>SJYS01007493.1:253984-267916 GCA_006410695.1 Philantomba maxwellii | reverse complement strand
CTGGCAGTAACTTGCTCTGTGTACTGATATCATGTTGAGTATCAGTTTTTTACTTCAAGCTTTGCCTTATCAGGGGCTCCATTGACACTGACAATTATTTTAAATTCATTGTAATTTAAATAATATTCAGTTTAATTAATGATGTTATATTGTATGATTAATATTGTTTTGCATTTATGGAACACATAAGTTTGAAAACGTTCTCACCTTTAATGTTTCATTTGGTCCTCCCAACCATGAGGTGGATGCGGAACAGGTAGCGGGTAGGTTGTCCCTGTCCTGATACAAGGAAGTCAGGCAGAGAACTCGCCCACATCCACACAGATCAGTGAGTGGCAGAGGGGGCCAGGCCTGCAGACCTCCAGCCTCATGGGCTTTCCCCACTGTACTGGGTGCAGGAAAATTACCTAGCACGTGGTGAGAGCTCAGTGCCCAAATAGGATTGCATGATAGTATTTGTTTTAGAATACAAATTTGTATATATCTGTGTTAAGCCGGAGGAGCCTGGTGGGCTGCCGTCTATGGGGTCACACAGAGTCAGACATGACTGAAGTGACTTAGCAGCAAGCTGGCTTAAAACCTGTGAGTTTTTTGCACTTTGATCTCTTGTACTGTCAAACATTGGGAAAGAATGTGGCTCAGAATATCATCAACCCACGCACCTTTCCTTCCTTGTCACTTGTTTCTCACCAGAGCACTAACACCCACTTTATTTTCTCTGACAACAGATACGTCGGTGGAGTTCTGCACAAGCACGAGAATTTGGGAACCTCCACAATACAGTGGCATTGCTTGTCCTGCATTCAGATGTCTCTTCCCAGAGGAATGTTGGTAAGCTTTAAAACCTATCTTTAATATGTCAAGGAAATGGAGAGATGGTGAATTTGTCAGTAACACATAGACAGTAATAATGTTGGCAATTAAATGTATGTTAGTGGCTTCTCATTTGGCTATTTGATATTTGAGGGATGCTTTAAATTTTTTGTTTCAATTCATGTTAAGCTTCACCTTATTTTTACTAGTTTGTCACAAGAGAAAGTCTTTATTTATTTGGGGTGGGATATGGAAGCATTTCAAAACACGCTGGGATTAAAGGCTGCATTTCTATACTGTTGTCAGGCCTTCTCGTGACAGCACCAACAGCAGTAGCAATGATAGGACAATAAAGCTGCTGTAAAGCACTTAGTGTTCCCGTGGGCTGTGCCTCTCCTGGGGCTCCCCTCAGCAGGCCTGTGAGGCTGGGTCCCCTTCTGAGTGTGCGGGAGCTAAGGTGGGGAGAGCGCGAGTGACTCCCACATCTCACAGCTGGTCAGAGGCGTAGCAGCCAGTGTGGAACACAAGCCTCTGACCCCAGAGCCTATGACAGGGTTTTCACATCATCTGACCAGGAAACTAGATTAAAAATCACAGTGCATCCCTCTGACCTGGAGACACTGTTGGCTCTCTGAAGCAATGTGGGGGAGGCTCTCTGAAGCAATGTCGGGGAGCTCTCGTGTAGTCGTGAGCTAGACTGTGCTTCCTAAATCCTGATTCACCAATCTAAAAGATGAAGCTGCCTCCTTTGTGAGTTCAGACGGGTCTGCGAAAGAAAATTGAGAGCGAGAGTCCTAGCTTTTCTAGCATGTAGGGTAACCCCTTCCATGCGAGAGATTCTGCTCAGCATTGGCAGTTGTGTAAGCAGCAGAAGTGCCTTGTCCTCCGTCTCTTCAGAGGCACTTTGGGCGTTTTTTTTTTTCTCATTTTAAACTTCTTCGAAAGGATTATCTTGGCTGTGAATCACTGGGAGTCTAGAGATTTAACATTAGTCCAGGGCATACATTGAAAGAGAGAGGAAGCCTTTTCTCAAGTCTCATGACTGTGAGAGATGGCTGTACATGTTCAGCAGTTGGGTGTGTGAATCTTGAGGCAGTCGCCTTACCTTGTAGACGTCGGTTTCACGTGATAACATGAGGTGGCTTTTTCCTTTGATTTCCTAAAGCTCCGGGTGTATTTAAACAACGGCCGCCTATTAGCATTGCCCCCTCGAGCCCCCTGCTGCCCCTCCACGAGGAAGTCGAAGCCCTGTTGTTCTTATCTGAAGGGAAACCTTACCTGTTAGAGGTATGTCCTTGTTCTACTAAAGCCATTTTCCTTTTATTTGTTTTCTTCTTTTTGAGGAAAAAAATGCCTTTTGCTATTAGTTGTATTTTGTATGTTACTCTCTTAAAGGGGAGTATAGTTAAGAAACAGTATTTCAAATTAATTTTACTTCCTGTATGTATGTCAAAAAGAAATAGGCAGCTGAAAAGAATATAATTAGTCCTCCTTGCAACTGAGAATTGGGCCTCCAGGTCCCAGGAGGAGGTATGTATGGCACACACACACCACCACCACCCCCGGCTGAGTCACAGTCACTCCGTTTATTATCGGAGGGTTTATTCCCAATCTTGTGTGTGTCCTTGGTCCTGAAATACTACAGCTCTGAAGCATACGGGTTTTTCAACCTCAGGGGTATAGAAATGAGCTCTTCACAACCTCCTGCTGAGGTCCCTCTCCCTTCCACCCAGAGCTACTACACCTTAAGAATGTAATCTTCCAATCCTTGTTCTATAACTTGATTTTTATATATATGACTTGGTGAACATAATCATACTGGTTTTTATTGACATCAACAGTGCTGTGCTATACCTCTCTCTTTTTTTTTTAAGCATAACGTCATGTATTTTTTGGACCTATCAGTGGTTATTTTAATGGGGGATATCCCCTTTAAAATCTGATAAAAGTGAGAAAAAGGTACACATTTGCACAAATTGTGTTAACTCTCAGACAGACTCAGACTATTTTGAGGCAGTGTCGATGGTCCTTAATTGGAGCAGATTTCAGTGGAAGTCAGAAACAGCGTTTTAACAGTGAACTGTGACGAAAGAAACACTCCTCTCCTACCCTCACTAGGTAATGTTTGCTCTGCGAGAGCTGACGGGCTCACTGCTGGCGCTCATCGAGATGGTTGTGTACTGCTGTTTCTGTAACGAGCATTTCTCCTTCACCATGCTGCATTTCATTAAGGTAGGACCTCGTAAACACTCGTGGCAGCCTGCAAGCCTTCGGTTGAGACCTAGGAAAGCATTGCTTTGGCTCCCAGGCACTTTGCTTCCTTTAATAACTTTGATTGTTTTCCTAATCATAAAAATAGTATAGGCTCACTTTTTAAATGTAGAATAAAAAAGAATTCAAAATCTCACCATTTATGATGATCACCATGAATACTCTATCACGTTTCCTTTTTTATTTTCTATGCATATATTTTAACATAATTGGGATTTTATTGTCTGTATGATGTTTGTGCCCTCTTTTTTCAGTTGACATTATAAGTACTTTCCATATCATTAAAAGCTACCTGAGTGTATTTCATGTATCTCTCATGTATCACAGTTTACTCAGCCTTTCCCTTCCCAGTGAGGCATATTTGCATTGGGTGCAATTTTTAACTATTAAGAATAATACTTTAATGCTATGCTGACCATTATTGTATAAAATGGTTTTAAAGTTTCAGGTTATTTCCCCAGGCCACATCTAAAAAATCAAAAGTAGGTTGATTTTTCTCACCTTCTGAAGTAGTAATATATGTAGTTCATTATGAAGCTCTGATCAGTGTGTAGTAATTACTTATGTTGCATTTTCTGGATGCCAAGCTCAGTTCCAAGCATATTTCATATTTAACTCACTGAAATCTCTAGTACATAACCTGTGAGGTATAGATACTGGTATTGAAGGTACTGAAGACACCAGTGTCACACAACTAGTAAATGGCAGAGTGGGCGTTCAAATATCAGCAGTATGGCTCCAGGGCTGTGCTCTTAACTACTGCCTTTCTAGGGATTATTAGAAAAACCTTTAAGCCTATGCATACCATTTTTAAAAAAGACGCTTACTCCTTGGAAAAAAAGTTATGACCAACCTAGATCATATTCAAAAGCAGAGACATTACTTTGCTGACTAAGGTCCGTCTAGTCAAGGCTATGGTTTTTCCTGTGGTCATGTATGGACGTGAGAGTTGGACTGTGAAGAAGGCTAAGCGCCAAAGAATTGATGCTTTTAAACTGTGGTGTTGGAGAAGACTCTTGACAGTCCCTTGGACTGCAAGGAGATCCAGCCAGTCCATTCTGAAGGAGATCAGCCCTGGGATTTCTTTGGAAGGAATGATGCTGAAGCTGAAACTCCAGTACTTTGGCCACCTCATGTGAAGAGTTGACTCATTGGAAAAGACCCTGATGCTGGGAGGGATTGGGGGCAGGAGGAGAAGGGGACGACAGAGGATGAGATGGCTGGATGGTATCACTGACTCGATGGACGTGAGTCTGAGTAAACTCCGGGAGTTGGTGATGGACAGGGAGGCCTGGCGTGCTGNCATGCGTTTGCAAATAAAGCTGTATGTCCTTGTGTTGCCTTTGCATTCATTTCGTCTGCACTCACCAAGTCCTCTTCACAGCACCCACTCTTCTTTCCTTAACTGATTCAGAGGTGAGTGGTAGTAAATTTCCTTCTGTTTAGTGAGGGAACTAGACAAGGACACAAGCAATTCTAGTGCAGAAAGCAAAGGCCTTATTTACCATGCACAGAAAATGGTGCTCAGCTCAAGTGTGATCTTGTGTGAACCTCGCAAGAACCAGGAGAGGTGAATGGCTGGCTCTGCAGCCTGTCCATACGCTACTGAAAATATCTCTTTGAGCCATGAAACTGAAATGTAATCCACTATAGGGTGCATCCCAGTTTGGGAAATACAAAAGGCAGGGGAAAAATACAACTGTAGTCAGTGAAATCAGGTATTATTAGAAGCTGAACTTAGAGAAGCGGAGTGACCTGCCCAAGGATATCGTCACCAAGTGACAGTCAGGTTTTGAGCCAGGTGACTGGCTGTGGAGCCTGTGCTCTCCACCAAATGCCTGGTTTGCTCAGTGACTGGAAGAGATAGGGCTAAAAGGAGTGGAAACTGGTAGGGCTTGGGGAAGGAGCCCAGACCAGACCAGGAAGAGTATCAGGTTCCAGTGCCATGTGGACTTTTTCCCTGGAGGCCAGTGGTAACACACTGCTGGCCAAGTTCCACCTACATGTCTTGTCTGTTTGGCCCAAATTGTTCTGTTCTTTAATTTCTGGATTCCAACCTGTCTTCAGAAATCAGGTCATCTGGCCACACTGGTCTGTTTCCTGCGTGCTCCAGCCACCCGGGGCAGTGACAGCATGTCCCTTCCGTGAAGCTTGTGGTCCCCACTTCCTACTGCCCTCGGCACTGCTGTTGTCTGCCGCGTGGCTCATTCATTTCTTACCATCTCGGACGCTGTAGACATTTAAGTTAGTAACCTCTGCCATCAGTGATGGACACCATGGAAGGGTTTGAGGCAGGAAAGTGATATAACCTGATTTATGTCTTAGAAAGATTCCCCCAGCAGTTGTCTTAAAGGATGGGCTAAAGAAGGAAGCAGGGTTGGAATTGGAATACCATATAGGAGTCTGTGGCAGTAGTCTGAGTGTAAAATACCAAGGCTTATACCAAGGAGAGACCAGAGCAGAAGGGACTAGGGCCAGAACAACAGGTGTTTAGAAAGAGAATCAGTGGAATTTGGTGACTGATTGTGAACCAATGAGAGAGACTAGCCCAAGAACTATTTAAAGAGCGGGCAGTGGGATGGGGCCTGGCTTCCCTTTAGGTCCCTAAGGCCTTGGCACAGGGTAAGCATTTAATAAACACTTTTGAATATGGAGATACATCATGGGTGCCATTTCTAAAATGCCTGACTCTCTGGTCCTTTGCCTCCTTTTGGTCCTAGCGCTTTTGTAAGATCATTGCTTCTCAGGAGTGGGATTGAGTGATGTTCATCTGCTCAACAACAGACCCACTTAGTTTATTGAACTGTGCACAGTTCAGTGTCAGGAGTTAGAAGTACAGCAAGAGTGTGCCATAGATCCAGCCTTGTGTGGTGTGGCATAAATCTCCACATCGACTTGTAGAGCCTGTATTATATCAAAACTTTGACAGGTTTCTGCGAACCGTAAATCTCTTATCTTTGGGATCATGAAATACATGTCCTTATAACCCACAGAGAACCCTAGAGTCAGTTCTTAAGAGCATGTATTAGGAAATGTGTGGATCTTCAAATACTGCTTAATACTTTATCTTTAGTTTGAAATTGAATATATTGTTGAAAATAGGGCAATAACATATTTGGTTTTGGTTTTACTATGTTAATAACTATAGTCCCTTGAACGAGTTGTTTTTAAAGGCACCAGTGGCTGTAAACAAGTTTCTTCTTTCACTTACCAGCCTTTGTTTCCTGCTTCTCACAGGTCATCGAGGACCCCATACAAGTGGAACGAGTCAAGTTTGTGTTTGAGACAGAAAATGGATTACTAGGCAAGTATGGCTGCCCTGGGAAGAAGCGCCTGCAGTGAAGGCGCAGAGAGCCCGTCATCCCAGCCGGCCTCTCCTCCCCGGGTCTGCCTGGCACACTCTGCCTGGCATGGGTCGCTGAGGAATCCAGGGGTTGTCTGGTCAGGGCTGTTAGACTCCCTCAGTCTAGTCAGGAGATTTAAAGCCAGAGGATCTTACCACCCTGAACACCCCTGCTTTTCGTAAGACAACAGCTTGAGGTCCTTTTACTGGGTCAGGTAAGATTCAGGGGTGCTCTGACTTTCTTCAGCAAGCTAAAGGTTTGCCACTTTAACAAGAAACCTTGCTTCCACTCTGTAGCCATTGAGGTGGGAAAAGACTAAAACCTTACACTCAAGATATTGTCAAGCTCATGAAATGCAGTTTCTTTTTTTCTTTTAACCTGTGGTATGAACGCACCCAAATTTTTATTATCTGCTCATAAAAGTTTTTTGACAGCCTTTTCTTTTTCAGAAGGCTAAAGTGGCTTTAATGAGCTATTTCTTAGAAAAAGTTTAGTTAAAAATAGTCTTATCCAACTCCCACCATCCACCTGTATTCCCAATTAACTTGAGTCATTTTAGATATTGCTATGTATTTAAAAGAAGTTTTAGCATCTCCTTTTATTGCAGAAAAGAAATGTATGCTTAAAATGTTCTGTAGTTACAACATTCTAGGCCACGGCTTTGAAATGGTGCTCTCTGCTCTGAGCAGCACTCAGGCTCTCTGAAACTTTCAGACCATACACGCCTCAAGGGCAGGGAGCAGGCATTGCAGGCATCTCTTGGTAACCATAGGGCACTGGTTCCAGGACCCACTCGGACACCAAAACCCATGGATGCTCAAGTTCCATAGTCTACCCTTCATATCCATGGCTCTGCACCTGAGGATTCAACCAGCCACACATTGTGTAGTGTACTATACATATTTATTGGAAAAAATTTACATATAAGTGGACCTGTGCAGTTCAAGCCCATGTTGCTCAAGGGTTGGCTATATTTATCTTTAAATGCCCAAAGCACTGACCAGTAAATACTTGTTGAAGTGAAATAGTACCGTACGTCTCCATTTATCACACTGAAGTATTTTAACTGCTCTTTGTCAGTATTGCAGTGAATGGAAAATTTGCAAGTCTCTAGGTAAAAAATCAGCCAATATAAATTTTAGTTCCTTTCAGTTCTTCTGAAAGTCAAACCTTCACCATCTTGTATTTTTCTTGAATACTTAAAGTAGTGTTTCTGTCCATTCGAATTTGGAGAACCCTATTAAGTCAGCACTACTATGCTTTAGTTAAGATCTTCATCTGCTTATTAAAGTTTGCTGTGAATTTTCAGAACAGGAGAGCTGTTATTACCTGGGCCCACTTTCCCTTTAGTGCTTTATTGTTAAGATTTCTTCCTTTATTCTTCAGCTCTGATGCACCACAGTAACCATGTGGACAGCAGTCGCTGCTACCAGTGTGTCAAATTTCTTGTAACTCTTGCTCAAAAGTAAGTATTGACTCAAAATGCAGTTGAATAAATGATGTTTTTAGTTACAAGTCAGATATGACTCAAGAAAAAAATTCCCTTGCTTTGGTACCTAGGGAATCTGAGTCAGTCAGGGCAAACTTGCTTGGATGGTACAGACAATTATTCAAACAATCTCAAAGAGACATAAAAGGAGAGTATTAAAAGTAACAGATCTTATGGCATCCAAGGGGGGAAAAGTGCTAAACTGACAGCTTTGTGCAGGAAGAAGAGAAGTCCAAGGCACGTTTCGGGACCTCAACAGAAAGAATTCATGAACTATCACTCAAGATATCTTTAGTTAACTATCAGCTGTGTCAGCTTCTCAGTCCCCACTTGGAAAATAATCTCTCAAGAGGCCAAATCATATAACAGCTACTTAAACCTATGAACCCAGGCGCTGTGCTGAATATCACCTGTATTCTCATTTAACATTTTCAGCAATTTTATGAGGTTAGGTGCTGTTACTAGTCCCATATCATGGGTGGTTTAAGTGACATGCCTGCTGTCAGAGCCAGGACTCGAGCACAGGCTGACTGACTTCAAGGCAAAGGTTCTTTTCTTCTTTTATTTAATTGTGCGAAAATATGTGTGTGTTGTCACTCAGTCGTGTCCAACTCTTTGCAATCCCATGGACTGTAGCCCACCAGGCTCCTTTGTCCATGGAATTCTCCAGGCAAGAATACTGGAGTGGATTGCCATTCCTTTCTCCAGGGGATCTTCCCANTCACTTCTACCTTTACCACTCTAGTGTAAACCACCATCCAGTCACCTGGACTGCAACATGACTTAAATGGCTTCTCTACTTCCACCTTTTGTCACTTCTAATCCGTTATCCCCATTCAGTGAGGCTTTGAAACCTAAATCAAAGACTTCCATTTCATAGCAAATAAAATTCAAATTCCTTGCCACAGCCCATCCAAGAGATGTTGAGGGCTGCCAGCTGCATGAACCCCAACTCAAGCCACTTTAAATGCTAACGAAATGCACTGACTTCTGTGGATGGAAATCCAGAGACTGTGAAGGCCACAGGGCTGACCAGTTCTGGCTGGATTCCTTGTGACTCTCTGGAGTTTACCCTCCTTTATCTATCTGTTCTGTCCTTCAGATGAGAGTACGATGACTGTGAGTCCCTGCTTTGCATCTTCAAAAGACAGTAGCCAGAGAAAGCATGGAGATTTGTTTTTAGGAACCTTTCAGAGAATAAGAAGACACTTCCCCAGAAGCCCAGAGCAAGCCTCTCCTGGGACCGCAATGGGCTGAAATGTCTACATGCCTACTCCAGGCAACGGGGATGAGATGAGAAGCATCCTTGGTTAAGGAGTGAAGCATGCACAGCACATGCATGGCCTGCATGTACACAAAGAAAGATATTTTAATAAGGTCAAAGGGTAAGAGAGGAAATTAACTCCGGATCGGTGCAGTAGGCTGATAAACGCCCCTCAAAAGATACCACATCAAGTCCCTGTAATCTGTGAATGTCACCATATTATTTAGTAAAAAAGAACTCTCCATGATGGTGATTAAGTAAAGAATCTTGAAATGAAGAGAGTACCTTGGATTGTTTTGGAAGCCCCTAAATGCTATCACCATTATCCTCAGAAGTAAGAGGCACAGGGAGCTCGGACACACAGTGAAGACGGAACAGAGCCCGATGCAGCCACCACCCAGCACTGCCGGAAGCCACCAGGATTTGGAAGAGGCAAGGAACACATTCTCCCCTACACCTCCACACAAGGACACCTTTATTTCAGATTTCTGGCCACTGACACTGCGAGAGAATAAATTTCTGTTGTTAAGCCTTCAAGATTGTGATCATTTGTTTCAGCAGCCCCAGGAAATGAATACAGGATATAACCTACAAATGCCTTCCAGTCCATACTTCCCAAACTTACTATACAACTCTGCCCATCCTGCTCTCAACTGGAGCACCCGCCTCCTTCCAATCACACACCCATCCTGTCTCAGGGACACACCGTGACCACTGGCACCAAAGCCCTTACTTCGAACTCCCTCTAATTCTATTTAAAAGCTTCTTCCTCAATGAGGCTTTGCATGTCTCACCAATTTAAATTAGGCCTTTTCTTTTATTCTCTCCCATTTACTCTTGTCATTTCTTTTTTTACATACCTGGTATTTTATGTGTGTGTGCTAAGTCACTTTGGTCATGTCCACCTCTTTGCGACTCCATGGACTGTAGCCCGCAAGGCTCCACTGTGCATGGGATTTCCCAGGCAAGAACACTGGAGCGGGTAGCCACTCCCTTCTCCAGGGGATCTTCCCGACCCAGGAATTGAACTTGCCTCTCAAGTCTTCTGCACTGGCAGGCGGGTTCTTTACCACTAGCGCCACGTGGGAAGTCACATTACTTTATAGCTATCTAGATTATTAGCTACTCTCACTTTCAAGTCTGAGACTGTGTCTCATTAGTCAAGTATCTCTGACAGAGCCCAGCCCATGAGAGGGATCCCATTTTTTATATTATAGACCCAGCACGTGAAAAATACCACAGGAAAAACAAGTAAATGGGTTAATGGTTAATTATATGCTCAAAGTAAAATGTCCTGCTTCAAAATCATTGTTCCTTATAAACAATGAGAAAGCAATTTTAACGTTCTCAGGATTGCTTGATTTTTCCAAGTCTCATATTTGAAAGCTTTGATTTAAGCTTTCCCAACCCTTAAAAGATTGACAACTAAGTGCGGTGGGTACTTGATGCAGATTCAGAACTCAATGGGAAAAATATACCAAAAAAAAAAAAAGACAGCTTCAAATTCCTATTTATAAATTTATAAACATCAAAATATAAATGTACTTCATACAAATTATTAAAACAGGAAGGAAGACATTTTAATTTTTATGCAGACACAAGCAAAACCACATAGTTTATATTCAATTAGAAACTAGTGCTCTAAGGCTCAATATGCTATTATAAAGTCTCCAACAGAGTGTTATTTATAGCCAATAAAGAGAAAACAAAAGAACAGTGACCTTATATCATAACACAGAGCAGTAGCTTTATTTTCCTTTCTATAAATATAACCTGTGCACAGAATAAAATGCAGAAACTTACCCTAGCAAACTGTAAGTAAATATTCTTCTTATAAAATTGACAAATACTGCTAAGGTCTTTGATTTCAAATGGATTTTTTTGCTTTCCCATAAACTGAAGTCAGTTTACTTCTTTTTGGATGGATAATTTTTTTAAACTAATGATGGAAATAAGATATAGTAGAAAGAGGGAAAGAATCTGTGGTCACAACTATAGGTCTGAGATCCAGCTCTTCTATGACTGCTTAAGTATCTAATTAANTGATTCATGGGGTCGCAAAGAGTAGGACATGACTGAGCAACTGAACTGAAACTGAACAGGAACATTAGCCCAGATTTTTTTTTTTAAAACACAACCCTGCACAAGAGTGCAAAGAGGCATGGAGCCTTAGCCTTAGACACAACTTCTGTTTCCCAGGAGTATCCTAAAACAAGGCAGATTGTGGGTACCATTAAAAATCCACGAGGCAAACTTCAAGAAACTGATGAAGACCTGTAACAAAAACAGAAGGTAAAGTTTTCTGGAAAGTCAGTGCAGGAGTAAAAGTCTGTGTCATTTTACAGAGATGCCCTAACTCAGCAGGCAAAGGTAAAACAAATACTGCTACCCAAACACAAGTGGATTAAAAAATTAACATGTTTTACCAATTGATATGATTGTGGCATGACTGCGCTTTAAGACACAACTAGGAAACACATACTGGTGAAAAAGACGTCTGATTTCATAAGACATATCTTCAGCTTTGTCTATAAATGACTGAAGGACATGGCATCAGGGATCTAGGCAAAAATGACAGTCAAGGGGAAATCAACAGCTACCACACCCCACAGCGGGGACATAACACAGCTCAGCAGGAGGGGAGGGGTGCACAGAGTAAGTGAAAGCATGACAGTTGAATAGTTATTACTAATTAACACAGATTTTCTATAATTAAAATAGAAAAATCCATGAAACCTGCTAGTAAGCTTATCAGTCAGTGGGAGGCTGTGGTTGTTGAAAGTGATTTTAGAGACACCATGAGATGATGCCCCTCTGCCTGCTACGTGGCGGTGCTTCAACATCAGTTAGACAGAGCTAACTGATGGTTAGCTCAGAAAGGTTTTACTTTATTCACTTATGTTTTTATTGTTGGAGTATAATTGTTTTACGATGTTGTGTTCGTTTCTGCTATACAACAAAGGGCATCACCTGTATGTGTACATATGTCCCCTCCATCGTGAGCATCCTACCCCTGCATCCCACCCATTCAGGTCATCACAGAGCGCTGAGCGGAGCTCCCCTGCTACGCAGCAGCGGGCCACTGCTATCTGCTTTACTCCCGGTAGGGACGAATGTCAGCGCTACTCTCCCAGTTTGGCCCACCCTCTCCTTCCCTCACTGTGGCCACAAGCCCGTTCTCCATGCCTGTGCCTCTTTTCCTGCCCTGCAAATAAGTTCACCTGGGCCCTTTTCCTCGATTCCATATCTATGCATTCATATATGATATTTTTCTTTCTCTTTCTGACTTTCACTCTGTATGACAGACTCTAGGGCTATTCACATGACTAGGCTTTAAACACACACACACACACACACACACACACACACACACACACACACAAAGATCAAAAGACAGAAGATGGTACTTGTATGTATGNTCGATTCCATATCTATGCATTCATATATGATATTTTTCTTTCTCTTTCTGACTTTCACTCTGTATGACAGACTCTAGGGCTATTCACATGACTAGGCTTTAAACACACACACACACACACACACACACACACACACACACACACACAAAGATCAAAAGACAGAAGATGGTACTTGTATGTATGGGGGTATATAAAGTTTAACCTATCATTTGTTTTTACTGTCTTCTTCAATTCAAAAAGATATTTGCTTCTGCTCCTAAGATGAGCTCAGCATTATATTAGGAATAGGGCCCCTTCCTCAGGAGACTACAAGGCACCAGGTATCATGCTAATAAGCACTTCATGTGCATCTATTCACTGAAAATTCCAAACACTCCTATAAGGAAACCACATTTACTGTCTTCCTTTAACAGATGTGGAACCTGACATACTACCTCTCGAAGGCCAGTGTTAGTAAACAAAATCTGGGGGATGCTAACTTCAGCTACTCTTACCTGCAATACAAATATTTGACAGGTCTAATAAAATATTTAAAAAATCTGAGCCATACTAGATAAGCTAAAATGAGACAGCATATGGCAAACTGAACAGGGAATTACACAGACCATAACTGCTATAGGATTTCAAAAGAGGAGCCCATTTCAGGATCAAACTGATAAAGAATTTATGAGTGAAGTGAGATTTGAGCCATGTTTTGAAGAGGGGTAGAATGTGGATGAAAGGGTATTTATTTGGGCAGGCTGTGCAAATCAATCTCAATGGTTTCCCAGGTGACCTTTACTTTGGGGCCCACAGTACCATTTCACCCACATGAAAATGATGGGTGCCCTCTTAGGAGCAAGAACACATGATCCTACAAACAAAATTGTGCATGCAATTTTAAACTGCATACCTCGAGACCTCAGGCTTATAGAAGAACCTCAAGTATTTAACAAAACATGCAAGAACCATCATTATTTGACCTTCTCCATCATGTCAGGGACATGTCTGGCTAAGCTCCACTCCTTCCCAACCAAACCCTGCAAGCTGAAGCAGCTCCAGGGCTCTCCAAGCTGCCCCATGCCTCAGTGCCCCTGCAAGCAGCATGCACACTTCCCCCAAGTGACTGTTAGGTGGCCCCCTAAATCTGTACATCTTAACAGGTTATTGTGCTTCAAGGCACTGGAAAGTCTCAACTAGGAAAAACAGTGATCAGTGCAGATGGGGAAATGAAGACCAGAAGAAAATACAGGCAAAGCAGGGCACAGTTCAGCTCAGTTCAGTTGCTCAGTCCTGTTCGACTCTTTGCGACCCCTTGAATCGCGGCACACCAGGCCTCCCTGTCCATCACCA
>SJYS01007493.1:175261-200308 GCA_006410695.1 Philantomba maxwellii | reverse complement strand
TATGGTTTTTCTAGTAGTCACGTACAGATGTGAGAGTTGGACTATGAAGAAAGCTGAGCACCGAAGAATTGATGTTTCTGAACTGTGGTGTTGGAGAAGACTCTTGAGAGTCCCTTGGACTGCAAGGAGATCCAACCAGTCCATCCTAAAGGAAATCAGTCCTGAAGGTTCACTGGAAGGACTGATGTTGAAGCTGAAACTCCAATCCTTTGGCCACCTGATGTGGAGAACTGACTCACTGGAAAAGACCCGATGTTGGGAAAGATAGAAGGTGGGAAGAGAAGGGGACAACAGAGGATGAGATGGCTGGATGGCATCACTGACTCAATGGACATGAATCTGAGCAAGCTCCAGGAGTTGGTGATGGACAGCGAAGCCTGGCTTGCTGCAGTCTATGAGGTCGCAAAGAGTCAGACACAACTGGGCAACAGAACAACAAAGCAGAGAAGCACAAGCTTAAAACACAGGCTACATAAAGAACAAAGCCATTACATCAGTTGCAAAAGCTGGGTCGTGAGGACAGGTCAGAGCCGCAGATGGCTACAAAGCAATGTCCAACTGGAGATTCTGGTTACTCAGCGTGCTCACCCAAATCACTGACATGCTATTTCATACATAAAAGAAACGTACTACTTACCCGATTGATATAGTTGTTCCTTAAAATAACCTGTAGCAGGGTCTTCTCAAACTCTTCCAACTTTTTGGAGCACTTTCTAAGAATATGATCAGATAAGTTACAATCACCAACCAGTCTAGCTAAAGTATCAATAGCTTCTGTCCAAAAGCTTGAACAAGGGAGTTTAGGTGCTCGGTAAAAAGCAATCAAGCCATCCAGCAACTGAAAAACAGAATCCGATATTGTGGCAGGGGCATTTTCAAAGTGGCTTAAGTCTGTTTTCAGATACTCTGACTCAGTCAGGTTCTTCAGTCCAAGCAGATGTTGCAAGAACTGCATGTGGGAAGACAGAGGCTCTTCTGGGAAAGCAGAAGGTCTACTCCCAATTGGCAGTGATGAGAAGGGGGTGGGGATCTGGCTCTCCCCAAAACACTGGGGCATCTCTGACGGCGTCTGCTGCTCACTTGATAAATAACACCCAGAATCTTCCAGCAGAGTTGGTGTATTTTCAGAACTTTTAGGTTCCTGAGCCTGCAACTGGGAAGATGGGTCTCCTGAAATGGAAGAGAATATAAGTGTTATCTTTTTGTGGCTAACATTTCTTCAAACTAGACATTGACTTTTCTAACTCAAAGCACTAAATGAAGCATGAAATACATTCTTAGACATTTGAGAAGCAGTAGTGTAAAAATTACACGGAAGAGAAATGTTAATGAAATTGCTTGGACTGACTATAGAAAATTTCTATATCTGGAAGAAAGCACAGGTGATTAACCCCACATATTGTCAGGTCACTATCTTTCATCAAGGCCATCCCTGAAAGACACAGAAGAGAGACCATAAAACCTGACAGAAGTCACCATCTAGTACAGATTCCAACAGGTACCTGCAAGATAACAGGTACAGCCAACAAAAATAGGAGGACCACTGCACATCCCACCCAGGTTAGGCCAGTTCCTCCTGGAAGAGGTGACAGAACTAATTTGTAAGATATAAGCAGGAGTTCCAAGTTAAAAGTTCGAGGAACAGGGGGAAGAGCAGAGAAATTCACTGACCAAAGGGTAAGCAAAATGCAGACTTAAAAAGGCAAAGCAAAACATTGTTCTGATAAGAACCCACCAGTAGTTTCATGTTCCTTTTACAGAAAATACAAGGCAAGAGATTAAATTAGACATATACATAGAGCCCAAATCACAAAAAAATCTTAAAAGAGATATTAAGGACCTCAGAATTCATACATTCTGTATAATTGTATTTAAAATTGTATTAATATGTATTAATGTGTAGAGTGAGTGCAATTAGGAAAAATTATGTATGTATGCACACATACACCTAATATATAAAAATAAATAAACAACTTATATATATGCATGTATATTTGTTTATAACTATCCAAGTATATGTATCTATATCTATCTGTGTATATATATATATATATTTTTCACACATATATGTGAATATGTGTTTATATATATGCATGTGTATGTATGTGTGTAAATCATAGATCTTTGAAACTATATATATAACTACCAGAATCAGCTGAGACATACTGCAGTTAAGGCTTAACTTAGTAACTTTATGTAACTCTTTGGCAGAGATGTCATCATAAACACAAAGGTTATTGTTTGTGAAATGATTATCAGTAAAAATGGTGACTGCAGCCATGAAATTACTACACACTTGCCCCTTGGAAGGAAAGCTATGACAAACCTGGACAGCGTACTAAGGTGCCAACAAAGGTGTATAGTCAAAGGTACGTTTTTTCCATTAGTCATGTACGGGTGTGAAGCGTCAAGAGCATAAAAAAGGATGAGGACTGAAGACTTGATACATTTGAACTGTGGTGCTGGAGAAGGTTCTTGAAAGTCCCGTGGACTGCAAGGAGATCAAAGCAGTCAATCCTAAGGGAAATCAGTCCTGAATATTCACTGGAAGGACTGATGCTGAAGCTGAAACTCTAATACTTTGGCCACCTGATGAGAAGAACTGACTCACTGGGAAAGACCCTGATGCTGGGAAAGACTGAAGGCAAAACGTGAAGGGGGCAGCAGAGGATGAGATGGTTAAATAGCATCACCGACTCAATGGACATGAATCTGAGCAAACTGCTTGAGATAGTGAAGGACAGGGGAGTCTGGCGTGCTACAGTCCATGCGGTGGCAAAGAGTCAGACAACTGAATGACTGAACAACAACAGAATCATACCCACAATAGTGAAATCACTGAACATCCTTCAGCACACTCATGTATCTATGAAAGCATTTTCAGAAATACTGATGTCAGCAGTGGAAGCAGGAATGGGACAACATATGGTGTGACTCAGGGAAGTGAAATGATCATCTTTTCATATTACAGATCATTCTATGGGTTCTGTGAAGAGCACACTGGGGAAGGACGCAATCAGACACTGAAGATCAGTCCAGAGTGGCCTCTGTGATATCAGGTGATGAAAGAAACAAACCAAGAAGTTGCAGTGGAAAACAAGAAAGAAAGGGACTGAGTAGGGAAAGAAGCACCAGTGGAAGCCAGCTGATGGACTGGATACAGAGGTGGGAGTGGAACAGGAATACACGCATCCTGTGCTTCTGACTCAGGCGCCTGGGGAGACGACGGTGCTACCAACTGACAAGCACAAATACAGACAGGAAACGGGCTTAGGAGAAACCCTGAGAACTTGGAGGCAACCAGAGGAAACCTAGGCTAAGATATTCACCTGGAAATTGGCCAAAGAAGCCCAAGGATGTGGAAAAGGTCTAGACTGCAAGGGCACTTTAGGAGTCATCAGTGTGCGGTGGGGGTGATGTTGGAAGGAACAGTTACGAGGCTCCAAGAGGGACCCTGAGGAATGTCAATCTGAGGGCTGAGTGGAGAGAATGGCCATCAAAGAGACAGGGAAAGGACAATTTAAGAGGTGCAAGAAGAAAAACAACAGTGTCACGAAAGCCGAGTGAAAACTTTCAAGGAGAAATTACATGCAGGTGGCAAGTCTGATAAGATAAAGTACTAATAAAAAATTTGTCAGAATTACCAGTTAAAAAAGCACGCGCGATCACACCCTGAGCAGTTTTCGGTCAGCTGGGGTGTTGAAGTGAACGGCAGAGTGGATGGGAAAGTCACAAACACAGGGAAGGGTGGCCAAGGCTCGTGAGGACCTGGGCGGGAGAGCTTGACATGGGAGCAGCTACCGGTGAACATGGCAGGACACACTGGGAAAGAAAAAGAAACTCAAGCAATTACAGATTACGATGGAAAGAAAAAAAAAAAAAAAACGATAAGCAAAAGCTACAGATAGGACAGAAAATAAAACTAGTAGGTTGGGACATAGCCAGCGAGTAGTGAGAGATGGAGTCAAGGACCCACGGAAGGGCAATGTTTACTGATGACGGAATTTTTTACCCTTAGGCTGAAGGAAGTAGGATGAGAAAGCATGGGATATAAAAAATAGCCCTGACACACAGGAAATTAAAGGAGACCTCACCCAACAGTCATTTTAAGTTGGAGACAGGTGAACACTAGTTAAACGGGGCAGAAGAACAATGGTGAGGCAGCATTCTCTCCCTGCCCTACCACATACTTGAAATCTAAATCATTGCTCCTTTGTCCTTCAGTAAAATTTGAAGCTGATGAGGCTGAACCAGAGGAGAGTGCTTCAGTTCAGAGAGCATTCATTTCACAAGTGTCTACTGTGACCACCACAAATGTGCAAAGATGAGACTGTGAATTATCACTACAATATCTGTACTCCAAGTTAGGGAGGTGATGAGGCAAGTTCACAAATGTGGTGGTACCCAGAATGGTGGACTGCCAGCAACAGTTTAACTGCATGCTGCTATCTCTGCATTACAACCAGCAGACGGCATGGTCATTTTAAGCTGACAGACACTTCCATTTTCTTATAAGCAAGGGTAAAATACNAATGTGCAAAGATGAGACTGTGAATTATCACTACAATATCTGTACTCCAAGTTAGGGAGGTGATGAGGCAAATTCACAAATGTGGTGGTACCCAGAATGGTGGACTGCCAGCAATAGTTTAACTGCATGCTGCTATCTCTGCATTACAACCAGCAGACGGCATAGTCATTTTAAGCTGACAGACACTTCCATTTTCTTATAAGCAAGGGTAAAATAACTTCTCAAGACATCCATCTTACTCCTCACAAAGGTAGAGCAGAGGGTACTACGGTAATTCTTCAGGTAGATTACATATTTCTTTCAGGGAACTCAAAATAGTTCTCTGCTAAGAAAGTGAACGTAAGTTTAAATATTTCATTAACCTACTCAATTTTCCATCAAAGCAAGCTAACTTCATGGGTGATGATTTCAGGAAGACTCATAAAACGAATTCTCCCAACAAGCAAGCTGAGAGGCGAAAGCTGCTTTCTTGTTTCTGCTTCTCCATCCCTCCTCACTGGTGCTCCAAAGTGCAAATCTGAGGGCAGCAGTTCTAACTATGCACGTGGCTCTCAAGACAGGAATTGCTGTTCTGTCACTAAGTCGTATCCGACTCTTTGCAACCCCGTGGACTGCAGCATACCAGGCTTCCCTGTCCTTCACCATCTCCCAGAGCTCGCTCAAACTCATGTCCATTGAGTCAGTGATGCCATCCAACCATCTCATCCTCTGTCGTCCCCTTCTCCTCCTGCCCTCAATCGTTCCCAGCATCAGGGCCTTTTCTAATGAGTCAGCTCTTGACGTCAGGTAGCCAAAGTATTGGAGCTTCAGCATCAGTCCTTTCAATGAATATCCAGGGCTGGCTTCCTTTAGGATGGACTGGTTGGATCTTGCACAATTTGGAGCATTGTGACAGGATTACACGAAACAGAAAACCACTGTTTCTGCCGGTGTGTTTCTGTGCTTTCAGAAAAGTGATGAGGGCATATGCTGGAGAATCCCACCTGTGTGGACCCCACACAGGCAGCAGGCTCTCAGTGTCCTACAGGCACGCCTGGCTCCAGGGGAGGATCACGCTGGATACAGCGTGGGATACAGTGAGGCTCACAGTATGAACCTCATGCTACCAAAAAGAAGAGAATCTTTTATTCATATTTCACTTTACAAAGTGGTTTCAGGAACTAATTCAACTGATGTTCAGAGCAACCCTGGAAGGTTATGTGGCTATCCCAAATTTACCAATAAGGACGTAAGCATAGGCTGAACTTGATGAAGAGGCCGGAGAAAAGCCACAGGGAGTACAAGGGAAACCAAGCCCTCCATCCCAACGCCTGCCAACCATGGCAGAGGTCTGTGTGTTTCCATACCAGATTCTGGACGTTTCCACGACGGCATTCAGCAACTTCTGTATGTTAGCCACTTGTTCATGAGCTCCCAGATGGCAGAAAGCCTGGCTCTGGTCATGTCTGTGCTTCCCTTACCGAGTAATGTTCTCATCTGGAGGAGACACCCTGTGCCTTCCTGTGTGTGTGCTCAGTCGCTCAGCCATGTGCAGCTTTGCGACCCCACAGACTGCAGCCCACCAGGCTCCTCTTATATGGGGTTTTCAGGCAGGAAATACTAGAGTGGGTTGCCATTTCCTGCTCCAGGGGATCTTCCTGACTCAGGGATCGAACTCTGGTCTCTTGCATCTCCTGCACTGGCAGGAGGATTCTTTACCACTGTGCCACCTGGGAAGCCCAGGAGACGCCTTATAGGGGAAGTGCTTAGTGGGACAACCTGCTGCTCACTGAGACAGATCTCCTCTGACCCTACAGTATTCACAGTGCACCATGATCTTACACCAAACCACAACAATTATATATGTACATAAGAGAGATCAGACAGAACAGACAGAAAGACAAAAAGAGTGTGGTTTTTCCAAAAGTAACGCATAATGTCTCAGAGTACTTGTTAACAAGAGTCAATAATTTACTTTTTATAATATCTACTACCTCTGGTAACCAATTAATGTCCTCTCCCATTTGTCCTCAGTAATGAAACTTTTAAGAACACAAACAGTATTTGCATTGGAAACCAACAGTTTCATGATGGATATCCCTCATTGCCTAATAAGTAAAGTACATAATAGTGGGCAAATGTTACTATTGTATATATCCTTACAAAATGGAAAAGAGAAATGGGGGAAAATTTTCCCAGAGAGAATTAAACATTTTCAGTGATAATGAATATTAACAGGTTACAGTCTTGCAACAGTCATAAATAAGACTATTCATAGACAAGTTTTTTAACTGTTCATCCTTCTTTGGGTAACACAGAGCATGAAAACAGAGAATACCCCGGTCTCTTTAAATGAATTTTTTCATAACCACAGATTCCACTCATTGGCGTATGCGACTTTTCTCAACATATATCTCAAAGCATGGCTAACAAAGTATTTTACCCAAAGGAAAGGAAAGAAAATGAAGCCATGCTCCTGCAACTTTCTGTAATTCTTGCTTTTTCCAGGAGGCGTTAAGGTAAAGCAGAAATTAGAGATGCTTCTTTCTTAATTTCTCATTAGACTGAAGGGACTGAGGACTGTGATCTCCCTNAACTTTCAAGGAGAAATTACATGCAGGTGGCAAGTCTGATAAGATAAAGTACTAATAAAAAATTTGTCAGAATTACCAGTTAAAAAAGCACGCGCGATCACACCCTGAGCAGTTTTCGGTCAGCTGGGGTGTTGAAGTGAACGGCAGAGTGGATGGGAAAGTCACAAACACAGGGAAGGGTGGCCAAGGCTCGTGAGGACCTGGGCGGGAGAGCTTGACATGGGAGCAGCTACCGGAGAACATGGCAGGACACACTGGGAAAGAAAAAGAAACTCAAGCAATTACAGATTACGATGAAAAGGAAAAAAAAAAAAAAAAACGATAAGCAAAAGCTACAGATAGGACAGAAAATAAAACTAGTAGGTTGGGACATAGCCAGCGAGTAGTGAGAGATGGAGTCAAGGACCCACGGAAGGGCAATGTTTACTGATGACGGAATTTTTTACCCTTAGGCTGAAGGAAGTAGGATGAGAAAGCATGGGATATAAAAAATAGCCCTGACACACAGGAAATTAAAGGAGACCTCACCCAACAGTCATTTTAAGTTGGAGACAGGTGAACACTAGTTAAACGGGGCAGAAGAACAATGGTGAGGCAGCATTCTCTCCCTGCCCTACCACATACTTGAAATCTAAATCATTGCTCCTTTGTCCTTCAGTAAAATTTGAAGCTGATGAGGCTGAACCAGAGGAGAGTGCTTCAGTTCAAAGAGCATTCATTTCACAAGTGTCTACTGTGACCACCACAAATGTGCAAAGATGAGACTGTGAATTATCACTACAATATCTGTACTCCAAGTTAGGGAGGTGATGAGGCAAATTCACAAATGTGGTGGTACCCAGAATGGTGGACTGCCAGCAATAGTTTAACTGCATGCTGCTATCTCTGCATTACAACCAGCAGACGGCATAGTCATTTTAAGCTGACAGACACTTCCATTTTCTTATAAGCAAGGGTAAAATAACTTCTCAAGACATCCATCTTACTCCTCACAAAGGTAGAGCAGAGGGTACTACGGTAATTCTTCAGGTAGATTACATATTTCTTTCAGGGAACTCAAAATAGTTCTCTGCTAAGAAAGTGAACGTAAGTTTAAATATTTCATTAACCTACTCAATTTTCCATCAAAGCAAGCTAACTTCATGGGTGATGATTTCAGGAAGACTCATAAAACGAATTCTCCCAACAAGCAAGCTGAGAGGCGAAAGCTGCTTTCTTGTTTCTGCTTCTCCATCCCTCCTCACTGGTGCTCCAAAGTGCAAATCTGAGGGCAGCAGTTCTAACTATGCACGTGGCTCTCAAGACAGGAATTGCTGTTCTGTCACTAAGTCGTATCCGACTCTTTGCAACCCCGTGGACTGCAGCATACCAGGCTTCCCTGTCCTTCACCATCTCCCAGAGCTCGCTCAAACTCATGTCCATTGAGTCAGTGATGCCATCCAACCATCTCATCCTCTGTCGTCCCCTTCTCCTCCTGCCCTCAATCGTTCCCAGCATCAGGGCCTTTTCTAATGAGTCAGCTCTTGACGTCAGGTAGCCAAAGTATTGGAGCTTCAGCATCAGTCCTTTCAATGAATATCCAGGGCTGGCTTCCTTTAGGATGGACTGGTTGGATCTTGCACAATTTGGAGCATTGTGACAGGATTACACGAAACAGAAAACCACTGTTTCTGCCGGTGTGTTTCTGTGCTTTCAGAAAAGTGATGAGGGCATATGCTGGAGAATCCCACCTGTGTGGACCCCATACAAGCAGCAGGCTCTCAGTGTCCTACAGGCACGCCTGGCTCCAGGGGAGGATCACGCTGGATACAGCGTGGGATACAGTGAGGCTCACAGTATGAACCTCATGCTACCAAAAAGAAGAGAATCTTTTATTCATATTTCACTTTACAAAGTGGTTTCAGGAACTAATTCAACTGATGTTCAGAGCAACCCTGGAAGGTTATGTGGCTATCCCAAATTTACCAATAAGGACGTAAGCATAGGCTGAACTTGATGAAGAGGCCGGAGAAAAGCCACAGGGAGTACAAGGGAAACCAAGCCCTCCATCCCAACGCCTGCCAACCATGGCAGAGGTCTGTGTGTTTCCATACCAGATTCTGGACGTTTCCACGACGGCATTCAGCAACTTCTGTATGTTAGCCACTTGTTCATGAGCTCCCAGATGGCAGAAAGCCTGGCTCTGGTCATGTCTGTGCTTCCCTTACCGAGTAATGTTCTCATCTGGAGGAGACACCCTGTGCCTTCCTGTGTGTGTGCTCAGTCGCTCAGCCATGTGCAGCTTTGCGACCCCACAGACTGCAGCCCACCAGGCTCCTCTTATATGGGGTTTTCAGGCAGGAAATACTAGAGTGGGTTGCCATTTCCTGCTCCAGGGGATCTTCCTGACTCAGGGATCGAACTCTGGTCTCTTGCATCTCCTGCACTGGCAGGAGGATTCTTTACCACTGTGCCACCTGGGAAGCCCAGGAGACGCCTTATAGGGGAAGTGCTTAGTGGGACAACCTGCTGCTCACTGAGACAGATCTCCTCTGACCCTACAGTATTCACAGTGCACCATGATCTTACACCAAACCACAACAATTATATATGTACATAAGAGAGATCAGACAGAACAGACAGAAAGACAAAAAGAGTGTGGTTTTTCCAAAAGTAACGCATAATGTCTCAGAGTACTTGTTAACAAGAGTCAATAATTTACTTTTTATAATATCTACTACCTCTGGTAACCAATTAATGTCCTCTCCCATTTGTCCTCAGTAATGAAACTTTTAAGAACACAAACAGTATTTGCATTGGAAACCAACAGTTTCATGATGGATATCCCTCATTGCCTAATAAGTAAAGTACATAATAGTGGGCAAATGTTACTATTGTATATATCCTTACAAAATGGAAAAGAGAAATGGGGGAAAATTTTCCCAGAGAGAATTAAACATTTTCAGTGATAATGAATATTAACAGGTTACAGTCTTGCAACAGTCATAAATAAGACTATTCATAGACAAGTTTTTTAACTGTTCATCCTTCTTTGGGTAACACAGAGCATGAAAACAGAGAATACCCCGGTCTCTTTAAATGAATTTTTTCATAACCACAGATTCCACTCATTGGCGTATGCGACTTTTCTCAACATATATCTCAAAGCATGGCTAACAAAGTATTTTACCCAAAGGAAAGGAAAGAAAATGAAGCCATGCTCCTGCAACTTTCTGTAATTCTTGCTTTTTCCAGGAGGCGTTAAGGTAAAGCAGAAATTAGAGATGCTTCTTTCTTAATTTCTCATTAGACTGAAGGGACTGAGGACTGTGATCTCCCTGAGTCACTGGGATATGATATAATTAACATGTGTGTTATCAGATTTAAAACAGATAATAAACTACACACACATACACATAAGCTGATCAATCACAGTCTAGCACACATGAAATACAAATAAACATTATCATTATTAAAAGTTATAGATATCAAGAAGTCTAAATCATGCTAAAGTATAAAATCACATACAAAAATATATGAAATAAGACAGCAATTAAAACTACACATTTGCTGTAAAAAACATTCTATAGTCTCTCTCATACATTAGAGCCCACAGACTTGATATTCCACTTTACTGGGCCCTTTCCTGTTTCATTTCCTTGTAGTTGGTAATTTCCACTTTCTCTCCACTCACCATTTCAGAGTGGATCGCAAGCACACTTAACAAAACACCGCCAGTGCCCTCCTTGCACACACCGGGCCCCAGAAACGCCCACTCCTACACAGGAAATACATTTTCTGCTGCTCCCAAAACAATTCCACATCAATTTTTCATGCCTTTCTTCATCCATTTCCACAGTTCCTACTTCATTTATAAAATCAGGCCTATGGAACCAGCTGCTTAAAATGCATCTTTCTGTTTGTCCTATAAACACCATGAACTTCATGTTTATAAAAACAAACAAGTCATCTTCACGCAATGCACACACCAACATACAGTGCATATGTGCCCCACACGCTATCCATGTCAGCCGACAGCAGGACTGTCCCTCCAGTCACCAGGCTGGCTGAAAAGGGCGCATCCTCACCCCAACTCTGCTCCATCCCCCATGCACACCGAAAGGCCATGTTATGCCAGTTCTATGCTCCGCGTGTGTGTAAGTCAGGACACTTCAAGGAAACAGGACCAACAGGACAGAGAGTGAGCGACAAAGAAATATATTTCTTAAGGGGAACTGGCTTGTGAGAGTATGGAAGCTGAGCCTTTCCAAGACCTCAAGTCAGCAAGGAGACCCAAGAGTGTAGTTCCAGTCCAGCTATGAAGCCCCAGAATCAGGAGAGCTGGCCGTGTGCATTCCCTTCTGACATTCAGCAGGTTCCAGACGCAGGAGGGGCCAAGGTTCCAGTTCAGTGTGAGTTTAAAGGCTGGGGCACACCGACGTCCCAGCTCAGAACCAGTCAGGCAGGAGGGCTTCTCTCTTACTGGGCCTTTCTGTTCTCAGGAGGTGAGCAGCGCAGAGCAGTCCCGTCCACACCAGGCAGAGCAAGCCGCATCACTCCATCTACTGACTCAGACGTTAGTCTCCATTACGAACACCCTGACAAATGCATCACAACCCAGTTTTGACCAAATGTCTAGGCACCCAGTGGCCCAGCCAGGCTGACACATGAAATGAACCATCAAAGCCGTGTCCTGAGTCTTCTCCAGTTCCTTCCACCAGCACCAGCTCCTGCGCCGATTCATACCCTGTGCTGGCCTGATTGACCCGCCTGCCTCTGGTTAGTTCTGTCCTCCTCTGGGCTCCATCAAGAAAGTCAGTCTGCTACAATGCTAGCTTGATCACAAGACTCTCGTCCTTAACACCATCCAAGGGCTTCCCTTGCCTGACATAACCGTGTCCTCTCAGAGCCTCAGCATGGCCCACAAAACCACTCTGGCCACTTTCCCAGCTCACTTTCATCCTCATTGTATTTACATGCAAGCAAATTTAAACCGGGAAATCCCGTGGACAGAAGAGCCTAGCGGGCTACAGCCGTGGGGTCGCAAAAGAGTCGGACACAACTTAAGAGACTCAACAACAACAGATACTAAACTACTTACAGTTTCCCGGAGCACACTGAGCTAATTCACAACCATGAATTCGCACAAGGTGTTCTCACCACTGCCTGCTATGTGCTTCTACTATAACCCAGAGAAGGACGGATTCTGAAAACCCTCCTCCAGAATCCTCTGGGAAGCCCTCACTGCTCTCCCCAGGGACAGAAAATCACTCCTGTCTGGGCATCTTTCACTTTGCTTCTATTACCACACTCATCAACCTGTTCTGAATTTATTAGTGACTCAGAAGGGAGAGACTCTAGAGGGTAGACACAGAGTTTCCTCATTCAGGTACCTCTGTTCACTGATGCCTGCCCTCCTACATACTGAGTCTGAATATTTGTTGAATACTGTTATCGTTCAGTTGCTAAGTCATGTTCAACTCTTTGCGATCCCATGGACTGCAGCACACTAGGCTTCCCTGTCCTTCACTGTCTCAAGGAGTTTGCTCAAATTCATGTCCATTGAGTCAGTGATGCTGCCTAACCATCTCATTCTCTGCTGCCCTCTTCTTTCTTTGCCTTCAATATTTCTCAGCAACAGGGTCTTTTCCAAAGAGTCGGCTCTTCTCATCAGGTGGTCGAAATATTGGAACTTCAGCTTCAGCATCACTTCTACCAATGAACATCCAAAGTTGATTGTCTTTAGGATTCACTGGTTTGATTTCCTTGCTGTTCAAGGAACTCTCAGGAGTCTTCTCCAACACTACAGTTTGAAAGCATTAATTCTTTGGTGCTCAGCCTCCTTTATGATCCAGCTCTCACATCCATACATGACTACTGCAAAAAACACAGCTTTGACTATATGGACCTTTGTCGGCAAAGTGATGTCTCTGCTTTTGAATATGCTGTCTAGGTTTGTCAAAGCTTTCCTTCCAAGGAACAAGTGTATGCTAATTTCACTGCTGCAGTCACTGTCTGCAGTGATTTTGGAGCCCAAGAAAATAAAATTTGTTACTGCTTCCACTGTTTTCCATATTTGCCATGAAGTGATGGGACTGGATGCCAAGATCTTAGTTTTTGTTTTTGTTTTTTTTTCATGTTGAGTTTCAAGCCAGCTTTTTCATTCATCTCTTTTAGCCACATAAAAGGTTCTTTAGTTCCACTTCACTTTTTGCCATTAGAGTGGTATCATCTGCATATCTGAGATTGTTGATATTTCTCCTAGCAATGTTGATTCCAGCTTGTGCTTCATCCAGCCTGGCATTTTGCATGAATGCAGAGAAGTTAAATAAGCAGGGTGACAATATACATCCTTAACATACTCCTTTCCCAATTTTGAACCAGAGTGTTGTCCCATGTCTGGTTCTAACTGTTGCTTCTTGACCTCCATACAGATTTCTCAGGAGATGGGTAAGGTGGTCTAGTACTCCCATCTGTGATAATTTTCCAGTTTGTTGGGATCCACACAGTCAAAGGCTTTAGTGTACTCAATGAAGCAGAAGTAGATGTTTTCTCCCTTGCTTTCTCCATGATCCAACAAATGTCGGCAATTTGATCTCTTGTTCTTCTGCTTTTTATAACCCAGACTATATCAATACACTTGGAAGTTCTTGGTTCAGGTACTTCTGAAACCTAGCTTGAAGGATTTTGAACATAACCTTGCTAGTATGTGCAATGACCACAATCGTACGGCAGCTGGAATACTTTTTGGCATTGTCTTTCTTTGAGATTGGAATGAAAAGTGACCTTTTCCAGACCTATGGCCACTGCTGAGTTTTCCAAATTTTCTGGCGTATTGAGTACAGCACTTTAACAGCATCATCTTTTAGGATTTGAAATAGCTCAGCTAGAATTTCTTCAACTCCACTAGCTCTGTTTGTAGTAATGCTTCCTAAAGCCCACTTGACTTCACACTCCAGAATGCTTGGATCTAGGTGAGTGACCACATCATAATGGTTACCCCAGTCGTTAAGACCTTTATTATATAGTTTTCTGTCTATTCTTGACACCTCTTCTTAATCTCTTCTGCTTCTGTTAGGGCTTACTGTTTCTGACATGTATATATTGTTGTTGTTGTTGCTAAGATGTGTCTGCCTCTATACAACCCCACGGACTGAACCCCACCTGGCTCCTCTGTCCATGAGATTTCCCAGGCAAGAATACTAGAGTGGGTTGCCATTTCCTTCTCCAGGGGATCTCGACTCAGAGATCAATTCCACTTCTCCTGCATTGCAGGCGGATTCTTTACCACTGAGTCACCTCGGAAGCCTATATATATATAGAAAAAGTTAAAAAAAATAGCATATCTTCAAATGCAGGCATATGTCATCACAGGTATATATGTTTTGTCCCTACCATGATTTCTTAACAGTAATAATCACTCACTTGTACTGATGCAGTGGACAATTTATAAAAGAATTGTTTATGCCACCTGGTGGTCNCTGAGTCACCTCGGAAGCCTATATATATATAGAAAAAGTTAAAAAAAATAGCATATCTTCAAATGCAGGCATATGTCATCACAGGTATATATGTTTTGTCCCTACCATGATTTCTTAACAGTAATAATCACTCACTTGTACTGATGCAGTGGACAATTTATAAAAGAATTGTTTATGCCACCTGGTGGTCAATTTGGAAATGCTACTTTAAAACGCTTCACAATTCATATTCTAATAGACAATTTTCACTTTAAAGCAATTGTTCAACTTCTACTTCTGGAAAGATATATTTTAGCTTATTGCAAAGCACATTTAACACATTCTGACCACGAAAAGACTGCAGTTTTTTTGTCTTATTTTTTTGTTTTCTTTTTAGATTCTTTTCCCATATAGGCCAGTACAGAGTACTGAGAATAGAATTCCCTGTGCTATACAACAGGTTCTTATTAGTTATCCATTCCATATATAGTAGTGGGTATATGTCAGTCCCAATCTCCCAATTTATCCCTCCCAGGTTGCATCTTTATTTAAAACCACACGAGAAGCCTGCATCACAATTTAACTTTGAATACACCATGAGAGACCGTAGTATCAAATGCATGAGATTACAGACTAATGAAATAACTGTCTCAGCTGAATTGTGTTCACTGAGATTCACAAAACAAAACAGCGTATTTGTGTATCTGGCTGGTTCAGGACTATTTGAGTGTATAGTTTCTCCTGACTTCAGATGCTCAAACTCTGGGCTTTCCTGGTTATCCCCATCTCTTTCCTTCAAGCCATCTTCTAGTTCCCCAATACACCATCCACATGCCCGCACCTTTGGCTTTCTCCCCTTGTTCCAACCTTCTGGACATCCCTGCCTTTCCCTACAGCCTCAAAGAATTCCTCTGGACAGAAGAGTCTCAGATCTCTATCTCCAATACTACTCCTCCACCCAGCTCAATCTCCTAGGTAAACCGATATTACTTGACCTCGGGACACTAAACCCCAAATGTTCAAAATAAATCATCACCTTCACCTATACCTGGTACAACCTCCAAAGAAGCCTGCTGCTGCTCTCTGTCCAACACTTGAACCACAAGTCAACTCTGACCTCTTGCTTGATCCCCTTCTACACTCCACTGACAAGTAACATAACCCTGCCTCACCCTTCTGTTCCTTGGAATCGCTGGCTTTTACAGTTAAAAGTTTAGATGTTTCTTCTGCCTGGGTTGCTCTCTCCCCAACCCAACCCCAATTTTCTTATGGCAGGCTCCTCGTTATCATTCCAGTGCCTTTTTAAACGGCACTTCTTCAAGGAGGCCTTCCCTGACCAATCCAATCTAAAGCTATAACCAGACTGGTCTCCCTCACATCTCCCTGTTTTAATTCTCTGCATCTCACTTGTTACTGTCTGACCACCTTCTGCTGGTGAAACTGTCTCACTCACAAGAATGTGGGCTCTACGAGAGTCTGACTGCCTGGAATACTAAGAACTAAATAAGTATTACTCAATAAATAAAACCCTTTTTATACCATGTCTTTATTTCTACGCCAAAACAATTCATACAAGACCTGGGCTACGGCAGTGACTTCTCTGTCTCCAGTCTCCTCCCTCCTCAAACAGTTCTAAACACGGCTGCCCAATTACTCTTCCTGAATAATCTTATCCTTCAGGTCACCTAAAGGAAGCACTCTCACAAAGTATACTGCTTGGCACATGCATGGCACACACCCAATAAATGCTAGTTTCCCTTCTATTCTCCTGCTGGAAGATCTCCAAAGGCCTCATACTGCCTACAAATAAAGTATGTTTTCCACTGGCTGTCACATCTGTTATTAATAGGCTCCAGTCTAGTTTTTCATCTTATTTTCCAGAATAACTCTTCATGCTCTGCATGNCTCACAAAGTATACTGCTTGGCACATGCATGGCACACACCCAATAAATGCTAGTTTCCCTTCTATTCTCCTGCTGGAAGATCTCCAAAGGCCTCATACTGCCTACAAATAAAGTATGTTTTCCACTGGCTGTCACATCTGTTATTAATAGGCTCCAGTCTAGTTTTTCATCTTATTTTCCAGAATAACTCTTCATGCTCTGCATGCCACAGTCAAATTAAACCATTTGCCAGTAGATTCTTATGTCCTTAGTTTACACTGTTCCTTGCCTGAAATGCTCTAGTATCCAGAGCTTTCTAAATCCTACCCATCCTTCAAGGTCAGTATCTTCCTCCAAAAAGACTTTTTTAAAGTCCTGGCTCTCTAAAGCGAAATAATCACTTACCCTCTCCTCTGAACATCAGATCCATCTCTGGACCACAGGGTCTCACTGGGTGTGATACGTGATATGGTTCTGCCCCCAGCAGCAGACTGTGTGATCCCCTGGGCAGGGTTCAGACCTTATCACACTCTGTAATCCTCACACTGTTTGTACCCGACCACTAGTGAATAAAAGGGGCTGAATACGTGAAGAGAAGAATTTCTCCAAAAGGAAAAGAATTACTGGGATAAAATTAGGAGCTGATAAGAAGAATTAATTTCTCTCTGGACGCAGCCATTTAGGGGCACAGTCCAGGGAACAAGCAGTGTCCTAACTCTACTTCCTAACAAATGGGAAGTATCAGGTTGAGAGGTGGTGGACACTTCTACTGATGCAAATGTCATAGCCCAACAGAGAAACATCAAAACCATGAAAATACAACCCACCATCAAGTGAACCAATGACTCCGCCAGCATAATGTCCACTGGTCAGGGTGTGGATTCTCTGAACACCATGACGTCCACAATATACCACACTCACTGGCCTCCCAGCACCGTGGAGGGCAAACCGCATAGCTCTCTACCATCTCACCAGTGTTCCTTTTCCTTTGACCTCCAACCTCTCTTTGGCCAAGCCTCTTCCAAAAGAACTTGCCTGAATGTGTCTCCCACCAAACCGCTGAAGGCCCTGCTATGACTTCCGCTCTTGGCCACAGGGCTCCAGCTGCTCACAGACGGCACCCGGGCTGGCTCGGTCCCCAGCCCCCTTGCTAGAAAACAGGCTGGCACTCATTTTCACTAGATGTGTCCACTTCACTTTATCAGAAATGAGGAGCACTGAGATCTTTTACCCAACCTACGTGACCATAAAGGGGACATGCTAAATGCATGTCGTCCTAGGCTCAGCGTTTCCATGGGAGGACTCCAGGAATCTGATTTCACACGAACATCTCAGAGGAGTCCCATAACTGAGTGAATCCCAAAGGAAAGGTTTTGCTTCTCCCATATCATGCCCTTGGCCTGCTGTGTTAAGTTTTTTTTGCTCGGCTCTGAAAGGACACCAGTGAGTTTCAACCTTGCCTGCATGTTACAGTGACTTGCATACTAGACCACACCCCATGCCAAGGACATCATAATCTCCAGGCAGGGCTGGAGGCCAGATATCAATTTTTTTTTTTTTTTTAAGTTCCCCAGGGCTTCCCTGGTGGCTTGGATGGTAAAGAATCTGCCTGCAATGCAAGAGACCTGGGTTCAATCCCTGGGTCGGGAGGATCCCTTGGAGAAGGGAATGGCTACCCACTCAAGTATTCTTGCCCGAAGAATTCCATGGACAGAGGAGCCTGGTGGGCTACAGTCCATGGGGTCACAGAGAGTTGTACATGACTGAAGCGACTAACACATCACTACTGTTGATCCTAATGTCAGCCTTAGGATCTAACCTAAGATCCTAACCACAGCCTTAGATGAATTCCTGCTTGCTCTGCTTTCTTAGGAGAGCAGGTGAGTGACCTGTGCCCACTTCATACCATCTCCACTACCAACTTCCTACCTCCCCCAAAGGCCTTTCTCCTTCTTCTCTACACATTCATGTTTAATTCATAGTGAATCTTTCAAATTTCTTTTGGGATTCCACTCCCTTCTCAAGGGTCACCTTTGCCACTGAATGCTCTTTTTGACAAAGGCAAAGGCTTCATATATTCCAGCTGTCTGAGGGGCACTGCCCTATGGACTGCAGCTCAGACTCTCCCCAGTGGCCCTCTCTCGTTTCTCATTGACATTCTCCACTCAGTAGCCAGGGCACGAAGCTCACAACTCCCACTCAGGGCCAACCAAAGGCTTCCCAGTGAACCTAAAGTCCTACCCGCCAGGTCAAGCCCGACACACCCTGTGCTTCTGCCCTGCCTCTGGCCTCTCCCAGCCCTCTCCTCCTCACTCACCCTGCCCACTAGATACACTGGCCACTTTCTGCTCACTCAGCAGGAAGGCTAATTCCTGCCTTGGGGCCACTCGATGACCCTGCTCCTTCAGGAGACAGCTCCAATACCTCCTTCTCATGACGTCTCACTGACCACCATCCCCAGACACTCCATCGCTCCAGCCTGGTTTAGCCTCTCCACATGTTTTAACACGCTCTGAATTTTTCTTGCTTATTGGTTTACTTGTTATTGTCTGTCTCCCTGAAAGGAATATAAATTCCTTCTTGTTGTTTTCATTGCTACTCCAAACATCACAATTTTTGTGGAATAAACATCAATTAATCAATGAGTGGATAAGCATGAATAGATAGAACCTGAAACAAACCTCGTCCAAGGTAAGGAGCAGCCGCTGTGCTTTGCTGGAGCAGCCGTGAAGAGATACCCCACACCCAAGGTAAGAGAAACCCAAGTAAGATGNATGCTGGGAGGGATTGGGGGCAGGAGGAGAAGTGGATGACAGAGGATGAGATGGCTGGATGGCATCACGGACTCGAAGGCCACGAGTCTGAGTCAACTCTGGGAGTTGGTGATGGACAGGGAGGCCTGATGTGCTGTGATTCATGGGGTTGCAAAGAGTCAGATACGACTGAGCGACTGAACTGAACTGATATACCAAATAGGGTTTTCTTGGTGGCTCTGTGGTAAAGAATACCCCTCCAATGCAGGAGATGAAGGTTTGATCTGTGGGTTGGAAAGATCCCCTGGAACCCCCCAGAGAAGGAAATGGTTGCCTGGGAAACCCTATGGACAGAAGAGCCTCTCAGACTACAGTCTGTGGTGTTGGAATTGTTCGACATGACTTTGCAACCAAACAACATATGCAAAATAGATAACCAACAAGGATCTACAAATAGCATAAGGAACTATGAGTGATATTTTGTAATAACTTATAAGGGAACAGAATCTGAAAAAGAATATGTATTTATCTATATATATATCTATAGATAGGTATCTCAGTCCCTGTGGTATATACCTAAAGTTAACACAATATTGTAAATCAACCATACTTCAACAAATACATACATAAACATAAAGCAGATATCTTACTTAAAAGCATTTCTGATCAATTCCCTAAATTAAGCATCTTTACACACTTTAAATTCTTCAAACTTTGAAATTTATACAATACTAGGTATCATATTTTTCTGTGTGAATATGAATTCTTCCAAGGCATCATNCTTACTTAAAAGCATTTCTGATCAATTCCCTAAATTAAGCATCTTTACACACTTTAAATTCTTCAAACTTTGAAATTTATACAATACTAGGTATCATATTTTTCTGTGTGAATATGAATTCTTCCAAGGCATCATGCAGGCTTGGCTTAAAAATAGTTACTGTGTTTTTACTAATATTCATTGTAATTTTTTCTTGATTAGGGAGTTGATACATATTATTTTTAGAAAATATAAAAAATTATGGAGATGACACTAAAAATCACTCATAACCCTGCACTCCACATCTTCAAGCTTGTCATTAAAAAATGACAAGTCCTAGTCCTTTGGCCTATGAAGAAATTAGGACTTTAAGAGGTAGTAACATCTCTGCCCTCTGTCCCATACACACATTTGAGAGACAAGACCAAGAAGAGTTAGTCTTCTGATGGCTACATTTGATATTCAGAGGATTTTATGGTAACTGGTAACTAAATTTCAAAAGCAGCCAATCTAAAAAAAAAAAAAATGCAGTAATCTTCTCAAGTTTTAAAATAATGTCAATAAAATACAAGTACATTTCAAAATATTGTTTTGGTAAATAAAAATATTTGGTAGAAAATTAATTTGGGGGCCACTATATTATTTGATGGACTGACTTTCTGGTTATTTGACTTCAGCAAATTGACCATTTGGCACATTGAGGATTTGGTTCTTAGTGGTGTAGTGCCTCATGCTTAAGAGTTGAGACAAGTCTAGGACACTTTTGTTTAAGGTACTCAGAATGTTGATAATCGAGAAGGTGCAACCAGACATTGCTGAGAATATAAGACAGGACCACATCGTGAAGAGAGCCTGTGTGAATACCGAAAAGATGGGGTCAGGGTGGGTTTTTACAGTCAGTAGTTCTGTGTTGGGTGGAAGAGTGATTGGAACGAAGGCTAGCTGGTAATAAGCATAAGTGGTAGGTCTGGTCCTAGCAGCTGCCTTCAAACCCAGCTGGTACTTGTGGCTCCCCATATGGGTAAACAGGCCCAGGGCACCCTGACCAGGTAGGCTGAAGGTTGAGTGTCTGCACTGGCCTATTTTAATGTGTTGAGACCAGGTCTAACACCTAGAGCTGCTTTTCAGCAGTCATATGTCAGTTCTCACAATTCTCACTCAGTTTCAGGTCACTTGCCCTCCTCTCTTGTATTTATATGGAGATAGGAGAGGTACCATATTCCTGTGAATGTATGTGGGAGAGGGCCTGTATACACAGACTCAGTTTAATTGTCAGTAAATATATCTTTTGAAAGTTATCTTTGAAATTAAGTAGACACAAGGAGCTGCTTTCCTGGGGGGCACTCAGGCAGGAGAGACAATATGTGGCTGAATGACATCTATGATTGGCAGGATCAATCCTGGATGAGAGGAAAAGCAGTGAGGTGGGGATCTGAGGGAAGGTGAGCAGAGAGCACCCTGCAAAGTGATGAGGATGCAGGGAGGGATGCTTTACTTTCAGAAACAAGGGGAAGATAAAAGATGAGTGAGAATCATTGACTAGGAGAACTGGAAGGAACTTGGAGATTAATCAATACAAAACCTTCCCTCTACATATGAGGTCTAGTCAAAGCTATGACTGTTCCAGTAGTCATGTATGGATGTGAGGGTTGGACCATAAAGAACACTGACCACTGAGGAACTGATGCTTTGGAACGGTGGTGCTGGAGAAGACTCGTGAAAGTCCCTTGGACAGCAAGGAGATCAAACCAGTCAATCCTAAAGGAAATCAGTCCTGAATATTCACTGGAAGGACTGATGCTGAAGCTGAAGTACCAATACTTTGGCCACCTGATGTGAAGAACTGACTCATTGGAAAAGACTGATGCTGGGAAAGATTGAAGGCAGAAAGAGAATGGAACGACAGAGAATGAGATGGTTGGATGGCACCATCAGTTCAATGGATATGAGTTTGAGCAAACTCTGGGAGATAGTGAAGAACAGGGAAGCCTGGCATAGTGCAGTCCATGGGATGGCAAAGAGTTGGACATGACTGAGCAACTGAACAACAACAATAGATAAGATTACCACATCACCAAGATCCCACAGGGGCTTGGTGGCAGATCCAGGCCCGGGCTTATGATGCCAGTCTAAGAGACCATAGAGGAGATTTAAAGGTACAAATGGAGACTCTAGAGGAAGCAGAGGGGTTTCCCTCATAGCCAAAGGTAACAAGACTACTTGCTGGACAAAGATAGCAAAGAAAAAGGCAAGAATTAATTTTCTTCTTCTTGGAGAGCTGAGGTGTGCTCACTCACAATTGCCCTATGTGAATTGCCCACAATTGCCCTATCCCACAGTCATCATGGAAGCAGCACTGCTTCCCAGGATTCCTCAACTGGTCCATGGGAGCCAAGATAGTGACATTTATTGATGACATCATCACTCATGTGGCTTCTGCTTGCAGTAATTCTGCAAAATTAGAGAAAGCTTTCCATGTAAGCAGCACAAGGAAAATGAGTTGCCTATCTTAAAGTGTAAATTTGACTTCCCTGGGCCATCAGTTTTATGTTATGAGGATACTGCATGTTATGTAGCAAATAATCAACTTTAGGAATCTCACTTTGGACTTTACATTGAGTTTGCATTGCACCCTCTGCACCATCAAACCTCCACAGTGCCCACTGATTGAGCCCATCCCAGCCTGAAACCAAATGCATGTAGATCATTGACAGCTTGTGGTCTGCAATCCTTTCAGGAGTCACTGTGGCTTATCTAATGCTAACATTCATTTGTGTCAGGAGAGGCACCAATAGGCTAGATAACACGTTCCTTCAACTACATTGAGTGGTTAGGAGAAACAAACTTTGGAAATCAAGATCCTCACTGAGAATATAAACCCAAAGCCAAATGCATTCTTCTTTGGGTGACTGTACACTTTATGAAGTAATTTTTTCCCTGCTCCAGATGTTTTCTTTATTCTCCTTAATTTCTCTAGATAATTGCCCCAAAACATTAGCTCTTTTGTTATTAAAAGATGTACTGTCCAGGATTAGCATTCCTTCAGGTTAGCATTACTCCCCGCAAGACTCTGGGGCAGTGATTCTCAAAGTGTGACCAGCAGCATCTCCATCACCTGGGAACTCAGAAAGGCAAGTTACTTGTATTCTCGCTAAAGCTTCTGAATCAGAAACTCTGAGAGTGGGTCCCATACTCCATGATTTAATAAGTCTCAAGGTGACTCTGATAAGTTCAAGTTTGAGAACCCCTGCTTTGTGGGAAGGTGGCACATGATTCTCCTCTCATGAATAAGAGTCAGAGTCCCCAGGGAGTCTCAGACTCCACTGAGGGCTTAAAGATTTCCTGCTCACTTATGATGACAGGAAGTTCTTGGTGTTAATATATATTCTCTGACATTTAGAGGAGAAATACACAAAACAACAGTCACAGGACAATGAGGAGAGGACTCCACACAGTGTAACTGTCCTCCCAGCCATGGAGGAGAGAAAATGCTTGCAAAAAAAGCAATGATGAAATTCAGGGCAAGCACTAAAGTTGGATAATGGGCTTCTATAACATTGTTGAGGGTGAAAAGACCAGGAATGACCATCTCTGGGTGCTGAATTTGTAAGGTTATTATTTTGTGAGGTTAATACATTATTTAAGAAGTCAGTCAGTTCAGTCGTGTCCTACTCTTTGCAACCCTATGGACTGCAGCACACCAGGCTTCCCTGTCCATCATCGAACTCCTAGAGCTTGCTCAAACTCATGTCCATCGAGCTGGTGATGCCATCCAACCATCTCATTCTCTGTCATCTCTTCTCCTCCTGCCTTCAATATTTCCCAGCATGAGGGTGTTTTCCAAGGGGTCAGTTCTTCACATCAGGTGGCCAAAGTATTCGAGTTTCAGTATCAGTTCTTCCAATGAATATTTAGGATTGATTTCATTTAGGATGGACCGGTTGGATCTCCTTGCAGTCCAAGGGACTCTCAAGAGTCTTCTCCAATACCACAGTTCAAAAGCATCAATTCTTTGACACTCACCTTTCTTCACAGTCCAACTCTCACATCCATACATGACTACTGGAAAAAAAACATAGCTTTCCCTACATGGACCTATGTCTGCAAAGTAATGTCTCTGCTTTTTAATATGTTGTCTAGGTTGGTCATAACTTTTCTTCCAAGCAGTAAGCGTCTTCTAATTTCATGGCTGCAGTCACCANGACACTCACCTTTCTTCACAGTCCAACTCTCACATCCATACATGACTACTGGAAAAAAAACATAGCTTTCCCTACATGGACCTATGTCTGCAAAGTAATGTCTCTGCTTTTTAATATGTTGTCTAGGTTGGTCATAACTTTTCTTCCAAGCAGTAAGCGTCTTCTAATTTCATGGCTGCAGTCACCATCTGCAATGATTTTGGAGCCCAAGAAAATAAAGTCTGCCACTGTTTCCATCGCTTCCTCATCTATTTGTTATTAAGTGATGGGACCAGATGCCATGATCTTCATTTTCTGAATATTGAGCTTTAAGCCAGCTTCTTCACTCTCCTCTTTCACTTTCATCAAGAGGCTATTCAGTTCCTCTTCACTTTCTGCCATAAAGGTGGTGTCATCTGCATTTCTGAGGTTATAGATATTTCTTTTGGCACTCTTGATTCCAGCTTGTGCTTCAACTGTTAAAGCGCTACACTGAATATGCCAGCAAATTTGGAAAATTCAGCAGTGGCCACAGGACTGGAAAATGTCAGTTTTCATTCCAATCTCAAAAAAGGCAATGCCAAAGAATATTCAAACTACTGCACAATTGCACTCATCTCACATCTTAAGAAAATAATGCTCAAAATTCTCCAAGCTAGGCTTCAACAGTATGTGACCCAAAAACTTCCAGATGTTCATGTTGGATTTAGAAAAGGCAGAGGAACCAGAGGTCAAAATGCCAACATCCGTTGGATCATCGAAAAAGCAACAGAGTTCCTAAAAAACATCTATGTCTCCTTTATTGACTATGCCAAAGCCTTTGACTATGTGGATCACATCAAACTATGGACAATTCTGAAAGAGATGGGAATACCAGACCACCTGACCTGCCTCCTGAGAAATTTGTATGCAGGTCAAGGAGCAAC
>SJYS01007493.1:129005-146575 GCA_006410695.1 Philantomba maxwellii | reverse complement strand
TTACTGTAGTTCTATAGTAAATCTTGATAAAGGATAGTGTGAGTCCTCCAACTTTCTTCTCCTTCTCCTCCTTTTCCTCTTCCTCCTTTTTCTTTAGTATTTTGTAGGTTATTCTAGGTTTTTTGCCTTTCCTTATAAATTTTAAAATAATTTTACGAAGATTTATAGCAATCTTATGATTAAATGTCAGTCTTTAGTGGACTTGTGTCCCTAGGTTGTGACCTTTACAAGTAGTTCTTATATTTGCCCACTGTTGTTGAGACAGGAAGGCTACTGTAGTCTGTAATGGTAGAAATACCCTTTTCTCAGTTGGGATAGGCTGTGGTAAAGTCTTTTCTATGGAGAGCATCCCTTTGTTATAGAGAATGCTCAGGGAGCAAAGCCAATACTCAAAGCTTTGTTTGATGACTCCTTTCATAGATTCATGTTAGGGTAACATTTTCACCTTAATGTTAATTGTGGGGAATCAATGATCCAGAGGTATTTGTGCTAAGAATGGAAATTTTTTTATGAATTAAACAATGTTTTTTTGCATACTAACTAAAGACTTTGGCCAGTTACTGCGGGTCCTGACCCACAGTAGATAATTGAGAGTNTTTTTCTTTAGTATTTTGTAGGTTATTCTAGGTTTTTTGCCTTTCCTTATAAATTTTAAAATAATTTTACAAAGATTTATAGCAATCTTATGATTAAATGCCAGTCTTTAGTGGACTTGTGTCCCTAGGTTGTGACCTTTACAAGTAGTTCTTATACTTGCCCACTGTTGTTGAGACAGGAAGGCTACTGTAGGCTGTAATGGTAGAAATACCCTTTTCTCAGCTGGGATAGGCTGTGGTAAAGTCTTTTCTATAGAGAGCATCCCTTTGTTATAGAGAATGCTCAGAGAGCAAAGCCAATACTCAAAGCTTTGTTTGATGACTCCTTTCATAGTTTCATGTTAGGGTAACATTTTCACCTTAATGTTAATTGTGGGGAATCAATGGTCCAGAGGTATTTGTGCTAAGAATGGAAACTTTTGTATGAATTAAACGATGTATTTTTGCATACTAACTAAAGACTTTGGCCAGTTACTGCGGGTCCTGACCCACAGTAGATAATTGAGAGTNTGTTAATTGTGGGGAATCAATGGTCCAGAGGTATTTGTGCTAAGAATGGAAACTTTTGTATGAATTAAACGATGTATTTTTGCATACTAACTAAAGACTTTGGCCAGTTACTGCGGGTCCTGACCCACAGTAGATAATTGAGAGTCTACTCTCCTGCATCACTTAGGGTGGCCATAGCAAATATATGAACCACTCAAGTTAGTGTAACTGGAGGAAAGTTTAATTAAGTACTATTCATAAAAGTACAGGCAGGGAACAGGAGAACATACAAAAAATAGGGTGGAAACCCATGATTAGCAAAAACAGAGATATAACTACTGCAGGGGGGAAAGAGTAGGTATCAAGAACCCAGAACCAGAGAGGCAAAGAAAATGTTCCCTGGAGAGGCACAGTGACTTCTGGGTGAATGACAGTCTAGACAGTCTATACATTTACGGTCTTCTTTCCCTTCATGCCCACCAGTGCATCTGTTCATCTAAACACAAACTGAAGGAGCATATCAGGGAGTCTGCAGATGCAGTTCTTTTATTCAGCCTCCCAGGACAGCGAGTAGTGGAGAGAAGGGAGGAGAATAGGCATGGGAAGCACAATGGGCAATACCCAGCGGAGTAACTGCTTCTTTGTTAAAAACCGTGCCTAAAGCAATGATGTGTTGCTCAATTTGTCTTTCTGTCATTTTGAAATATATTGTACACACACACACACATGCACACACCTTGATGCATCCCAAAATGATGTTAATATTCCATTTTAAAAGCTGAAGATTGATAGGAGGGATAAACATACTCCCTAGAGAGAATTCAATTTTCACTTTTACGGAAATTACATTCAGTGTTAATTCATGTGTTTAAGAACTCATGTGAAAAACAAAACAAAGCATTGCCAAATTTTTAAAGAGAGGAATATTTATATACACATTTATATACATATGGGCTTCCCTGGTGGCTTCACAGTAAAGAATCTGCCTGAAATGGAGGAGGTGCAGGAGGTGGCCTTTGATCCCTGAATCTGGAAGATCCTCTGGGGAAGGAAATGGCAACCCACTCCATTATGCTTGCCTGGGAAATCCAATGGACAGAGGAGCCTGGCGGGCTGCAGTCTATGGGGTTAAAAAAGAGTCGGGCATGATTTAGTGATTAAACAGCATGTTTAGTGACTAAACAGCAACAATATATCATATATATGATATATATATATACACACATTATGTAGATATATGTAGATATAAATATAGAGTGTACAAAAATTTAATTATATTCCTATTATGATTTTTAAGTATCCATTTTCTTAAATGTAATATAAACATCAAACAACAGCTTAACAAACTGACCACTGAATTTTTATCTGACATTTGGTAGATCCAATTTAACACTTTTTTTCACTTCTACAACATATATTAAACAAACATATTAAAAGTCTAATATGTGCCAGACATTATACTATACTGATTTATTTCTAAAAAAAGTAAAGTGAGTATTCTGGAGTTACTTTCCAGGTTGAGTGGCTGGAGGTGGAAAATCAAAGTATTGGCCTGTACTTCATAAAGTAGGATTTGACTGACAAACCTAGTGATAATATGCATGTGTGTGAATGCCGGGAAATGAAAGTAAACAAGCTAGCAAACTAACCCTAATTTAGTCATAATTTGTGGGAATTCAATTGCTATAGTCCTTGTGTGATTCCCATCCCCTATCAGGAAACTTTTTAAGCTATAAATGTAAGAAGATATTGAAGTTGATGAGCTAGTATTGTGTAAAATCACAACTCACTCCACAGGAGTGAATCAGTAAAACATGGAATAGAAAATCTCTGTGAGAGGACATCAGTTTATGGTTGTGGTAGTGACAGGGTAGAATAAGCCAAACAACAGGTATCAAATACTGTTTTGTTGTTGTTTTTCTAATGCTCATTCATGTCTGACTCTTTGCAACCCCGTGGAGAGTAGCATGCCAGGCTTCCCTGTCCTTCACTATCTCCTGGAGTTTGCTCAAGGTCATGTCCATTGAGTTGGTGATGCTGTCTAACCATTTCATCTTCTGCTGCCCTCTTCTCCTTTTGCTTTCAGTCTTTCCCAGCATCAGGGTCTTTTCCAATGAGTTGGCTCTTCATATTAGGTTGCCAGGGTAGTGGAGTTTCAGCTTCAGCATCAGTTCTTCCAGTGAATATTTAGGGTTGATTTCCTTTAGGATTGAAAGTTTCGACCTCCTTGTGGTTAGGTTAAAACAAAACAAAAACTAACAAGCAGAAAACCTGAACATGTGAAAAAAATATTGCAGAATTTCTAGCCTGATTTTGGGAAGAAAACCTATAATCATGAAGGTATACAGAATATATAAGAACACCAAAGCTCCACATAACCTAAAGTATTCATTATAAACAAATGATTTTTTTGTTGTTGTTGTTCTGTGGCCCTTATGAGCCAGAGTCAGAGGTCAAACCCAACCCATATGGGTCTGGGGTCTTAAAGCCTATTTTAGAGTGAGGAAGTCAGATCTATAACTGACTTCTCCCATCCTTTGGACATAGATCTTTTATCTGTCCTAAGTATTCATATCCTTGATGGTCTTGGGACCCTTAATCTTCAGATAAGGTTAGAAGCAGTACTAAGTGGAAGAGATATTACAATCCTCTAGGTACTCAGCAGAAACAATCAGACTATCTCTCCAGAGAAAGACATATCAATCTGTGTTTCTAGGAGGAACCCAAATTTAATGTCATTGGGCAACTGCAAGCAACAATAATGAGGAAGCTTATGACTAAAATAAAAGGGAAAAAAAGTATGCCAAAAGTAGATAAATTAAGCTCATATATCTATATTATTAACAGAAAAATGGAAGTCAAGGCCAAGTCTGTTACAGAGAAAAAGACATCTGTTACTGGAAAATGATAAGTTGTGAGTGAAAAAAATCACAATTTTAATTACTTTTTTCCACTGAGTAACATGGTCTCAAAATATATAAGCAATGATAGTAAAGAAAGTGAAAGTGTTATTCACTCAGTCATGTCCAACTCTTTTGTGACCCCATTAACTGTAGCCTGCCAGGCTCCTCTGTCCATGGAATTCTCCAGGCAAGATTACAGGAGTGGGTTGTGTTTTCTTCTCCAGGGGATCTTCCCTACCAAGGAACCGAACCCAGGTCTCCTGAATTACAGGCAATTCTTTACCATCTAAGCCACCAGGAAAGCCCAATCTAGAAATGTACTGCATAATAAACTATGAGTAAAAACATCAAATAAATAAAAATAGGTTATATATTGATTTGAATGATAAAGAGAATAACTCATCAAAAAATTGTTTCACTGAAAGCAGTACTTGCAGCACGATTTAAAGCTTTTCCTGTATGTTAAAACCAGTCAATTCTAAAGGAAATCAGTCCTGAATATTCATTGGAAGGAATGATACTGAAGCTGAAACTCCATCTGATGTGAGGAACTGACTCATTGCAAAAGACCCTGATTTAGGGAAAGATTGAAGGCAGGAGGAGAAGGGGACGACAGAGGATAAGACTGTTGGATGGCATCACCAACTCAGTGGACATGAGTTTGAGCAAGCTTCAGGAGTTGTTGATGGACAGGGAGGTGTGGCGTGCGGCAGTCCATGGGGTCGCAAAGAGTCGGACATGACTGAGTGACTGAACTGAACTGTATGTTACAACAAGAAAAGAAATAAAACTAATGAACTAAGATTCAGAACAAAGTTTGTGAAAGAATAGCAAAATAAATTTATCTATAAGGAAAAAATATTAAAGTTGAGGGCAAATTTAAATGGAATAGAAAGCAAATATATAGAGGATGTACAAGATTCAAAGTAAATTATTTGTTGGTTAGCTTTGGAAAGACTAATAATATTGACAAACCTGTAATAAAACTTAACAAGAATTCAAAAATGGAAGAAGACTTGAAACTTCTCTGGCAGAGCAATGGTTAAGACACTACACTGCCACTCTTCGGGGTATTAGTTCCATCACTGGTCAGGGAAATAAGATCCTACATGCCTCAGTGCAACAATAAATAAATAAATAAGAAGGAAGTCCTTTTGATGTTACTCTGGAGCATTGTCCAATGGGCTAATGCCGGACTATTTAATTAGTTAGAGGGATATGTCTTTGTTTGACTTCTACTTACTATTGATTAGGGCCCAAACTGTGAAATTATATGAAAACTTACAAAGGTTTTTCCAGTAGAGGTTTAAATAATTTCAATCTAGTAGAATAAAACAAACACAATGATTATGGTTTTATTATCCTTTAGGAATTAGCTGGTTAGTCTCTAGCTCAGCAAACATTTCAGTGTGATTTTCTATCATTTCCTTCAAACCTAAGTTCCCTCATTATTCACTTAAATAAATATTTGATACAAGTCCATTCAAAAAAAATAATAATAAAAATGGAAGACAACCATGAACAGAAGTCATTGCTCCAGGTATGTGGTTAATGAATGCTTAATAATATAAGGACAGTAACAATTTTATGTTGTTAAATTTGAAAATATTGATGAGATGGGTGTATTCCATATATGCAATTGATATTTCATTAAGTTTTTGACTATGCTGTTTTCAATAAATGTTGTTAAAGTATGTATACACAATTATATGTATACCTACCATCCATCTAACATTCAAACATACATATATATGTATATATTCACTCAGTATGTACACACACTTCTGTATAACATGTATACATACATATGTATATACATATATAAAAGAAAAATTCAGTCCTGACTTTTACAATATAACACACACAAAAACACAATTCCAGATATATTGTTAATCTAAATTGAAAGATTAAAAAACAAACAAGTAAATAAATAAAATTTCTAAATAAAGTATAGGAGAATATCTTTGTTTTGGGGATAAGAAAGGTATACTTAAATAGGACCCAAAAGTTTTAATCATAGAATAAAATCTGTCTCTTATACACATCTCCTAAATCAGGGTCTTTTGCAATGAGTCAGTTCCTCACATCAGATGGAGTTTCAGCTTCAGTATCATTCCTTCCAATGAATATTCANGTTAATGAATGCTTAATAATATAAGGACAGTAACAATTTTATGTTGTTAAATTTGAAAATATTGATGAGATGGGTGTATTCCATATATGCAATTGATATTTCATTAAGTTTTTGACTATGCTGTTTTCAATAAATGTTGTTAAAGTATGTATACACAATTATATGTATACCTACCATCCATCTAACATTCAAACATACATATATATGTATATATTCACTCAGTATGTACACACACTTCTGTATAACATGTATACATACATATGTATATACATATATAAAAGAAAAATTCAGTCCTGACTTTTACAATATAACACACACAAAAACACAATTCCAGATATATTGTTAATCTAAATTGAAAGATTAAAAAACAAACAAGTAAATAAATAAAATTTCTAAATAAAGTATAGGAGAATATCTTTGTTTTGGGGATAAGAAAGGTATACTTAAATAGGACCCAAAAGTTTTAATCATAGAATAAAATATTAACACATTCAACTTGTTGAATTTGTTGTTGATGTTCAGTTGTTCAGTTGTGTCCGACTCTTTGCAACCCCATGGACTGCAGCACACCAGGCTTCCCTGTCCTTCACCATCTCCTTGACTTTGCACAAACTCATGTACATTAATCAGTGATGCCATCCAACCATCTCATCCTATTTTGTCCCCTTCTCCTCCTGCCTTCAATTTTCCCCAGCATAAGGATCTTAACAGATTTAAAAAATATCTCACAGTCTGGTTCTCTTTGATATTCTCAAATAAATATTTTACTTTTAAGAATATCAAGATAATGAANATTTGGAACCAGTCTGTTAGTTTTAATGTCACCATTTTATCTTTGGTTCATTTTCTCTACATTCTACTATCTGCCTTAGCTCAGTCAGGCTCTAAAGGAACACTTCCTCAGTTTTTTGATGACTGAGAGCCAAATATCATCAGCTGGTATTAAGGAATCTTTCAGAGTCTTGCCCACAACTTCCTTGATATGTGACAATCAGATGGCTTGATCCCCTTTCTGGAGAGATCTCATTACACTCTCTGAACACACATTTTACATTTCTGTGTTCAAGTCAGTGGTTTCAGTGGTTCTCAAACTTCAGTTTTCATCGGAATCACAGGGCCACAATATTAAGCCACAATATTCCATTAACGTCCCCTTTCCAAACTACAGTCCACAGCTCTCCACCCGGATTCTCTTCACTGCACGCTGAACTTATCTAAAAATAAAAAATTAATTTTAGGATGTTTAGTATCCAAGTATTAAATCCAGAATCCTTGAGGTAACATTATCTTTCTAACAGAATCTTGAAATTTGAAAACCAGATGCAGGGTTCAAAAAACACAAAACTTGTTTAAAGAAAAAAACTAAATATAACCCTACATGGAAAGACAAGATTAACATCTGCTACAGGTTAAACTATTCCAAACGCATTACAATGAGCGATGACCTAGGAATGCACACGTACTTTGGGCACTTTTAGCCTTTGTTCCACAGAGGGTCCGTCGACATCTCCCCTCTTCACTTACTCTGTTCTGATTCCACCACAGTGTGCACGCACGGCTCCCTCAGAGGAGGAGCCCTGATCCTCACCCTACTGAGTGGGTCCTCTCTCTAGGAGGCTGGATCTCACTCTCCAATCCTCCTCCCATCACCACGGGGCTCTGGGAGATCTCCAGAAACAACAGATCAGCAAGGCCACTTTGTTCCAGGTATGAACACTCACATAAAACCCTCTCTAAACATGCTCATTCAGTAAATGTCACCAAAGTGCCCCTTCCTGCGCGGGACTGTGCTAATCTAGGAATACAGGAGTGATAAGAAAAGACACTCCCTGGAAGTATGGAAAGCAGGCCCGATGGAGAGGACAGGTTGATTCAACCATCTTAATTTTGTTCACAAACTCTGAACAGTACAGGATATTATCAGGATCCCCAGTAGGAGAATCTGTTCTAGTCTTGGAAGACAGTCGACAAAGGCAGAAGAGATTTTAAACCTACGTCAACAGAGAAGAAGACTCTATCACACAACTAGACCAAAAGGAGACCAAAAGAAACGCATCCTCCAGAGAGAAACCACCTGCATAAAAGCTTGGGACCGAGAGAGAACACGGTTGCTGCTGCTAAGTCACTTCAGTCGTGTCTGTGTGACCCCATAGATGGCAGCCCACCAGGCTCCCCTGTCCCTGGGATTCTCCAGGCAAGAACACTGGAGTGGGTTGCCATTTCCTTCTCCAACACATGAAAGTGAAAAGTGAAAGGGAAGTCGCTCAGTCATGTCCGACTCTTCACGACCCCATGGACCGCAGCCTACCAGGCTCCTCTGTCCATGGGATTTTCCAGGCAAGAGTACTGGAGTGCTAGAGTGGGGTGCCATTGCCTTCTCTGAGAACACGGTGGATGCAAGTTAAGTTGAAGAAAGTTCGAGCATCACAGAGCAGAACGAGGAGGGCATGGTGCTGAGGGGCTGGGCTGGGCGGGGCTGGAAGCAAACACTGCACTGTGGAGAGGTTCAGGGCCCATTTTATGGAGAGGGGACTTCACCCGAAAGTGAGTGAGAGGACATGAGACCAGGCTGTGACGTGCACTGGAATACAACACGGCTACGACCACAGATGTGAAGTCTGGTTGGGGATTTTCAGACAAAATCGAGGCAGTGGTCACGGGGATGCAGAGGAGGGGAGGGAGTCCAGAGATGCCCAGCTAGCACACTGCCTGGACATGCCAGATGCCACCCTGAAACCCAGCACAGGCTGCACCACGCAGTGAGACTGGAGCCTGGCACAGGGAGGACCGAACACTCCACGCTGGGGAATGCCCGGCTGCCCCACCCAAGCCCAGCCTCGGAAGCTCCCGGCTCCCGCAGGCCCAGCCCCGCGCCAGGACTTGGCAGGCCCTCCTTATTATCTTCACAGTTCCTCTCAGAGCCGGCTCCTCTGATGATAAGGAAGGTACTCACATTCCTAACTCATCACCTTGTCTCTGTGAAAGCCATTCAATATCCTGAGCTTTTTTCAGCCTTCACTTTAATATCTTTGTATGCTGACTGTCTCTAATATCTAAAGTTTAATTCAATTTTTATATATAATGAGTAAACCATTTCTAATGTACAATTATAAATGAATTATTTTCCAGGCTTGCCTCAGACTCCTCAAAATTATTCAGGCCACATTCTCTGCTGTTTATATACATTATGCCTGTGTGTTTTAAATCACCTGCAATTTGAGGCAAACTCCCATTCTAACTATAGTTGACAGTTTATGTTACAAGAGCTTATGTGAAGAAGGAAATGCTTAGGCCTTCATTTTCTGTGCTCTTTCAGCATCTGTAACACAGGGAGGGCCCCACATATAAATGCTGAGCCCACAACTGCGTCTGCAAGTCTGTTATTTGCTGTGTCTCTCCGGTATGTGGTCTGCAACCAGGTGAGAAGGAAGGGACAGGGCAGAGGCTGAGCAGACAGGGCCAGCAGAGAGGCAGCGGGCAGCCAAGACGAGCCCCAGACTGGGTGCCGTGCTGACATCTGGCCCCTGCTCTGAGGCTTCATCAGCATGACGAGTCCAGCCAAGAACCTCTGCCTGGATGCAGCCTTACAGGAAACGAGACGTGCGGTCTGCCGGGGGAAGGCAGCGGGTGCTGAGGGTTTGCTCCTCCAGGTGTGAAGCAGTAAGGGGGAGTCAGACTAACTTGAGCAGAGTCAGCAAGAAGGACAAGGAGGCTCCAGAAGCCATCTGGCTGGGCCAGTTGTTTCCCAGGACCCACAGCCAGAAAGAGCCAAATTCAACCTAAACGGACAGCTGCCCTGCCCACCATGCTCCCCAGCCCGCAGCATGTGATACCGAAGCCACAGATGCCACATACGTGCGTGCTCGGTCCTGTCTGACTTTTTGCCACCCCATGGACTGCAGCCCTCCAGGTTCCTCTGTCCATGGGATTGTCCAGGCAAGAATACCGAAGTGGGTTACCATTTCCTCCTCCAGGGGATCTTCTGGACCCAGGGACTGAATCCAGGTCTCCTGCATTGACTGGCGGATTCTTGACCACTGAGCCCCCTGGGAAGCCATGAGCATTTATTATACAAACAGATACATCAATGAGTTAATTTGGTTTATGAAGGTACTGAGTACTTAAATTTTAGGAGAAAAAGCATATATCTGACACGGTGTCCATCTCCATTCTTCCTAGCAACTGTCCAGACACCCCTTGCCTGCCCCATCCTCTCACACACAAACACAAACACATGCTGATTTTAGATCTAAATCTGCTCATTGAAGTCTTAGGCCATNTATGAAGGTACTGAGTACTTAAATTTTAGGAGAAAAAGCATATATCTGACACGGTGTCCATCTCCATTCTTCCTAGCAACTGTCCAGACACCCCTTGCCTGCCCCATCCTCTCACACACAAACACAAACACATGCTGATTTTAGATCTAAATCTGCTCATTGAAGTCTTAGACCATTGTTTCCACTAATAACGTCCTGTGCCTGTCAACACACTCTGTTCAAACCCTGGTCAACATTTAAGAACAGCTACTAACATCTTCGCATCTAGTCTTTATGCTCTGGGTCTCCCTCACCTACCTACTCAAATCCCAACTAAATCCTTACAACATCATAAGGCTATCATTTAACAGAAAGCTGTTGTACAGAACACAGTTTTTGCCTCTCTCTCATTTTCTCTCCTATAAATCAAGAAGATTCTTGGGGAAAAAAGCAGCTCTCTAATTTGCTTGTTATCGTCCCCACTTCTCCACTGTTTACGTTAAAATGAGCTCAGTTACAAGGAAGAGAATCCTAGTATAATAATGGCTTAAACCATCAGTTGTTCAGTAATGTCCAACTGTTTGCAACCCTATGGACTGAAGCCCTCCAGGTTGCTCTGTCCATGGAAGTGACCACTGTTTACCTTTGAAAAATTCTTAATAACTTCACCCTAGAGTTGCTTTGGTTGCTCAGCAATGACAAGAAGGACCAAGGCTGTTCTTATCCTCCTGATGCATCACCCTTACCAGTTCAGTTCAGTTCAGTCGCTCAGTCGTGTCCGACTCTTTGCGACCCCATGAATCGCAGCACGCCAGGCCTCCCTGTNTCTGAAATCCTTGATTCTAATACATTTGCACACCAAGCCACTTTCGATGACTCTACTAGAGGGTGTTAGAAGTGATTCTGACAATGTTCCTTTACCCTTTTCTTCATTTCATACTTCAGGTTGAAAATGCCCTCCTTGTCCAGTCAAACAAATAACTGATAGCACCAATCAATGATTGCCACACAGTGCTTCTTCTTGTATTACATGAAATGTTGGAGAGGCCCTACTTTCCATATTTCAAATAATTTTTTTTCCCATGCAACACTCACCTCCATACTCTTCTTCAATTGTAAGACTTCATGTTTGACATACTCTTTTTTCTGATGCTAAAAGCAAATCTTGTAATACTACTTTTCAACTACAGTGCAGTAGTTTGACATTTTTCCTTTGATTTCTACCAATATTATGTGAATTGTATAAGCATCTATATAATGCATGTCCAGTTCAATTCAGTTCAGTCACTCAGCCATGTCCGACTCTTTGCAACACCATGGACTGCAGTATGCCAGTCCTCCAAATCCATCACCAGCTCCAAGAGTTTACTCAAACTCATGTCCACTGAGTTGTTGATGCCATCCAACCATCTCATCCCTTGATGTCCCCTTCTACCACCTTCAGTCTTTCCCAGCATCAGGGTCACTTCAAATGAATCAGCTCTTTGCAGCAGGTGGCCAAAGTATTGGAGTTTCAGCATCAGCATCAGTCATTCCAATGAACACCCAGGATTGATTTCCACTAGGGTGGACTGGTTGGATCTTCTTGCTGTCCAAGGGACTCTCAACAGTCTTCATCAATACCACAGTTCAAAAGCATCAATTCTTCAGCACTCAGCCTTCTTTAGAGTCCAGCTCTCACATCCATACATGACTACAGGAAAAACTAAAGCTGTGACCAGATGGACCTTTGTCACCAAATTATTATCTCTGCTTTTTAATACACTGTTTAGGTTGTTCATAACTTTTCTTCCAAGGAGTAAGCGTCTTTTACTTTCATGGCTGCAGTCACCATCTGCAGTAATTTTGGAGGCTAAAACATAAAGTATCTGGCAGTTTCCATCGTTTCCCCATCTAATGGCCATGAAGTGATAGGACCAGATGCCATGATCTTAGTTTTCTGAATGCTGAGTTTTAACTCAACTCTTTCACTCTCCTCTCTCACCTTCATCAAGAGGCTTTTTAGTTCTTCTTCACTTTCTGCCATAAGGGTGGTGTCATCTGCATATCTGAGGTTATCAATATTTCTCCCAGCAATCTTGATTCCAGTTTGTGCTTCCTCCAGACCAGAGTTTCTCATGATGTACTCTGCATATAAGTTAAATAAGCTAGGTGACAATATACAACCTTGACGTACTCCTTTTCCTATTTGGAACCAGTCTGTTGTTCCACTGCCAGTTCCAACTGTTGCTTCTTGACCTGCATACAGATTTCTCAGGAGGAAGGTTATGTGGTCTGGTATTCCCCTCTTTTTAAGAAGTTTCTACATTTTGTTGTGATCCATACAGTCAAAGTCTTTGGCATGGTCAATAAATAAGAAGTAGCTGTTTTTCATGAACCCTCTTTGCTTTTTTGATAATCCAGCAGATGTTGGCAATTTGATCTCTGATTCTTCTGCCTTTTCTAAAACCAGCTTGAACATTGGGAAGTTCACGGTTCACGTATTGCTGAAGCCTGGTTTGGAGAATTTTGAGCATTACTTTACTAGCGTGTGAGATGAGTGCAATTGTGCAGTAGTTTGAGCATTCTTTGGCATTGCCTTTCTTTGGAATTGGAATGAAAACTGACCTTTTCCAGTCCTGTGGCCACTGCTGAGTTTTCCAAATTTGCTGGCATGATGAGTGCAGTGCTTTCACAGTATCACCTTTCAGGATTTGAAATAGTTCAACCTGAATTCCATCACCTCCATTAGCTTTGTTCATAGTCATGCTGCCTAAGACGAGCTGCACGGCCCTGGTGTGGCAAGCGGCCGAGAGGAGATCCCCTACATCCAAGGTATGAGAGAGGAGATCCCCCACATCCAAGGTAAGAGAAACCCCAGTAAGATGGTAGATGTTGAGAGAGGGCATCAGAGGGCAGACTGAAATCACAATCACAGAAAGCTAACCAATCTGATCACAGGGACCACAGACTTGTGTAACTCAATGAAACTATGAGCCATGCTTTGTAGGGCCAACCAAGACTGACAGGTCATGGTGGACTGTTCTGACAAATTGTGGTCCTTTGGAGAAGGGAATGGCAAACCACTTCAGTATTCTTGCCTTGAGAAACCCATGAAAAGTATGAAAAGGCAAAAAGATGGGACACTGAACGATGAACTCCCCAGGTCGGTACGTGCCCAATGTGCTACTGGAGATCAGTGGAGAAATAGCTCCAGAAAGAAAGAAGAGATGGAGTCAAAGCAAAAACAACTCCCAGCAGGGGATGTAACTGGTGATGGAAGTAAGGTCCAATGCTGTAAAGAACAATATTACATAGGAACCTAGAATGTTAGGTCCATGAATCAAGGCAAATTTTAAGTGGTCAGACTGGAGATAGCAAGAGTGAATGTTGACATTTTAGGAATCAGCAAACTAAAATGGACTGGAAAGGGTGAATTTAACTCAGATGACCATTATATCTACTACTGCGGGCAGGAATCCCTCAGAAGAAATGGAGTAGCCATCATGGTCAACAAAAGAGTCCGAAATGCAGTACTTGGATGCAATCTCAAAAANGTTGACATTTTAGGAATCAGCAAACTAAAATGGACTGGAAAGGGTGAATTTAACTCAGATGACCATTATATCTACTACTGTGAGCAAGAATCCCTTAGAAGAAATGAAGTAGCCATCATAGTCAATAAAAGAGTCCAAAATGCAGTATTTGGATGCAATCTCAAAAAGACAGAATGATCTCTGTTCATTTCCAAGGTAAACCATTCAATATCACAATAATCCAAGTCTATGCCCTGACCAGTAACACTGAAGAAGCTGAAGTTGAATGGGTATATGAAGACCTACAAGACCTTTTAGAACTAACACCCAAAAAAAAATCTTTTTCATTATAGGGGATTGGAATGCAAAAGTAGGAAGTCAAGAAACACATGGAGTAACAGTCAAATTNACAGAAGTAAAACTCTGGGTGTGCGTGCTCAATCACTTCAGTCCTGTCCGACTCTTAGCAACCCCGTGGACTGTAGCCCGCCAAGCTCCTCTGTCCATGAGATTCTCCAGGCAAGAATAATGGAGTGGGTTGCCATGCCCTCCTCCAGGGGATCTTCCCGACCCAGGGACTGAACCAGTGTCTCCTGCATCTCCTGCGTCACAGGCGGATTCTTTACCGCTGAGCCACTAGGGAAGCCCAGTAAAAGTCTACTCATTACTATATAGCACGAATGTCTAAAGGAAACCCCCAGGAATCTGAGAACAATTGATAGAATTTATGAATCAATTTAGCTAGGTCTCAGGACACAAGGTCAATATGCAAAAATCAATTAAAGTTTTAGAATAATGATGACAATGAATAAATTTAACAGCAAATACGAAAGACCTCCACCTTGAAAAGTATAAAACATTCAGTAAAACTGAAGACCTAATAAATCAAGATATTACAATGTCCATGGACTAGAAGACTTAATATTATTAAGATCTTAATTCTCCTAAAATTGACCCAATTAAACAATCCTGAATCAANATTTAGCTAGGTCTCAGGACACAAGGTCAATATGCAAAAATCAATTAAAGTTTTAGAATAATGATGACAATGAATAAATTTAACAGCAAATACGAAAGACCTCCACCTTGAAAAGTATAAAACATTCAGTAAAACTGAAGACCTAATAAATCAAGATATTACAATGTCCATGGACTAGAAGACTTAATATTATTAAGATCTTAATTCTCCTAAAATTGACCCAATTAAACAATCCTGAATCAAAATTCTGATCAACTTCACTGTAGAACTTGATAAATTAATTTGAAATTTTATACTGAAATAAAAAAAAAAACTAGAATAGCAAACATTAATTTTGAAAACAAATAAAGTTCCCTTGTGGCTCAGCTGGTAAAGAATCTGCCTGCAATGCAGGAGACCTGGGTTCTGTCCCTGGGTTGGGAAGATCCCCTGGAGAAGAGAAAGGCTACCCACTCCAGTAATCTGGCCTGGAGAATTCCATATACAGTTCCATGGCTTCGCAAAGAGTCAGACACGACTGAGCCACGTTCACTTTCACATTAAACAAATAAAACTGCTTAACTGCAACACAATATGCAGCCAAAGCAATCAAGTCAACGTGGTATTAGAATAATGATATACAAATATATCAATGGAACCAACAGTGAGTGTAAAACCTGATCCAATCTTTTCAACACACAATCCTAGAGCAGTTCATTAAATATATGGGAAAATGAACACTGCCATCTATTCAGATCTTACACAATAATCACATCTAATTGAATCACAAACCTAAACTTAAAAACCAAAACTAAAAGGAAACAGAATGAATAGGGAATGAGAAAGATTACTGATATTGGTCATACAAAGTGTTGATCATTAAAGAAACACTGACAATCTAGACATCATCAAAATTAAATCTGCTACTCATCAAAAAACATCATTAAGAAAATAAAGAGCAAAATCCCAAACTGGAAAGAAATATTCACTATATATTTACCTGACAAAGGACTTGGATACAATTCTATGAAGAACAGATAGAAATCATTAAGGAAAAAAACAACTCTACTAAAAATGGCCAAAAGCTGTAACATATGTCATAAAAGCAGCTAGAAAAATAGTCAAGATATGAAAAGATATTCAAAGTTATTAGAGAAACACAAACTAAATCACAATGAGACAGCACTTCACATGCACAAGAGCTAAAATTAAGAAGTGTATGAATAAGTGAAACTCTCACACATGGCTGGTAGAAATGTAAAATGGCTTGACCATTTTTGGAAAACGTTTCACAGTTTCTCAAAAAATTGAATGTATAATCTCTCTATAACCCAGGAAATCCACTTTTATTTACCCAAGAGATAATATAAAGCTATGTGACAAAAGAAGTGTAAAAGAATGTTCATAGCCACTTGATTTGTAATAGCCCAAAACTAGAAATAGCCCATGTGTCATCAGTTAACAGGATGGAATTAACAAATTCTGACATATCCACACAATGAAATACTACTCAGCAATAAAAAGGAATGAACTACAGATGCACTCAACTCCATGGATGAATCTCAAAACACTGCTTTGCTAAGTCACTTCAGTCGTGTCCAACTCTGTGTGACCCCATAGACGGCAGCCCAGCAGGCTCCCCCATCCCTGGGATTCTCCAGGCAAGAACACGAGTGGGTTATCATTTCCTTCTCTAATGCATGAAAGTGAAAAGGGAAAGTGAAGTCACTCAGTCGTGTCCGACTCTTAGCGACCCCATGGACTGCAGCCCACCAGGCTCCTCCGTCCATGGGATTTTCCAGGCAGGAGTATTGGAGTGGGGTGCCATTGCCTTCTCCGCAAAACATTATACTGTGTGAATAATAAAAACACACACAGAAGTATACAAACTCTAAGCTTCCATTTAAATGAAGTTCTAAAACAAAGCATTGAAAAATATGATTAATGTTTTCTCTATGAGATGGAGGAGATTACCTGGAAAGAAGAATGAAGGGATTTTCCAGGGTGACAGTAACATTCTATATTTCATGGGGCTGATATACATGGGTGTGTTAAGTCATCAGAACCACTAATGATATACTTCATGTTTTCCATTTCCTTGTATTTAAATTTCATTCCATCAAATAGGGGGATTCTAGCAAAACTAGGTTGAAACAACCAAATTTACACTCCACCTTAAACAAGTAGACAGAAAAACAAATAAACAATAAATAAATAAACGTTTCCAAACACTGGACAGAAAGCATGCAGGGTTCTAATTACCTAGAACAGAAAACAGAACAGAAACAAGGTGAAGCTTTCTTTGCATCAGCTTCTTGCCTGGAGGCAGTTTCCAGACCACAATGCAAGGAGGGGAAGCCAAACAGAGCCTGAATATCTCAGAGAGCTGAGCAGACGGAGGTCAGATTCAGAAGCCAAGAATACAGGAATTGTCAGGGCAGTCCCAGAAAGAAGGGAACGGCACGGAAAAACAGCTCTGAAAATCTGCAGGAGTCCCTCAGAATGTTAGCTACTTATTTGTGCATGTGTCTTGATGAAAGTGAAAGTGGAGAGTGAAAAAGTGGGCTTAAAGCTCAACATTCAGAAAACGAAGATCATGGCATCCGGTCCCATCACTTCATGGGAAATAGATGGATAAACAGTGGAAAGAGTGTCAGGCTTTATTTTTGGGGGGGCTCCAAAATCACTGCAGATGGTGATTGCAGCCATGAAATTA
>SJYS01007493.1:48913-61341 GCA_006410695.1 Philantomba maxwellii | reverse complement strand
AAGTGGAAAGATTGAGATCAGGAGGAGAAAGATTGAGATCAGGAGAAGAAGATTGAGAAAGATTGAGATCAGGAGGAGAAAGTGGAAAGATTGAGATCAGGAGGAGAAGTGGACGATAGAGGATGGGATGGTTGGATGACATTACCAACTCAATGGACAGAGGTTTGGGTGGACTCTGGGAGTTGGTGATGAGATCAGGGAAAGATTGAGATCAGGAAGAGAAGTGGAAAGATTGAGATCAGGAGGAGAAAGATTGAGATCAGGAGAAGAAGATTGAGAAAGATTGAGATCAGGAGGAGAAAGTGGAAAGATTGAGATCAGGAGGAGAAGTGGACGATAGAGGATGGGATGGTTGGATGACATTACCAACTCAATGGACAGAGGTTTGGGTGGACTCTGGGAGTTGGTGATGAGATCAGGGAAAGATTGAGATCAGGAAGAGAAGTGGAAAGATTGAGATCAGGAGGAGAAAGATTGAGATCAGGAGAAGAAGATTGAGAAAGATTGAGATCAGGAGGAGAAAGTGGAAAGATTGAGATCAGGAGGAGAAGTGGACGATAGAGGATGGGATGGTTGGATGACATTACCAACTCAATGGACAGAGGTTTGGGTGGACTCTGGGAGTTGGTGATGAGATCAGGGAAAGATTGAGATCAGGAAGAGAAGTGGAAAGATTGAGATCAGGAGGAGAAAGATTGAGATCAGGAGAAGAAGATTGAGAAAGATTGAGATCAGGAGGAGAAAGTGGAAAGATTGAGATCAGGAGGAGAAGTGGACGATAGAGGATGGGATGGTTGGATGACATTACCAACTCAATGGACAGAGGTTTGGGTGGACTCTGGGAGTTGGTGATGAGATCAGGGAAAGATTGAGATCAGGAAGAGAAGTGGAAAGATTGAGATCAGGAGGAGAAAGATTGAGATCAGGAGAAGAAGATTGAGAAAGATTGAGATCAGGAGGAGAAAGTGGAAAGATTGAGATCAGGAGGAGAAGTGGACGATAGAGGATGGGATGGTTGGATGACATTACCAACTCAATGGACAGAGGTTTGGGTGGACTCTGGGAGTTGGTGATGGACGGGGAGGCCTGGAGTGCTGCGGTTCATGGGGTTGCAAAGGGTCAGACATGACTGAGCAACTGAACTGAACTGAACTGTAGTCTCCCAGCTGCACTTATACCTCGATGACTGCTCCCTGTCAGTCTCTTGCTGGAACCTCCTTCTCTGGTCAGCCCTCAAAATTTGATGAGTACTTCACCTGATCCTGATCTTCCTTACCTTTAGAAACCTTGGATTTTCCCTACATGATCTTATTCCATTTTCAGGCTTCAGTTCAGTACAGTTCAGTCATGCCCAACTCTTGTCAACCCCATGGACTGCAGCATGCCAGGCTTCCCTGTCTATCACCAACTCCAAGAGCTTTCTCAAACTGATGTCCATCAAGTCAGTGATGCCATCCAACCATCTCATCATATTTCATCCCCTTCTCCTCCTGCCTTCAGTCTTTACCAGCATCAGGGGCTTTTCCCATGAATCAGTTCTTCACATCAGGTGGCCAGATATTGGAGTTTCAGCTTCAGCATCAGTCCTTTCAATGAATATTCAGAACTGATTTCCTTTAGGATTGACTGGCTGGATCTCCTTGCAGTCCAAGGGACTCTCAAGAGTCTTCTCCAACACCACAGTTCAAAAGCATCAATTCTTTGGTGCTCAGCTTCCTTTACAGTCCAAATCTCACATCCATATGTGACTACTGGAAAAACCATAGCTTTGACTAGATAGACTTTGTTGGCAAAGTAATGTCTCTGCTTTTTAATATGATGTCCAGTTTGGTCATAGCTTTTCTTCCAAGGAGCAAGTATCTTTTAGTTTCATGGCTGCAGTCACCATCCTCAGTGATTTTGGAGCCCAAGAAAATAAAGTCTGTCAGTCTTTCCATTGTTTTCCTATCTATTTGCCATGAAGGGATGGGATCATATTCCATGATCTTAGTTTTCTGAATGTTGAGCTTTAAGCCAACTTTTTCACTCTCCTCTTTCACTGTCATCAAGAGACTCTTTGGTTCTTCTCCACTTTCTGCCATAAGGGTGGTGTCATCTAAGGTTATTAACATTTCTCCCCCAGTCTTGATTCCAGCTTGTGCTTCATCCAGCCCAGCATTTCACATGATGTACTCTAAGTTAAATAAGCATATAATTTAAATAAGCGGGGTGACAATATACATCCATGACATATTCCTTTCCCAATTTGGAACCAGTCTGTTATTTCATGTCCAGTTCTAACTGTTGCTTCTTGACCTGCCTACAGATTTCTCAGGAGGCAGATAAGGTGATCTGGTATTCCCATCTCGAAGAATTTTCCAGTGTTGTGATCCACACAGTCAAAGGCTTTGGCATAGTCAATACAGCAGAAGCAGATGCTTTTCTGGAACTCTCTTGCTTTTTTTTCGATCCAGTGGATATTGGCAATTTGATCTCTGGTTCTATTGCCGTCTGATTCCAGGCTCCAAATATCATTATTAAACTTCGTATTTTAGAATTGCTTGGAACTGGACTTCAAACTATTTAACTGTGCATTGCTATTCACTCATTCCTGGGATAATGTTATTAATCTCAAGCTTTCAAATATTATCTATCAGCAAAAGATTCTCAGACTTGCCCATGTCCACTCTGTTTTCTGAGTTACAATTTCTTTTCCATCTGCCCATCAGGCATCTCTCTTAAGTTTCTTATCTCAAAATGAGCATGTTCAAAATTCATCATAGAGGAGGGCTCTACATCCCATGCCTGAGAAGTTTTCTCCTTTAATGTTTTCCATCTCAGGAATGCTTTTCACTCAGTTGCTGGCAGTAGGAATTGGTTTCACTTAGTTCAGACTTTAACCCCATTTCTCCTGGTTTGCTGCTAAGTCTTGGTGGAGAAAAAGAAACCCCAAGGAGCCTAAAATCAGGGGCCAGAGAACCAGGAGAGTGGAGAATCATGGGAGGGAAGGGAGCATGGCTTAAGAAGAGATACATCAGCTGTTTTACATGGTACAACATTTCCTACAATGAAAAATAATTTTTTAAATATTTCCTTTAAATGAAAAAATGTGAAATTCAGCTGGGCTTTTAATGGAGATATAATAAAATGGATTGAGTCATAAAGTGAAAGTGAAAGTTGCTCAGTCCTGTCTGACTCTTTGCAGCCCCGTGGACTGTAGCCCACCAGGCTCCTCTGTCCATGGAATTTTCCAGGCCAGAATACTGAGGTGGGTTGCCATGCCTTCCTCCAGGGAATCTTCTCAACCCAGGGATCCAGTCCAGGTCTCTCGCACTGCAGGAGGATTCTTTATTGTCTGCGCCACCAGGCAAGCCCCTGAGGCATAAATGGAGGGCAAAGAAGTGGAGAGGGATGACATCTAAGATCAACTCTTTGGAGAATCTTGGCTGTGAAGGCAAGTTGAAAGATAGGGTGATGGCTTTCTAAGAGGTGTGGGGTACAGGGATATATTTGTTGTTTATTTCTATTGGTTTTAATTTAGAAGCGAGCATATTTAAATGTTCATAGGAAAGGATCAGTAGAGCTATCAGAGGTGGATAGAAGGAGGCAGGGCACTTGATGGAACAAAATTCCTAAGAATGCTGATTAGGGTAGAATAAAAAAGTTTATGATAAATTTGACCTCAGGGAGAAAGACTTGCACTTCTGAGACTGAAACAGAAGACTCCTTCCCCTGAAATAGTTGCAGGTACAGATAAATCTGGGGATGAAATGAAGGGAAGGGGAGAAAATTTCTGATGTCTTCTGTTTCTGTTGGGGATTATGAGAGAAGGTCATCCACTGAAAGTGGTTGGTAAGGGGTGGGGCATGATGTTTGCTGTGAGTGAAGAAGAAGGAAGATACTTTACTTAGATTTTGGAAGAGTAAACTGATTAGAGAAGCATGGTAGGGTATCTGGCAGTTGGGGGGCCAAACTGCAGCTGATAATCATGAATTCAGAGTAAAAGCAACATGTACATTTTAAAATATATTGGTGTGACCTAGATGCTCATATATCATGTGTGTGTTTTAAGGAAGTAGGAGAAATGGCCTTGCGGATGTGGTATAATAGCCTTGACAACAGGTACTGTTTTGCCATAAGGCCAAAGATATCAGAAGAGTCGGGCCAGGGTACCAGCGTTGGACGGCAGTGACTCTAGCACACTCAGTGTGTGTTCACCACCTCAACTTGTTCTCCGCTTTCCCAGCTTGTTCACCTTCTTTCAAACGACACAGTTTTCTGTTTAAACTAATTTAACCTGAGTCCCATTATGTAACACCAAGAGGCTTTGCCTGTGTCTACTTCATTCCCTTATGGGCGGATTCATAATTAATTCTCACATGGCAATCTCAACCTTCCTCTTTTCCACATTCTTGCAATATAGATTGCCAAATGAGATCAATCGAGTCTCCACTTTAACAGAATCAGTTTATGATGCAGATAATTCGTTAACATGATTAAGAAATGTCATAATTTCTTAGTTCTCCCCTAGTTTTACAATCTTTTGTTATTTTCAGCTTATAACCATTTAATGAGACGAAAGGTAATAAAGATAAAATTTATAAGTGATAAATGAAGACTAAGTTCAATTGTTTTCCTTAACATGTATCAGCAACTTATAGAAAAATAATGTATGAAAAACTTACTGTCCATTAGCTCAGTTTACAGAAGTAAATATACAGTACTGTTAACTACAGAACAAATCACATCCTGCTAATTAGCCCGATTTATACAAAGCAAACACACAGTGCTTTTAACATTGATGCTTTTGAACTGTGGTATTGGAGAAGACTTTTGAGAGTCTCTTGGACTGCAAGGAGATCCAACCAGTCCATTCTGAAGGAGATCAACCCTGGGATTTCTTTGGAAGGAATGATGCTAAAGCTGAAACTCCAGTACTTTGCCCACCTCATGTGAAGAGTTGACTCATTGGAAAAGACTCTGATGCTGGGAGGGATTGGGGGCAGCAGAGAAGGGGACGACTGAGTATGAGATGGCTGGATGGCATAACTGACTCAATGGACCTGAGTCTGAGTGAACTCCGGGAGTTGGTAATGGACAGAGAGGCCTGGCGTGCTGCGATTCATGGGGTTGCAAAGAGTCAGACATGACTGAGTGACTGAACTGATAACAGTTTAGAAATGAAGTGTGACTATATAGCATTTCATCCCTTCAGTTTTTCCATACTGCAGGACTAAAACATTTTCAAAAATGCACTTTAAAATATTTAGTTGTCATAAAAACATACTAAAAATCACTAACCTGGTCACAGACAGATTTCTGGAAGTCTTTTTCAGAGGCCTAAAGAGTATTTCTATTTCTATTAGTCTTATAATCTTACTCTGTTCCTTAAATCGTTTCAGATATTTTTACGCTCCAATTATTTCTTTCCTGGATACATGCTAAAAGACTGTTAAGCAGAAATCATCCTTTACATATTCTCTTCTAGAGGTGACAGAGAGACCTGATTTCTGATCTTTTATAAGGCCATTGCCAAACCTAGACAGAAGTAGTGAGTGTGCCACACCATTTCCACCAGTGACCTCAGTATCAAGCATTTGCGCTGTACTACCTTAAGGACAACAAAATTATAGCAGTTATAATTGTAATGATGCTACCCATGAAGTACCCATGAACCAAGAACTTTGCTTCCATTGTTTCATTTAATTCTACTTAACCCTCAAAGCAAACTTTTTTTGGAATTCAAGGGCAAGAGAAGCCTGGTAGCACAACTCCTAAAGACTTCTGAGTAAGTGTTCATCATTCTAGTTCCATACCCGGGAGTTCTTGAAGCTGCTTGGACCAGGCTCTGTTAGCCTGGGAAGGCTGCTAAGAAATGATGGGATGTTCATTCAAACATGACTAAATATCACATATATAATTCCTGGGTAGATGAGGGGCCTCTAGCTCAGGTAAAAATGTTTTCAGCATGTCTCCAAGCAAGGCAATTCATAGGATGACCCCAATTTCATATATGGAAGGCTATACTTGTAAGAAAACCCTGAGCACTCAGCCTCCAGCAGCTGTGTTTCTTTATGTCCTCTCTGCATTATCCACCCCATGTATGCATCCTCCCCCCAGTTGGAGCAGCACGACTTTGTTTCCCATCCGACCTCCAGGGCGAAGATCTCCCTCTGCCTTGAATGCTGTTTATCTGCTAGGTATCTTCACCATACCACTACCTTCTGGATCTTTTAAGATGAGGAGATTCTATTTGATGTGCCCAAGTGTTTTCTCTAATTGGATATTTTCATTAATCTGAGCCTACTCTTAGTATGTGTATACAGAATGATTACACAGAATTATCCCTCTGTTCATTGATTAAAGAAAAAAAAATTGGAAGGTAGCATGATTGAATCAACTGACATGGGCATCGAGCACTCAGACAGAGGTCTTGTGGTTTAAATTATATCATCCTATATGTCACCATGACCTCTGTGTGACATGACGTTGGCTATGGACACCTACTTTCTCACTGTTGAGGGATCATGAGGGAATCACTCTAAGTATACTTTGCAACTTAAAGTAACATTCATAGCCCTAAAGGAGTGGTTCTCAACCAGGGAAATTTTGGTCTCCTGGAGCACAGTTGGCAATACCTTTAGGGAATATACTTTAGGGGTGCTTCTGGAAACCAGTGGTTAAAAACCAGGAATGCTGCTAAATATCCTATAGTGCACAAGACAATTTCTTCAAAGAATCATCTGATCTAAAATAACAATAATGCCACATTTGAGAAACCCTGCCCTAAAGTTTTTGGTGTTCTGTAAAAATACAATATTTTGAATATTTGTGAGGAGTACTGACTATTTGTGAAGCAGATGTGCTTTATCTCTGATAGCTCCTCATCTCTGCATCTGGACAGCTCTGCTGGAAGTGATGTTTTTTCCTCATTTACTGATCTCTCCAGGACGATAGGATGATGCTCACTTAACAGTATTTATGTTGATGCATTTGATGTTTATTGTTGAGTATTTATTGTTACAAATAGTGACCAAGATAAATGTATTTTCCAAACCTCTCTAAAACTATAAGTGGGAAAAAATTCTAATTCAGGTATTTTTAGTTTACAATCTATGGATCGTCCTCTGTTCCAAACACATAACCATAATGGATAGCAAGTAAAAGAAAAGAGCAACACTTCATTACTGTGTTTAAAATAAAATTAANCAAATAGTGACCAAGATAAATGTATTTTCCAAACCTCTCTAAAACTATAAGTGGGAAAAAATTCTAATTCAGATATTTTTAGTTTACAATCTATGGATCGTCCTCTGTTCCAAACACATAACCATAATGGATAGCAAGTAAAAGAAAAGAGCAACACTTCATTACTGTGTTTAAAATAAAATTAATACTTTTATAGATCAGAAATGAGAGGAATCCTACAGAGATAAATGGACTGTTTTCTTATTGCTACAGAGTGAAGCAGAATAGAAGAATTCAAGCTTTATAGAAAAAAAAAAGGAGATTAAAAAGGCTTCTGCCCCAGTAATAACAAAGAAGAACCTAAAAAATGTGGGCAAAGGACTGGAATAAATATTTCTCCAAATAAGATATATGAGTGGCCAATAAGTGAATAAAAAGATGTTCACCATCATTACTCTTTAGGAAAATTCAAATTAAACCTGTAATTAGATACCACCTCACATCCATTAGGATAGCTATTAGAAAAATAAAAGCAAAATAACAAATATTGGCAAAGATATGGAGGCACTGCAACCTTTGTGTTAAGAATATGAAATGTGGAATGTAAAATTGAAAAGCAGAATGATAGGAGTGTAAAGTAGTGCAGCCACTGTGTAAAACAATAAGGTGACTCCTGAAAGAAACGAAACATAGAATTACCATATGATGTAGCAACTCTTCTTCTGGTTTTATAGCCTCCAAAATTGAAATCAGACTTAGGTGGTTATAAATCCAAGTTCATAGCAGCATTATTCACAATAGTCGAAAGATGAAAGCAACCACAGTGTCCATCAACAGACAAATGGACAAAATAAAATATAATATATGCAATGAAATATTATTTTACCTTAAAAAGGAAGATAATTCTAAATATGCTTCAACATGGATGAATCTTGAATACTTGTAAGACTTGAATAAGACGGTCATGAGAGGACAAATATTATATGATTTCATTTGTATGTGTTATGTAGAACAGTCAAATTCATCAAGGCAAAAAGTAGGATGATGGATGCCTGGGGCAAGGGAAAGGAGGGAATAGGGAGTTATTGCCTAATGAGTACAGGGATATAGTTTGGAAAAATGAAAAATCTCTGGTGATGAACGGTGGTGATGATTACACTACAATGTAAATATCTTCAATGCCACCGAACAGTACATATACAAATCATTAAAACAGCACATTTTATGCTATGTGTTAATACATCTGCCATGAAAAAATGTTCCCAATCCAAAGCTGGAAACAACCAAAATGTCTATCAATAATCAAATGGATAAATAAATTGTGGAAAATTCATATAACGGAATGCAACACAGCTATAATACAACAGCATGAATAGATTCAGACATAATACCAAGTTAAAGAAGCCAAAGTGTACATTATACTTTCATTTATGTTAAGTATAACTTCATATAAAACTAGTCTATGGTCCTAGAAATCAGAATAAAGTTTACCTTTGTGGAGGACATTGACTGAGAACGGGCAGTAGGGGAATTCCTCAGGCTGGAAGTCAGGTACATCTTGCTCTGTATGGTAGCTGGCAGGGTGTCTACATGTGTGTACTTTATTGTATACGTTATATCTAAATTTTAGTAGGGAAAAAACTCACCATGCAAGGCTGAACACCTAAGTCTATCTCATTTTCTGAAAAGAGTTAGGTAACATTCCTTTAGTTTGAAAAAAGGTTGGAAAGATCTACATTTGACTTTGTCTGATACTATAGAGTTGCTGGTATGAGAAGGTAGGAATGTAGCCAATATACAAGGATGTAAGAGAAAATTGATGCTACTTGAGGCCAGTCTATTTCACTAACTTGGTAATATGTAAGTAAAATTCCCTGTGTTACTGGAGTGATTGCCATGGACTATCTATCTGAGCCACCAGGGAAGTCCTATCCATCCATCCATCCATCCATCCATATATATATATATATATAGATAGATTGATTGATTTAGTCACTCGGTTGTGTCTGACTCTTTGCGGCCCCAGGGACTGTAGCCCATCAGGCTCCTCTGCCCCTGGAATATTCCAGATAAGGATACTGGAGTGCAGTGACATTTCATACCCCAGGGGAATCTTCTTCCCAGCCCAGCGATCAAGCTCGCGTCTCCTGTGTCTCCTGCGTTGGCAGGCAGAATTTTTACCACTATTGTCACCTGGGAAGCCCACACACATACGTACATATACACACATATTCTTTTCATTTGTGATTTATCACAGGATATTGACTATAGTTCCCCCATTCTACATATAATAATTTGCATCTGATAATCCTGAACTCCCAATCCATCCCTCTGTGCTGGCAACCATAAGGCTGTTCCCTAGATCTCTGAGTCTGTTTTGTAGATGTGTCATATCTTAGGTTTCATATAAAAATAATATCATGTAATAATAATATCATATAAAAATATCATCATAATATTTATTTTTCTCTTTCTGACTTACTTTACTTAGTAAAATAATCTCTTTGCTGCTATTTAGTCCCTAAGTCATGTTGGACACTTTGCGACCCCATGGACTGCAGCCCGCCAGGCTCCTCTGTCCATGGGGTTTTCCAGGCAAGAATAGCGGAATGGGTTGCCATTTTTTTTCCCAGGGGGTCTTTCCAACCCAGGGATCTAACTTGCATCTCCCATGTCTCCTATATTAGCAGGTGGATTCTTCACCATCTGAGCCACCAGGGAAGCCATCATTACCACTAGTAAAAAAAAAAAAGCTAGAGTCTAAAAAAGATAAACAATATCTCTCACCAAAAAGAGGTTTTTTCCCTAGGTGCACTATGTATGACTTTACTCTTAAATATATCTTGTTTAAAATTTCTTGTGTAAGTAAAACTTAAAAAAAAATTAAAATTTTCATTTCCAGAGATAGAAAACATATTAATTAGAATTTTCACTGACAGTGACTTTGGTTATCATTTTCTTCCAAACAAACATAAAATGACTGCAAATCTACATGCTCAGTATATTCAGCCTTCTCTTGTGTTCTTTATTTTCTTAAGCACAATTGTCTAGGGCCAAAATTTTGCTCACGTCTTCTCAATTCATAAAATCTTCTCTAAGTATTAACTATGGCAACGAATAAATCATTTACATACAATATCTGATTTACAAATGCCTTCAAACTTTTGATTTAAATTGGAATTTCATGAGATAGTTGATTTCTGTGTTTCATTTTCAGATAGTGTCAACATATGGATCAAATAAAGAACATTTAGTGATTAATGGAGCTATTAATAAGGTATCATTCACCACTCAGTGATTAGACACATTCTTCTCAAGAATATGTTGGCACAAAACATTATAGACTTCAAAAGCCTGTTTAGATTAAGAGATATTTCAAGCTAGGAGCATTTGACGAGTTCACCCTTGTTGCAGAATTGGTTGTGACATGGTTCTGAATTTGCTATTAATAAGATAAGTAAACTGCATTGATGGGGGAGTCCAGAGACTGAAAGTGTATTTCTCAGGATTCATTCCTTTGTAAATAACAGAGAGCTAACTCAAAGAAGTTAAATCAAAACCAAAACCTGGGCTTGCCTGGTGGCTTGTGGTAAAGAATCTGCCTACCAATGAAGAAGACCCGGGTTTGATCCCTGACCAGGAAGGATCCTACACAATGTGGGGCAGCAGGGTTGTACGTCCTGTCTATTGAGCCTGTGCTCTAGGGTCCACGCTTTGCAATGGGAGAAGTCACTGCAATGAGAAACCCACACACCACAACCAGAGATTATAGTCCTTGCTCACCTTGCAGCAACAGAAGACCCAGTACAGCCAAAAATAAATAAACAATATATTTTTAAAAATCCCCATATCTATTTTCTGACAAAACTAAAAGAAATCCAGGGTTCCAGGAGCTCAAATTATCCTCTCTCTCAATTTTTTTTTTCTTCTGGTTTTCATGTCTATTGTTAAATTGAAGTATGGTTAATTCACAATGCCATGTTAATTTTAGGTGTACAGCAAAGCAATTCAGCTATCTGTACGTATTTATCTATTCTTTTTCAGGTTCTCTTCCCTTATAGGGTATAGTCTATTTTACAGTTTAAGTATGATTAGAACAACTTTCATCTCTATGTCTCCTATAATGTGATGAGAAGAAAGCTTGATTATATTGGGCAGATCCTGTATTACACTTCTGCGCAGGTAATTCAGAAGAATAACAGGCATGTGCTTAGAAGAGTAAAATAGAATCATGTAGAAGGTAAACACACTCAGTTGTTTGTGTTCCTGAGTGGTTAGGGCCATGTATCTGTCTCCTGTGGGCTTCCCAGGTGTTACAGTGGTGGAGAATCCACTTATCAATGCAGGAGACATAAGAGACACGGGTTTAATCCCTGGGTTGGGGAGTCCAGGGGGTTGCAAAGAGCTGGACATGAGAGAATACAAACACACACACACACATCTGTCTTCTGCAGGTTGACTAAACAGATTTTATTAACACCTTTGCTTTAGTCTACTTATAGACACATGGCTCTCCTGTCTTAACTTTCATGTTCTATATACAAACAAAATATTTTCTTTTTCTAAAACTGAAGCCTACTGCTCTCTTAGTCCTTATGGATCTATGTAGCGCTCTCACATACATCCCAAGTTCTCTAATTGGTAGAGAATATTATGAGAAAAGAATCACAGTTCTATCAAAGCCAGAATCTCAGCCTCATAGACCAGGGAGATTTTCAACTACTCTGCCTTGAAAAGAAAGTGAAGTCGTTCAATCTTGTCTGACTCTTTGTGACCCCATGGGCTGCAGCCTACCAGGCTCCTCAGTCCATGGAATTTTCCAGGCAAGAATACTGGAGTGGGTTGCCATTTCCTTCTCCAGGGGATCTTCCTGACCCAAGGATTGAACCCGGGTCTCCTGAATTGCAAGTAGATGCTTTACCATCTGAGCCACCAGGGAAGCTACTCCGGTAGCTTCTCTGCCTTGAAAGTCTAGACAAATCATAAAAGGAAAGTAACAATGCCTTTTTTCTTAATATATTATCAGCATCCTGTTTCATTATGGAATGTGTGTGGAGAGTAGCTAGAAATATCTTACAATTAATTTTTTATAGCATCTGCATGATACTTTGGAAACAAAATCAAATATTTGTCCCATGTCTGGTATATGCTGAAAATTTGTTGTTGCTCAGTTGCTGAGTTATGGCCCACTCTTTGCCACCCCATGAACTGCAGCACACCAGGCTTCCCTGTCCTTCACTGTCTCCTGGAGTTTGCTCAGA
>SJYS01007493.1:18504-33349 GCA_006410695.1 Philantomba maxwellii | reverse complement strand
CTTCAGTCGTGTCCGACTCTGCGCGACCCCATAGACGGCAGCCCACCAGGCTCCGCTGTCCCTGGGATTCTCCAGGCAAGAACACTGGAGTGGGTTGCCATTTCCTTCTCCAATGCATGAAAGTGAAAAGTGAAAGTGAAGTCGCTCAGTCATGTCCGACTCTTAGCGACCCCATGGACTGCAGCCTACCAGGCTCCTCCGCCCATGGGATTTTCCAGGCAAGAGTACTGGAGTGGGGTGCCATTGCCTTGAATCAGGGATTTGTGTTTGTCTAAATTAATAACCAATCAACATGGCATCTGACCAACAATAATAACCATTAGCATAGTATTGGAAAAATAGAAAGATCCTTAAATCTTGATGATGTCATTGAAACCTTATATAAATCCTGTATTCCCCTATTTCCAAACTTTCTACTATATAAGATAATAATGTTCTTATGGACTGAGTCACTCTATCTGAATATTCTATAACTTGCAGTTAAACTCTTGCTATTTGATAAAAGATACTATAATAACCTGGGCACTTTTTTCTAAGTGTAATTGGGAAACAGAGCAGAAAAGTCAGAACAAAGTAGCACATCCCGGATCCAATTGTTTTTTATCTTGTTGCTGGAGTTTATATAATGCACTGATTGTTACCTAACTGGACCAGTTACCTTCTCTTTTTGAAGATCCTTCTCTGATTACAAGACATCAGGGTCCAAAACAGAGAAAAAAGTTATAGTCTTTTGTTGCAAAACAAGGCAAGGTGTCAGTATTGAACTCAGCCCTCAGCCTTGTCTCTTTGTTATTGACACTGAGAATCAGTGCCACCTCTTCAAATAGCTCCCCTGCAATAGCCTTGATCACGGAGGCTGGCGGGACCAGAGAGAGATTTAATGCACTATTAGTGGTCTGAGAGCATTGCACCTTGAGGAACGTGACTGCAACCAATGGGCTGTGTTAATGTCTTATGAGGCTGTAAACTTGTTGAAAACGTACCTCAATTCTCAAAGGTGAGAAAATGAAGATGTAAGTAATCCTGGGCTAAGTGTTTAGCCTTGTGGTTTATTTTCTCTTTAACAATAATGGGAGAAAGAGTAGCAAACTCCTATCACTTGTGATGCATATGGCAATCCTTGCACACCTCAGCTGGATAACTTGGAGAAGACGAAGCTGTTTGTATCTTTATACCCAAGAGAGTGATGCTCCCGGTCTGGACCGCGAAGATCTGACAGTATTGGGCGTCAGATCATTTACAGAAACTCATTATGTGCAATTTGTTCCAATTAATATGAAAGCCTAGCATTTCTTCAAAAGTACCTCCTAGGGTAAACAGTGAATGGACTAATGTTTTACAGATTCTGTTGATTAGGTTCACCAGAGCACAAGGCATTATGACCATCATTTCCCAATTATGATGCTTAATGGGTATAACAAAGCCTCTCATTTTCCAGGAAAAGAGCCTCTTTGGCCTGACCTTTCAAATCCCAAATCATTTTGCTTCTTTTCAGTTCCTTTTGTAGGATAGGACCTCCAAACAGAATTTATTAGTTAGCAAGTGTGTGTGTTAGTCGCTCAGTTGTGTCCGGCTCTTTGCAACCCCATGGAGTGTAACCCGCCAGGCTCCTCTGTCCATGGAATTCTTCAGGCAAGAATACTGGAGTGGGTTGCCATTTCCTTTTCCAGTTAGCAAAGTTTGGTGATTAAAACCTCTGGTGGTTCAGTGGTTAAGACACTGTGCTTCCAATGCAGCGGGTGTGAGTTCAATCCCTGGTCAGGGAAATAAGATCCCCCATGTCATGCACTGTGGCCAAATAAAAATAAAATGACTAGTTCAACATTTAAAGAAACCTATACAAAAGGTGCCTCTTTTAGAAGTACAGAGGCCAAGCAGAGCACAGGCTATGCTGGAAAGTTAGGAGACCTGGGACCTGCCTCCATGTTTGGGTGAATTGAGTAAATTATTCCTCATCTGTCACACTGCATGTGTGCTGAGCCACTTCAGTCATGACCCTATGGACTGTAGCCCACCAGGCTCCTCTGTCCATGGGATTCTCCAGGCAAGAATACTGGAGTGGGTTGCCTTGCCCTCCTCCATAGGATCTTCCCGACCCAGGGATTGAACCTGCATCTCTTACGTCTCCTGTATGGGCAGGCAGCTTCTTTACCACTAGCGCCATCTGGGAAGCCCCAGTGAAGTCCATTAAAAACTGACAAAATCTCATCTCTTAGAAAATGTTTATTAGGTTTCAAAGAAACATTGGAACACATAATTTTGTTGTTTCTAAAAGTCTTCATGTGTGTAGGTATGGCTTTGTTCAGATCATGAAGAAAAGTGAGAAATCTACCAAGTGACAGTTAAGGTGAGCAAATCACTCAGAATCANATCTGGGAAGCCCCAGTGAAGTCCATTAAAAACTGACAAAATCTCATCTCTTAGAAAATGTTTATTAGGTTTCAAAGAAACATTGGAACACATAATTCTGTTGTTTCTAAAAGTCTTCATGTGTGTAGGTATGGCTTTGTTCAGATCATGAAGAAAAGTGAGAAATCTACCAAGTGACAGTTAAGGTGAGCAAATCACTCAGAATCAATGTATATAATACTCTGCCCCAGTGCAGGTAATAATGCACTGGAGGCCAACAGCGTAGGAAAAAAGTGTGGGGAAGGGTCTTGTGAAGATTCTACAGCAGTAGAAGCAGGTTACCTGTCATAACCACCTGGCAATGTGCCCGCATGTCTCCATTCCTGAGGCAACCAGCTAGGAGGAGCTAGCATGGGGGCGCTGAAGCTAGGCAGTTCCTGCCCAACATAGCACCTCTTTGCCTGGAAGTCTTTGCAGAGGTCTCTGGCTGAGACCTCTGTATCCAGTGCCTTCCCTTTCGCAGATGACAGGCCTACTTAAAGCTTTCCCTGACTGAAAGCTTTCCCTGCCTTCTCCAGCCCTCTCTCTTCTTTAGCCTTCGTGGCGGGCATTCCCCTTGGTAAAGCGTTCTCATGGCTCAGCCCATCTTGGCATTGCTACTTAAAGGATCCACCAAAACGTAACTGTACTATGTGCAATAAGCAATATTCCAGACTCTCTGGCATCCAGGTGTGACCAGGTAACTATGTGGCAGTAGGTGGATCTGATGTATAACAGCTTGAAGGGATCTGACAGATCTTCTTTCCCCTGGTCTACATCCCACTAATCAGAATGGAGGCACAATATTTAGGTCCACAGCAGCTAACTTGGATCACAAAACAGAAGCAATATACTTAGGATTAGGGTTACAGTTCCCTGATGAGAGAGAAACTGTCATATCAGCCTAGATGATCCTTGTTTTGGGAGAAAATGGTCAGCGGTGCTATCTTTGCTTTCCTAACAAACAGTATGCTGCTGCTGCTGCTAAGTCACTTTTGCCGTGTCCAACTCATTGAGACTCTATCCACTGTATCCCAACACGTTCCTCTGTCTGCGGGATTCTCCAGGCAAGAATACTGGAGTGGGTTGTCATTTCCTCCTCCAGGGGTTCTTCCCAACCCAGGGATCGAACCTGTGTCTCCTGCTGCTCCTGCATTGCAGGCAGACTCTTTACCACTGAGCCACCTGGAAGTCCCATCAAACAGTGTACTGTCATCTTAATTTTTACAGGATCTACCCTCCAGGGACATGGGAAGGGGCAAGTAAAACATTAAATAAACAGAAGCTGATGCCGGCAGCATGGAATAGTCTCTCTCTCTCTCTCAAACACACACACACACACACACACACATCTCAGAGAAGGGACCATCATCGTTGCTAGCTGGAATGTGTGGGGAAGTTCACAACCTGGACTTCGAAAGATGATTAGAATGTAGAAAAGAAGATTGTAGATGGAGAAAACAACCTGAATACATGGTTATTTGGGGATTAAGAAAGAGACTACCCTCAGAGCAATAGAGATGAGTTGGAGGCAAATGGTGCAATATAAAATGAGGAGGGGAAAAGCCTGAAAACTCTGCTTAGGCAACATCCTAAAGAAACCTCTGCCGGTTACTTGCCTGCTGGCTCTCGGGTCTGCCCCCTCCCTTTCTCTGTTCTACTGTGTATTACAGGGCTCGATCCCTCAAGCCACACGGCCACGCTTCTTTGACTATGTCTTCTTAGATGCGTTTGGTCAATGGCAAGTACTGGCTAGATGCTGGAGAACAGGAGCGGGAATAAAATCAGAATATCCTATTCTCTTCCTCTTCAGTCAACATCCCCAGCAGCTGCCATGTTCCCTCAGTGGTTCCAATGTCTGCCACACAACGCTGGCTCCCGGGCTCAGACACTCTTCCCTGTGTTCCTCTAGCCCTAGCGGTCCAAATGGCTTCTTGTATTTGCTAGATTTGATATCTCCTCGCCTTTTCCTGTTTGTCCTTTTAGCAGTTGTGAAAAGTTAGTCTTTAATTTCCTCTGTTAACTCCTTCTGTTCAAATACCTAACTTAACAGATAATGCCGCCACCCTGTGCCTATGTCTGCAACATTCATTTACACACAGTGAAGGCTGCTTAATGCTTATCTGCACTTACAGATCTGAAGTTTTATTTATCCAGAGGTGGACATTCAACCATGCATAAGGAAATGACAGAGTCAGGGTCCTCAGAAGCAAACAAGGATGAGCAGGGGGTCGACGGATAAAAACCAGCTTCTTCACACTGGAGGAGAGAGAGGAGGAAGGTGGGTCACTCCAACTTGCACATCACAACTTGTCCTCACAGTTTCTGAGAGGGACTGAGTCTAGGCTGCCTATGATAGTACCTGGTTTGGTCACACACACTTTATATCGACTTCCTTCTCCTCCTTGTCTCAGTTCCCTGCTCTTCGTCAAGTGTTCCAAACAAACACTTGCACTTGAATCCTTGTCCCAGGGTCAATGTCTAGGGAAACCCAAACCAGGACAACTGGCTTGAGTATGTCCTACACCAGACCCCAGAAAATGCAGAACCTTTTCTTGAACACCCATGCCCATCAATCTTCCACAACTTCCTGTGTAAAAAACCTTTATCTTAATAGCACTTACTTCATGAATTTGAAATCATCTGTCTCTCTTTTCCGAGAAATTATCATTTCTCCCACTTAGTATTTTCCCTGAAACAAAATAGCAGCCCATTAAATATTTGTTGAATGAAAGAATGAATGAAAAAAACAAGAGCAAAGAAAGTCCAGGAGGAGAAAGAATCTCACAACTGTATTCAGTACAGTCCCTCACAGGCCAGAAGACATTCAGTAAATATCAATTGATGGGATTGATAAATGAATGAATTTGGTGATAACTAGTTTAGAGGTTAGATTTGAGGACTTGGGACTGGATGAATTCTTTGAGAAACTGCATAAACAGAGAAGAAAATACTAGCATTAAATGAGGTAATTTTGTGGCAAGAGGACTGGAGTTGAAGAATTTGAATTAAAAAATGCAAAATATTAATATAAATTTTGATGACATAATGTCCTATGATTTCCTTGAAAATGACATGAGTCTATAATCAGGGAGATGTCTTAAGAAATCAACATGCAATATTAGTACTTTATACTTACATCATAATCGAGTATTTGGGCACCAGTGACTAGGTGCTAATTAATTTATAGGTGGTAAATTCGCTGCAGACAGCTTCATGATGAGACGCTACTTTGAATTATATAAACTTATGTTTTATTTTATTTTTTTTTTAAACTTATGTTTTAAAATTAGTGTTTACTATAGATGTTACTTACAAACTACATGTGTTTCTCGAAAAAAATAGTGCTGTGAAATTTCTAAGAGGTCAAGCTTTTGTGTGTATAAACTTTTCATTTAGATTTTTAAAAAGACTCAGCAGAATTATACAAGTCCTTCTACTCCTTTCATTAATTAGTCCGAAGTATAGTAGTAATTTTAGGCTAGTGTTAATTAGCCCAAACAGAATTCATTGTGATATTTTTATGTATTTACAGAATCAGGTCCTCTAAAAACTTGCATTTAGATAAACTATGGGCAGATATAACAAAATCCCTGGTGCTATTCTATAGGCATCACATAATAAAAATACACATTAAATATTTGCTATCTATTTTAATAAATATTTCTTAAGATAAAGATTTCATGTCATGAATCCTGGAAAAAGCCAGGCATCAGTAACTGACTCTCGATGAGGGCAAAAGAAAGGTCAATCTGAAAAAATTGCCTACTGTCTAAGTTGCTTGTCTGCCTGATTGAGACTCTATGTATTCGCTTTTGTCCAAGAATTCTAGTTCCCACTGAGAACATTGGAAAGCTGTATATTTGGATAAATAACAAGAGCAGCATGTACCATGGCAATCCTTGATAAAGCGAGTTATGTGTTATAATGTTTTACCTAACTGTTAATTCTCAAGAGGGCTTGGCACAGAAAGAAACTATCAATAACCATCAATGATAGATATTGATAGCTTCTTTCAATTTTATTTAATCAAATATATTGTTTTACCAAATGATGCAAATTTATTTGAAGCCATTTAAATCCAATGTAAGTAGATCTAAGGCATATCACTATTAAAAAATAGAAAATAAATTTAATATCAGGTAAAAACGTGAAGGACTTCCCGGGTGAGGCAGAGGTAAAGAATCTGCCTGCCAGTGCAGGAGACACAGAGATGCAAATTCCATCCCTGGGTCAGGAAGATCTCCTAGAGTAAGAAATGGCAAGCTGTTCCAATATTCTTGCTTGGAAAAACCCATGGACAAAGGAGCCTGGCAGAGGATAGCCCATGGGGCCCCAAGGATTTGAACATGACTGAGCACACACATAGAAATGTGAAATTCTATGATAAATTTTTCAGGAAAGAAATCAGTCTTCCTAGATCAATCTATGTCAATTTAACCCTCTTCCTGCCATTCACAACCTAAATTCAAAGACATCAGAGAAGACAGAGATAAAAAATTCATCATCCTATTGTGCTTCCTACTTTCCGATCTCCTAGCTTTTTATTTCACTTCTGATAAAGCCTCATCTGTTGGAAACAATTTTTCCTGTAAGTTGATAGCATTGTTTGTATTACTGCCTGCCCGTTCACCATCATCATCCCAGCCTGAGACATTAATATATTTAGAATACATTAAAAAAAAAATGACCAACAACTGATGGAAGTAGTCTAAAAATGAATCAAACAAGGTTTTATGAAATTCCAGTGAGATAACATTCCTTTTAAACAATCCTATAGATTTAACACAGTGGAAGAGAGTTTAGAGATATTTTTTAACACCCCTAATTCACATAAGAGAAAACTGAGGTTCACAAAGTTTAAAATGGTCAAAGGTCATATTATTACAAGTTAATGGCAAAACACTGGAGCCCAAGTTGTCCACCTCCCATGGAAATTTTTTCATTGTAAAATCACCTTGAGTTTTTCAGCTTCTTTTACATTCTGTGTTGTATGTTTTTGTTCCCAGCATTAATATTATTTCCAGACAGAAAATTATTCTAAGTAATATTTTTCTTGGATATGAAATGATTATTCTACTAATTGGTGAAAAACTTTTTGTTCTTATGTTTTTATTTTTAATTTAAACTTTTCATTTTCTATTGGGGTATAGGGTGAACAGCTTTTTATTGAGCAATTACTATATGCTAGTCACTATTTTAAATTCACAGAATATGGAGGTCAACAAAACAAATTAAAATCCTTGCCTTCATTGGAACATACACATTATAATTTATGATTATCATATTCCACCTTGGTCAGTGGAATTGTCTTTTGTTAGAAGAGTTTTAGATCAGGAGTTTATTCCATTTATAAGAAATCTCTCTGAATTACAAGATCAACAAGAGTTATTCTAGTTTTAAGTCAGAATCACTGATAAGGGAGTATAGCAATGAAGTATAGGATAAAGAGGAGAGCTTTCACAGAGTCAGACTATGGAGAGAGAGTGTTCTGGCTGACTTACACAAAAGCAGACAAATACAACTGAATGACAAACATGTATCCCATTCCCATGTGACTTTTTAGCCCTATAACCTGCTTGCTATTTAACTACAAGCACCTAAAATTGTGTGTGCCACACCACAAGTGCTCAATAAATATCCTGGGAATGAAAGAATGGATAATGTGAACTAGATATTGTTTACAAAGAGATGTAAAGATAAATAAGACATGGTCACATCTTGTAGATATTGGAGGCAAGAGGACCAGTTGGGCAAATCTCTGTAATGAGCAAAATAGGAAATAATTAGAGTTTAAACTGTTGCTGCTGCTGCTAAGTCGCTTCAGTTGTGTCTGACTCTGTGCGACCCCATAGACGGCAGCCCACNGAACAACTTTTTGTTCTTATGTTTTTATTTTTAATTTAAACTTTTTATTTTCTATTGGGGTATAGGGTGAGCAGCTTTTTATTGAGCAATTACTATATGCTAGTCACTATTTTAAATTCACAGTATATGGAGGTCAGCAAAACAAATTAAAATCCTTGCTTTCATTGGAACATACACATTATAATTTATGATTATCATATTCTACCTTGGTCAGGGGAATTGTCTTTTGTTAGAAGAGTTTTAGATCAGGAGCTTATTCCATTTCTAAGAAATCTCTCTGAATTACAAGATCAACAATAGTTATTCTAGTTTTAAGTCAGAATCACTGATAAGGGAGTATAGCAAGTGATGTATAGGATAAAGAGAAGGAGAGCTTTCACAGAGTCAGACTATGGAGAGACAGTGTTCTGGCTGACTTACACAAAAGCAGCCAAACACAACTGAATGACAAACATGTATCCAATTCCCATGTGAATTTTTAGCCCTATAACCTGCTTGCTATTTAACTACAAGCACCTAAAATTGTGTGTGCCACACCACAAGTGCTCAATAAATATCCTGGGAATGAAAGGATGGATAATGTAAACTAGATATTGTTTACAAAGAGATGCAAAGATAAATAAGACATGGTCACATCTTGTAGATATTGGAGGCAAGAGGACCAGTTGGGCAAGTCTCTGTAATGAGCAAAATANTTTTTAGCCCTATAACCTGCTTGCTATTTAACTACAAGCACCTAAAATTGTGTGTGCCACACCACAAGTGCTCAATAAATATCCTGGGAATGAAAGGATGGATAATGTAAACTAGATATTGTTTACAAAGAGATGCAAAGATAAATAAGACATGGTCACATCTTGTAGATATTGGAGGCAAGAGGACCAGTTGGGCAAGTCTCTGTAATGAGCAAAATAGGAGATAATTAAGGTTTAACCTGTTGCTTCTGCTGCTAAGTCGCTTCAGTTGTGTCTGACTCTGTGCAACCCCATAGACGGCAGCCCACCAGCCTCCCNGTAGAATCTGACTCTACCTTAGGGTAAGCAGTGTCAGAATTGAGTGGATTCTGGGACTCCCTGTGGGTGTCTGAGAATTGCTGTTGGTGTGGGAAAGCCTACACACACACACACACACACACACACAGAGTACCAAATTTCATACACACATTGGAATTGGCTCCAGGAGCTCTTTTATAAGGGTGATGGAGCCATTTCAGATCCTCTGAGGAATCCAGAAAGATATGGAACATGATGTGTACACTGGTCTAGGTGAAACCTCAAATCATTTTTATTTAAAAAAGCTAGACCACATAAATATCTATATCTACACTGATGTGCTCTTATTTTGTATATAATTTAAATCTGGTATCACTCCCTAAACTTAAATTATAGTCAGTCCATCAGTCCTTAAGCAGAATATACTTATTAGAATATACTTATTTTAAGAAAGATGATGGGAGTAACTGGCAAAGTTACTCTTAAACAAAGTTACTACAGAACTTTTGACACTAACTATGAGCTTTCTAAGATCCCCAAAGTTAGTGTGACCTTAGAGCTTCTACAGGGAACCTTTATCAATTCATCTCCAATAAACCTTCTCTCCTGTAGCTGTATACAGTCTCTTCATATAGAAGGAAAGCTCTATTCATCTCCTTTGCACACTAAGAGAGAAACAACGGAGGTAAAAGCAATAATCTTATCCCAAGGGCAGGACTAGTCTATTGATTACAATATAGAGAAATGAAATCATTAGCATAATTTGTTGTCTGATTTGATCTATGACATTAGTATTGAAAGCTTAAAAAATTACATTGAAATATACTACTAATGCACTTGCTCTGAAAACAGAAAATAAAAGAATAATCTCTGTTTACAAATAAGGACAGTGTTAGTCTAGATTTAAGTGTGTAATTCAAATATATAGAATTTGCCACCATTTGCTTTTCACTGCAGACTTCTGTTTGTTTGACAGAGGTATGAGCAAACTGCAGCTTTACATGGATAATTAAATTTTCTAATGTTGTATTAATATTATCTAAAGCTGTGATTGCCCAATCAATCAATTATTTTTAGGTGAAAAAAAGTCAGCTTCCATTTCCAAATGAAAGAGAGCTAAATTTGCTGTATAAAAGCAAAAGAGGAGGAAAGTAATATTAAAAAAAAAAGCACTGATGGGATTGGTCCCTTAAACTGAATTACTGTCAGAATTAAAGATTAGAAAATAATATACATATATTCCCTTTGCCTAGAATTTCCTTCTATGAATCCTTAGATGGTAAAATCTGATCAAATTGTAAGGTGCAGATTAAGAATAAATTCTTCCATGAAATTTTCCTAGCATCTACTAGCTAGAAAAAGTATACAACCTAAAAGTTGAGAATTATGTTTTATCTGGTGGACAAAACTGAGCACGTCAGCCTGGAGGACAACCTGTCAGATAGCTCTGAGGGACTGCTCCCAAGAGGTAAGGGAGGAGCCAGGATATGTAAAATTTTGCACCTAAAAAACTGGTAATCAGAACACCAAAAGATTACTGCTCAATGTTCTGTAATAACTTAAATGGGAAACGAATTTGAAAATAATAGATACATGTACATGCAATAAACAAGAAAACCAGACATTTCAAGTGAAAGAATTTTATACTTTTCTATGTACAGGAAGATGCAAGAATCTGGCTCATTGGAATCAATCGTTGCGTATGCACCTTAACTATCTCGGGCCAGTATCCTGTTTTTCTCCACCCTGAATATCCGCAGGGTGCATAAGTGAGGGTAGCTGCTGGCTTCAATGTATCCTTTGTTTATTGATGTGGCAGACAACATTGTCAATCACACAGTCAGTTGATACTTTCCTTTGTGCCCATAAATCCAGACTGGACTCAGATGGAGTTCAGACATATCAGATAGTATTTTGTAAAGTTTGAGGCATGGATACAGATGGAAGAGCAGGTTAGATTAAACATTTCAGGCTGTGTATTAGTTTCCCAGGGCTACCCTGCTGCTGCTGCTGCTAAGTCACTTCAGTCGGGCCTGACCCTATGAGACCCCATAGATGGTGGCCCACCAGGCTCCCCCGTCCCTGGGATTCTCCAGGCAAGAACACTGGAGTGGGTTGCCATTTCCTTCTCCAACGCATGAAAGTGAAAAGTCAAAGTGAAGTCGCTCAGTCATGTCCGACTCTTAGCGACCCCATGGATTGCAGCCTACCAGGCTCCTCCATCCATGGGATTTTCTAGGCAAGAGTACTGGAGTGGGATGCCATTAAATACTGTAAACTGGGTGGATCAGAACAACAGAAATGGGTTCTGTCACAGTTTAGGGCCTAGATGTTCAAAATCAAGGTGTCTCCAGAGCCATATTCCCTCTGAGAGTCTGGTTAAATCCCTCCTCGAGTCTTCCCAGCCTCTGGTGGTGGGTGGCAATCCTTAGCATCCCTTGGCTTGCAGCCTCATCACTCCTGTCTCTGCCTCTGTCTGTTGTCACATGGCCTGCTCCCTGAATATGCCTGTCTCTTCACAAAGCAACCTTCTCCTGTGTCTTCACATCATATCTTAAAAGGACACCAGTTATTTGGGAATCAAGTTTCACCCTACTCAGTGTGTGCTATGTGCATGCTAGGTCACTTCAGTTGTGTCTGATGGCCTGTATCCCATCAGGCTCCTCTGTCTATGGGATTCTCCAGGCAAGAATACTGGAGTGGGTTTCCATGCCCTCTTGCATGAGATCTTCTTGACCCATGGGTTGAACCCACGTCTCTTATATATCCTACATTGGCAGGTGGGCTGGTATCACCCAGGAAGCCCCTATTCAAGAGGATCTCAGCTTTACAAATTATATCTGCAACAACTTTATTTCTAAATAAGGTCAAACTCTGAAGTACTTCAACATATCTTTTAGAGGACACAATTCAACCCATGACAAGGAGAAATGAAAGTGTATGTTTTGTTGGGGACCCTGGGTCAAAACTTGGATCGGTTGTTGTCCATCTCACATATTGGCCCTTTAGCTTAGCTCTTGGATTTGTTTCTGAGCTCTGTGAGGAGAAGGCCTGTAAGCAGACACAGGAGGGGAAATTCACATGAGAATGGATATCTTTGCATCATAGGGATGGACCTGAGAGTCTAGAGAAACCAAGATGGCTAAGGATCTCAGGCCAGGTTCCAGAGAAGACAGCTGAATAGAGAGAATAACGCTGAAATCTACAGCTGACCCCTTGCAGTATTCAGCTGAACACTAATCAGTTCATATGTGTTAGGAAACTGTCTAAGGCTGGAGAAAGAATCACGTGGATTACAAATAACAGGGCACTGGACAAATGTTAAAGGTCGTCCTTCTGTCAAGGAAAATGGTGACCCATGGGAATACGGATCTGCACAAAGGAATAAGGGGCTCTGAAAATGGTGATTCCAGCAGTCAATATATAAAGACTTTACAATTACTGTTCAAATCTTTTAAAAATATAATTGCTTAAACAAGAATATTCAAAATGAGTGAAGTTTTCTGCTAGAGAAAGCAGTTATTAAGGACACTTTGCTTTTCTTTAAAGTTTTTATTGGAATTTGTTGGTTTACACTGTTGTGTTGTTTTTAGGTATACAGCAAAGTGGATCAGTTATAAATATACATATATCCATTCCCTTTTAAGATTCTTTTCCCATAAAGGACATTACAGAGTAGAGTTCTCTGCACTATTTCTTGTAAGAGGGTAGTTCTGAGNTTTTCTTTAAAGTTTTTATTGGAATTTGTTGGTTTACACTGTTGTGTTGTTTTTAGGTATACAGCAAAGTGGATCAGTTATAAATATACATATATCCATTCCCTTTTAAGATTCTTTTCCCATAAAGGACATTACAGAGTAGAGTTCTCTGCACTATTTCTTGTAAGAGGGTAGTTCTGAGAAACTAGAGGGCTTATGGATGATAAAAAGTAGATAAGTCTTTATAGTAAGAGGGACTAAGAGCTTGCCAAAGGTTTGCTTCTGACAAGGTAGAACTGTGGTCCCTGTCAAAGAGTTCTGAATCTTCTGCTTCAACCTTGAAACATGTCTTGAGAGCTCTTTTAAACTCCTTCCTTGGACAGCTTTGGAAAACTGGGAATACTTCACTAATGTAAAGTAGCTTTTAGCTGTTCTCCCATAAGAGATCTTGGAGAATGATGTTTGTAAAGGACATTTTCTTAGGTGTCCTTATGATGAACTCAATGACTTCTGACTTATGAATGCTTATTCAAATAAATTTGATAGAGATATATAGCCTCAAAAAGAATAGATAAGAAATCAGAAAAATGGAATTTCAAATCTATTTGAAATTTGCTAACTGACATAAAAATGGTATCAAGTTTTTCATCCAAGCAGATGTTTATTTTATGAAACAATAACGTTTAAAAAAGAGGAGGAAGGGGTAGGAGGAAAAAGATGAAATCAAACTAAAATCATGAAACAGAGTTCTAAGAGAGTAAGAGAGTTTTCATAATAGAACCCCCTGAGTATTGTTTCAATCACATATTCAATTTATGAGCTTGCTTTTCAATTAGAAAACTTTTCAATGAGAAATCAAACTATTTCTGTTTCTTTCCTTATTTCTTGATTTGGCCTGAGAGTGTAGAGGACAATTTTATAACAGTTCTGTAAGAAAAGCAGTTTTAGAAATGTTCAACTTTTATTTCTGAGATTAATTTTGAGTTTATCAGTTTTGAGATCATACGAATAGTACTGTATGCTGTATCATGGGCATGTGAATTGCCGCAAGAGTGTGGCAGCGATTGAGGCTGGGTAGATAATCAGAGTCAATGCACATAATCAGAGTCAGTGCACAAAGGCATGTGAACACTTGATTGTGCGGTTCCACAGTTCACTCTTCAGCATTGGCACCAAATGACCTGGAAGTAAAATAATAAGTGTGATGCAGCTTTCTGGAGCAGTGCTTTTACTCACAATCTGGTGGGATGAAGTGTTACATGCAAAAAGTTTAAAAGGTTAATATTATAACAAATATGGTTCTTCTGTGGAGCATGATATTTATGGTAACATTAAGGTTTAAGTACAGTTGTTCTGGCAGCAGATGGTAAGAATGTGTCATGGTGGCTATTTTCTCTTTTCTCCTTTTCACAATAGTTTTGAGAAAGGTAATTTAGAAGTCTAGATTGAAGGGAAATGATCAAATTTTGTTTCTTTTTTATAAGAAGAGGATAATATTTGTTGCACTGCTTAGCTTCAAGGGCATTGTCGTGTTAAAAACTTTAGCTGTGAGAGAAAATGACAGGTGGAGGTGCTAGGAATTGAACCCAGGGCCTTGTGCATGCAAAGCACATGCTCTACCACTGAGCTACACCCCCTGTCTCTATAAAATATTGTTAAGCAGCACCTTGTAAGCAATAACAGGACTCCTGAACTGTAAGGGGAAACAAAGCAGCAAACATGGTAAAATCAGAAGAAAAATATTCTAGAGGATAATGAACAATCTTCAGATTCAGGGAACAATTCCAGTGTTTTCTATTAGATTCCTCTGTTGTCACCTAGTACTTCCCTGGTGGCTCAGATGGTAAAGTGTCTGTCTACAATGCAGGAGACCTGGGTTCAATCCCTGGGTTGGGAAGA
>SJYS01007493.1:0-16996 GCA_006410695.1 Philantomba maxwellii | reverse complement strand
AATTAAAAAATAAGCATTAAATTCATGTAGTTTAAGTTCTTCAACTTCATTCTTCTTCACAATTGTTTTGGCTACTAAAGATCCTCTGCATTTCTGTGTGAATTTACAACAGGCTGGGCAATGTATACAAGAAGCCTGCTTATATGTTAACTAGTTCAGTTCAGTTCAGACTCTCAGTCATGTCCAACTCTTTGCAACGCCACTGACTGCAGTATGCCAGGCTTCCCTGTTCATCACCAACTCCAAGAGCTTGCTCAACTCATTTTCATCGAGTTGATGATGCCATACAACCATCTCATCCTCTGTGGTCCCCTTCTCCTCCTGCCTTCAATCATTGCCAGCATCAGAGTCTTTTCCAAGGAGTCAGTTCTTCACGTCAGGTGGCTGAAGTATTGGAGTTTCAGCTTCAGCATCAGTCCTTTCAATAAATATTCAGGTCTGATTTCCTTTAGGATTGAAAGCTTTGAACTCCTTGCAGTCCAACGGACTCATAAGAGTCTTCTCCAACACCACAGTTCAAAAGCATCAATTATTTGGAGCTCAGCTTCCTTTACAGTCCAACTCTCACATCCACACATGACTACTGGAAAAACCATAGCTTTGACTAGACGGATCGTTGTTGACAAAGTAATGTCTCTGCCTTTTAATATGCTGTCTAGGTTGGTCATAACTTTTCTTCCAAGGAGCAAGCATCTTTTAATTTCCTGGCTGCAGTTACCATCTGCAGTGATTTCGGAGCCCCAAAAATAATGTCTGTCATTGTTTCCATTGTTTGTCCATATATTTGTCATGAAGTGATGGGAATGGAATCCAAGATCTTTGTTTTTTGAATGTTGAGTTTTAAGCCAAAATTTTCACTCTCCTTTTTCACTTTCATCAAGAGGATCTTTAGTTCTCTTCACTTTCTGTCATAGGGTGGTGACATCTGTGTATCTTATATTTCTCTGGGCAATCTTGATTCCAGCTTGTGCTTCATCCAGCCCAGCATTTCATATGATGTACTCTGCATGTAAGTTAAATAAGCAGGGTGACAATATACAGCCTTGGTGTACTCCTTTCTGTTTGGAACCAGTCTGTTGTTCCATGTCTGGTTCTAACTGTTGCTTCCTGACCTGCATACAGGTTTCTCAAGAGGCAGGTCAGGTGGCTTGGTATTCCCATCTCTTTCAGAATTTTCCAAAGATTGTTGTGATCCACATCATCAAAGGCTTTAGTGTAGTCATGAGGCAGATGTTTTTCTGGAACTCTTATGCTTTTTCGATGATTCAATGGATGTTAGTGATTTGATCTCTGGTTCCTCCGCCTTTTCTAAATTCAGCTTGAACTTCTGGAAGTTGATGTTTCATGTACTGTTGACACCTGGCTTGGAGAATTTTGAGCATTATTTTGCTAGCGTGTGAGATGATTGCAATTGTGCACTAGTTTGAGCATTTGTTGGCATTGCCTTTCTTTGGGATTGGAATGGAAACTGCCCTTTTCCAGTCCTGTAAGTGATCACACCATTGTGATTATCTGGGTCATGAAGATCTTTTTTGTACAGTTCTTCTGTGTATTCTTGCCACTTCTTCTTAATATCTTCTGCTTCCTTTAGGTCCCTACCATTTCTGTCCTTTATTGTTAACTAAGATTATGTTTAATCTGAGCTTCCTGGTGGCTCAGAGTAAAGTATCTACCTGCAGTGCAGAAGATGAGAGTTCAGTCCCTGGTCAGGAAGATTCCCTGAAGAAGGGAATGGCTACTCACTCCAGTATTCTTGCCTGGAGAAGTCCATGGACAGAAGAGCCTGGTGGGCTACAATCCATGTGGTTGCAGACTTGGACATGACTAAGCAGACTAACACTTTCACTTCACTTTCAATGGCATGATATAGAGCATCTTCATGCGATTGTTCGCCATCTGTGTATATTCTTTGGTGTGGTGTAAGCTTTTTTGCCCATTTTAAAGTCAGATGTTTTCTTATAGTTGAGTTTTAAGAACACATATGTTAGGTAACAATCTTTTATCAGATGTGTCTTTTTAAATGTTTTCTCCTATTCAGTCTCTAATTTGTCTTATTCTCCTGATAACAATTTTTGAACTTTGTATTATTTTTTTAATTTTGAGAGGCAATTGATCTTACGTCCTTATGTCTTAAATATAGAGATATTCGGATATTCTCTAGGATTTTTTATCATGTCATCTATAAACAGATTTACTGCATACTTTTTCTTTCCTCCCTTCTTGCTTTCTGTCCTTCCTTTCCTCCTCTCTTCCTTCTTTATTTTCCTTCCTTCCTTCCTCTCTCCATCCGTCCTTCAATCCTTCTTTTATCTTCCTTCCTTCCTTTATTTCTTTTCTTCTTCACTGGCTAACACTTCTTTTACTAACCTTCTGGTCTTTGTTCTATTCATGTCATGTATTTAACTTCTGCATATGCTGTAAATTCCATGTTACACTACTATCAAATTTCCTTAAAAGAAACGTAAGCAATAAGAAAAAATTTTATATACAAAACATATTTCCTAGTTTCAAGCCTCTTCATTTCTTTGTTTCTATCCAAATTCATATCTTGTATTATTTTCCTACTGACTGAAGAATGTGCATTAATATGTCTTATAATTCAAGTCCACCAGTCTGAGGGTACTATACTAGAAGGATGAGCTCCTAGAACGTTTGGTTTTGAAAATCATTGGAATTAAGTTTGGGAAAGCACAAGAGAAAAATAGAAACTCTTCTTTTAAATGGTGATGAAAAATCTCAGATGCTACAAGTCCTAGCAGAAATGTATACATTTAGAAAAGGACCTATGTCACACACTTGCTGATTTACACAGCCTTCCTGAGAGTCAGGAGGCATCTGGGACTCCTTCTAGGGATGGAAACACTGATAGCAGACTTTTGGGGATCTTGTTCTAATATGCTGATCCCATTTTGATCTACCATGCTAACCATTTTGATCTCTTCCTTTTAGCCTATTAGTGCTGAAGGCCTTCTCTACCTATTGGCTGGTTAGCATCAACTGCATGAGGCAGGAACTCTTGGCAGCCATGCCAGTGGCCAGCCTTGTCTGTCAGCACACCTACGCTGGTCGGCTCTCCCACAACAGAGAGGTACATGCAGCCCATGTACGGAACACCCCTGGAAAATTAAGCCCTACTAGCCAAAGAGGAGAGTGCTGCTGGATCCAATAAGATGTCTCATTCATAAGGCCACTTATCCCGGTTCAGGAAGAGTTTTGTAGAAAAGCAAAAGCTAAAAAAATTCAGCACCACTATTCAAGTTATATAAAAAAATTTAAAATAACTCTTCTAAGTAGAAAAGAAAATGACTAGAAATATGAAAATTATGGAAGAAAAGTTTCATAGGTTGGTAAAGGCAAGCATAAAGTAAGGGTAGTGGTGTGTGTGTGCTCAGAATCTCAGTCATGTCAGACTCTTTGCAGCCCCTGGACTGTAGCTGGACAGACTCCCCTGTCCATGGAATTTTCCAGGCAAAAATACTGGAGTGGATTGCTGGTTCTTACTCCAGGGGATCTTCCCGACCCACAAATTGAGCCTGCCTCTCTTGTGTCTCTTGCATTGGTGATTTCTTTACCACTGCACACCTGGGAAGCCCAAATGTAGTAGACCAACCACTTATAAAGCTACCAGGAAAGTTAAAACACAAAAGTAATAAAACCATCTCTAGCCACAATAAGTATTTAAGAGAAACACATACACACAAAAGATGTAAAACATGATATCAAAAACATAAAACCTAGTGTGGGGACTAAAAATGTAAGGTTGTCAAAATGTGTTTGAACTTTGGAAATCAACAAATTAAAATAAACAACATATCTGTGAACCTCATGATACCCAGAAACCAATAGCTTGTAATAAAGCATCATAAATACACAAAAGAAAAAAGAAAGGGATCCAAGCATAACACAAAAGATAGTCAAGTAATAAGGGAACAGAACAAGAGAAAAAAGGAACAGAGACAAACTATAAAAACAAGTAGAAAATAGTTTAAAATGACAACAAATATATGCAAGCAGAAATACTCAGTCACTATAGTCATGTCTGACTCTTTTTGACCCTATGTACTGTAGCCAGCCAGGCTCCTCTGTCCATGGAATTTTCCTGGCAAGAATACTGGAGTGGGTTGCCACAGCCTCCTACAGGTATCTTTCAAATCCAGGGCTTGAACCCATGTCTCCTGAGTTTCCCATATTTCAGGTGGAGTCTTTACCACTGAATTACCAGGGAAGCCCCTCAATAAGTACATACCTATCAATAATTACTTTAAAAGTAAATAGAATAAATTTTCCAACCAAAAGATAAAGTGGTGGAATGGATTGAAAAATAAATATATGTGCTGCCTATAAGAGATTCATATCAGATCTAAAGAAAAACAGCTGAAATGAGCAAGTACAGAAAAGCATTCCATATAAATGCAAACAGAAAGAAACCTGGGTATGAAATGTATATATATATATCAGACATAACATTGTTTAAAAACAAAAACTGTAAAGANATACCTATCAATAATTACTTTAAAAGTAAATAGAATAAATTTTCCAACCAAAAGATAAAGTGGTGGAATGGATTGAAAAATAAATATATGTGCTGCCTATAAGAGATTCATATCAGATCTAAAGAAAAACAGCTGAAATGAGCAAGTACAGAAAAGCATTCCATATAAATGCAAACAGAAAGAAACCTGGGTATGAAATGTATATATATATATCAGACATAACATTGTTTAAAAACAAAAACTGTAAAGAAGGACATTACATAATGATAAAACAATCAATCCAACAACAAGATATGACACTTGTTAAGTATATATGCACCCAAGCACCTATATATATATGTATGTGTATATATATATACACAAAGCAAATATTAACAACCATAAAAGGAGAAATTGACAGTAAAATGATTTAATAGGAACTCTGATACTCCACTTAATTCAATGAACAGATCATCCAGACAGAAGATCAATAAGAAAAAACAGGCTTTGAATGACACAATAAAGCAGACTGACCAATGTTCCACCCTCAAAGGGCAGAATATAGTTTCTTTTTAAGCACAGGCATGCTGTGATTCATGGGGTTGCAAAGAGTTGAACACGACTGAACTGAACTGAACTGAGTATAGCCTTGGTGCTATAGCGGTGAGTATAGCTGCCTTCAAAGTGCATATGCAACACTCTCTAGGATAAAACACATGCTTGGCCACAAAGAAGTCTCAATCATTTTAAGAAAATTAAAATTATACCAACATATTTTCTGATCAAAAAGGTATAAGACTTAAGAAACTGCTAAAAAATGCATCATGCAACTAAACTACCGATGGATTACTGAAGAAATCAAAGAAAAACTGTCTTGAAAAATCAGAATATAAATGAAAATGGAAACGCATGACAATATTTATATGATTTAGCAAAAACAGTTATAAGAGGGAAATTTGTAGCAATACAGGGTACTTTAGGAAACAAGACAAATGTTGAAGAAACAGTCTAAACTCTCACCATAAGGAACTAAAAAAAGAATAAACAAAACCAAAGCTAGTACAAAGCAACTAATAATAAAGATCAGAGAAGAAATGAATAAAATAGAAACTAAAAGAAGAAAAGATTAATGACAGCAAGAGTTGGTGTTTTGAAAAGAAAAAAAAAAAATAGATAAACTTTTAGTCAGACTTATCATAAAAAGAAGAGAAGGCCCAAAGCAACACAATCAGAAATGAAAGAGGAGAAGTTAGGAGCAAGAACACAGAAAAACAGAGGATCAAAGCAGTTACTGCAAACAACTGTTTGACTACAAGTTGAAAACTTAGAAAAACTGCATAAATGCCTAGAAATGAACAATATGCCAAGGATGAATCAGGAAGAGATAGAAAATATGAATCAATCAGTAACCAGTGATGAAATGGAGTCAGTAATCAAAAAAGCTCCCAACAAATAAAGTCCATGACCAGAGTGAATTCTACCAAATATTTTAAAAAGAGTTAATAATTTTCAAACTAATAAAAAAATTAAAGAGGAATGAATGTCTCCTAACTCATCTGTGAGGTCAGCATCTCCCTAATACCAAAATAAAACAAAGACACCACAGAAAAAGAAAATTCCAGGCCAATATCACTGATGAACATACTTGCAAAAATCTTAAACAGAATACTAGAACACCGAGTTCAACAATACATTAAAAAATTCAAACATCATGACCAAGTGAACTTATCCCAGGAATGCACTGATGGTTCAATAAGTGAAAATAAATTAACATGAATCACCAACATAATGAAGAATAAAAATCTTGTAATCACAATAGAGACAGACAAATCATTTGACATAATTCAAAAACCACTTGAGATAAAGCTCTGAAAAAAGTGGGAATAGAGGAAATATACCTCATCATAAAAGTCCATACATGACAACACATAGCAAATATAATATTCAATGATGATAAACTGCAAACATTTCCTCTAAGACTGATAATGAGTAAAAGATTCTCACTATTGTCTCTTTTATTCAACATAGTATGAAAGTCCTGCTCAGTACAATCAGACAAGAAAAATAAAAGGAATAAAAACTGGGAAAGAAGAAGCAAAACTGTTACTGTCTGCAAATGATATGATNAATTAATGACAGCAAGAGTTGGTGTTTGGAAAAGAAAAAAAAAAATAGATAAACTTTTAGTCAGACTCATCATAAAAAGAAGAGAAGGCCCAAAGCAACACAATCAGAAATGAAAGAGGAGAAGTTAGGAGCAAGAACACAGAAAAACAGAGGATCAAAGCAGTTACTGCAAACAACTGTTTGACTACAAGTTGAAAACTTAGAAAAACTGCATAAATGCCTAGAAATGAACAATATGCCAAGGATGAATCAGGAAGAGATAGAAAATATGAATCAATCAGTAACCAGTGATGAAATGGAGTCAGTAATCAAAAAAGCTCCCAACAAATAAAGTCCATGACCAGAGTGAATTCTACCAAATATTTTAAAAAGAGTTAATAATTTTCAAACTAATAAAAAAATTAAAGAGGAATGAATGTCTCCTAACTCATCTGTGAGGTCAGCATCTCCCTAATACCAAAATAAAACAAAGACACCACAGAAAAAGAAAATTCCAGGCCAATATCACTGATGAACATACTTGCAAAAATCTTAAACAGAATACTAGAACACCGAGTTCAACAATACATTAAAAAATTCAAACATCATGACCAAGTGAACTTATCCCAGGAATGCACTGATGGTTCAATAAGTGAAAATAAATTAACATGAATCACCAACATAATGAAGAATAAAAATCTTGTAATCACAATAGAGACAGACAAATCATTTGACATAATTCAAAAACCACTTGAGATAAAGCTCTGAACAAAGTGGGAATAGAGGAAATATACCTCAACATAAAAGTCCATACATGACAACACATAGCAAATATAATATTCAATGATGATAAACTGCAAACATTTCCTCTAAGACTGATAATGAGTAAAAGATTCTCACTATTGTCTCTTTTATTCAACATAGTATGAAAGTCCTGCTCAGTACAATCAGACAAGAAAAATAAAAGGAATAAAAACTGGGAAAGAAGAAGCAAAACTGTTACTGTCTGCAAATGATATGATACTACATTTAGAAAATCTGAAGTTTCCACAAAAAACTATTGCAACTAATAAATGATTTCAGTAAAGTTGCAGGATACATAGTTAACATACATAAATCTGTTATTTCTACACAGTAGCAATACATTACAAAAAAGAGAAATTAAGAAAACAATGCCATTTATAATTGCATCAAAAATGAAAATATCTAGTAATAAATCTAGGAAGTGAAAGGAAGTGAAAAGGAAGTGAAAAGAAAAGAAAAAGGAAGTGAAAAACTCTTATCCTGAAAACTATAAGATATTGATGAAAGAAATTGAAGACAACACAAATAAATATAGATAATACTGTACTCATGGACTGAAAGAATTAGCATTGTTAAAATGACTATTCTATCCAAGGCAATCTACAGATTGCATGCAATCTCTATCAAACAATGGCATTTTTCACAGATTTAGAAAAAAATGATAATAAATTTGTATGGAATCACAAGAAAACCCAATTAACCAAAGAAGTCTTGAGAAAGAAGAGCAAAGCTGGAGGTATCATGCTCCCTGACTTAAAATATACTACTAAGCAACAGTAATCAATATAGTGTGCTACTGGCACAAAATCAAACACAGAGATCAAAGAACAGAATAGAGAGCCCAGTAATAAACCCATATTTATATAATCAATTAATATATGAAAAAGGAGGCAAAAATATTCAATAGATGAAAGACAGCTTCTTCAATAAATGGTGTTGGGAATACTGGAGAGCTACGTGCAAAACAAACACACTAAATACAACATAAATTCAAAATGGATTAAAGACTTAAATATAACGCTTAAAACCATAAGACTCCTAAAAGAAAACATGGGCTAGTAAACATTTTAATATCAATCTTATCAATATATTTTTGATCTGTCTCCTCAGGCAAAGGAAACAAAAGCAAAAATAGACAAATGGGACCCAATTAAGTCTAAAAGCTGCTGTACAGCAAAGGAAATCATCACCAAAAAAGAAAAGACATCCTACTGTATGGGAGAAAATATTTTCTAATGGTATGACAGATAAAGGGTTAATATACAAAATATACATAATATAATATACATATTATATAATATATACTAATATATAAATACATAATATACATAATACAATATAAAAAATAAAACCAATCTTATCGTAAAATAGCCAGAAAACTTCAATAAATATTTTTCCAAAGAAAGCATAGAGAAGACCACCAAACACGTAAAATGATGCTCAATCATCAGTTCAGTAGCTCAGTTGTGTCTGACTCTTTGTGACCCCATGGACTGCAGCATGCCTGGCTTCCCTGTCCATCACCAACTCCTGGAGCTTGCTCAAACTCATGTCCATCGACTTGGTGATGCCATTCAACCATCTCTTCCTCTGTTATCCCCTTCTCCTCCATCATCATTATCAGGTAAATATAAATTAAACCAATGAGATATGACCACAGACCTATCTGAATGGCTCATCAAAAAGGCAAGGAATAACAAAAGTTGGCAAAGCTGAGGAGATAAAGGAACCTCCCTGCACTGTTGCAAATTAATGTAGCCACTGGAAAATGGTATGGAAAAATCCTCAATAAATTAAAAATAGAATCATGATACAATTTATCTGAGTATTAACTGAGACAAAGCAAACAAAAAATAATTTGAACAGCTATATGTATTCTTATATTCATTGCAGCATTATTTACAACAACCAAGATATGGAAGCTTCTTAAGTGTCTTTTGACAGATGAATGGATAAAAAATTGGTATATATATGTATTTGTTGCTGTTGTTGTTTAGTTGCTAGGCTAAGTTGTGTTCAACTCTTTGCAACCCCATGGACTGTACCCCATCAGGTCCCTCTGTCCATGGGATTTCCCAGGTAAGAATACTGGAGTGGGTTGCCATTTCCTTCTTCAGGCTATCTTTCTGACCCAAGGATTGAACCTGAGTCTCCTTCTTGGCAGGCAGATTCTTTACCACTGAGCCATCTGGGAAGCCCATATATATGTATACTTGATATCAAATTGCCAACATCCGTTGGATCATAGAAAAGGCAAGAGAATTCCAGAAAAACATCTACTTCATTGACTACACTAAAGTCTTTAACTCTGTGGATCACAACAAACTGTGGAAAATTTTTGAAGAGATGGGAATACCAGATCACCTTACCTTCTTGCCTCCTGAGAAATCTGTATGCAGGTCAAGAAGTAACAGTTAGAACTGGACATGGAACAACAGACTGGTTCCAAATTGGGAAAGGAGTGTGTCAAGAGTGTGTATTGTCACCCTGCTTGTTTAACTTATATGCAGAATGTATCATGGGAAATGCTGGGCTGGATCAAGCACAAACTAGAATTAAGACTGCTGGGAGAAATATCAGTAACCTCAGATACGTAGATGACACCACTCTTATGGCAAACAGTGAAGAGAAACTAAAGAGTCTATTGATGAAGGTGAAAGAAGAGAGTGAAAAGTTGGTTTAAAACTCAACATTCAAAAACAAAAAGACCATGGCATCTGGTCCCATCACTTCATGGCTTATAGATGGGGAAACAATGGAAACAGTGATGGACTTTGTTTTCTTGGGCTCCAGAATCATGGTGGACAGTGACTGCAGCTGTGAAATTAAAAGGTGTTTGCTCCTTGAAAGAAAAGCTATGACAAATCGAGAAAGTGTATTAAAAAACAGAGACATTACTTTGGGGACAAAAGTCCATCTAGTCAAAGCTGTGGTTTTTCCAGTAGTCAAGTATGGATGTGAGAGTTGGACCATAAATAAGACTGAACACTGAAGAATTGATACTTTTGAACTTTGGTGTTGGAGAAGACCCTTGAGAGTCCCTTGGACTACAAGGAGATCAAACCAGTGAATCCTAAAGGAAATCAAACCTGAATATTCATTGGAAGGACTGATACTGAAGCTGTAATATTTTGGCCGCCTAATGCGAAGAGCTGACTCATTTGAAAAGACCCTGATGCTGGGAAATATTGAAGTCAGGAGGAAAAGTGGATGACAGAGGATGAGATGGTTGGATGGCATCACCGACTCAATGGACCCAAGTTTGAACAAGCTCTAGGAGATGGTGCAGGGCAAGGAAGCCTGGCGTGCTGCAATCATGGGATCACAAAGAGTCAAACATGACTGTGTGACTGAAGAGCAACAACTATAAAATATATATAAAGAAGTATTACTTAGCCATAAAAATGAAGAACACCTTGTCATTTGCTACAATAAGGATAGATCTAGAATGTATCATGCTAAGCAACTGTATCAGATAGAGATGACAAATACTGTATTATTAACATCTCATTATATGTGGAACCTGAAAAGAAAAAAGAAAAAAACAGGCATAAGGAAACAAAATGAAAACAGACAGAGAAGGAAAGGAAGCTTGACAGATGAGATTGGGGTAGGGATTGGTGAATGAAATAGATGAAGGAGATTAACAGATACATATTTCCAGGCATAAAGTAAATAAGTCACTTTATATGAGAACTGATGACTTACCATGATAATCTGATAATCAATTCATAATGTGTTTAAATGTTTAATCACTATGCTGTACACATGAAATGAACATATATTGTACATTAACTGCATTGCAGTTTTAAAGAGTGTGAGATATCTACCATATCCCTCTAATATGTGAAATCTGAACCCCAAAGTCTCCTTAGATGAGGCAATAGGCAGTGATACTTCTGCTAAGCTTTTTGAGATTTTCAGTTGTTTTGTTCTTGGGCTAATTTCAATTTCCTTCTTATACGCACATTTCAAGAATCAGGCAAAGATTTAAGAAAATTTATATGCAGATTTTGGGCTCTCCTCTCAGTAGATCTTGCTTTCTGTGTTTTTTCCCTCCAATTTCCTGCTCCTCTGGCAGCTCAAAACACTTTAACATATGTTTCTTGGGCCAAGAAGACTGCTGTTGTTGGCTGAAGTTTATCTGTCTCATGCTATATTAACTGAGGAGTCTCTTTAAGGATAAATAATGTAGGTCAAGTTTGAATACTCACATGATTTTCTTCTTTCAACTGTGGATTCCCCTCAGTTTTTCCAGTTTTGACCAGCTACCATGAAATGGGGAAGTCTGAAGGCCAAATCATCTAATAATCTATGAATATGATGAAAGGAAGGAATTTCCAATAGAATGAGAGATAAAGTTTTACTTTAGTATCTGTGTTTGTGGTGAAATATCTGGATATTTACCAGTGCTGACTATGAATTAAGTGATGTTAAGGAAAGAAAGCATGCATTCCTTTTGCTTTGTTCTGTCTCTCAGAATTCTCTGAATTCTACTTACAGAAAGTTAGAATTTCCCCAATATCTACCAGTGAACAAAATAGAAAGCAAAGTGGCAATAAAGACACAAAAATAATTATATTTTCATTCAAAGAATACTCTTTTATCTTATTTGTAAGCAAAAGCAGTAGATTCCAAGCATGTTTAATTTAAATGATCTTTTTAGATACTGATTTCTTTATGAATGGCTGCTACAGTCTGTTACTTTCAAGGCAAATAACCTAAATACAAACGCATAAGCCTTTATGTCCTGTTCATAGCATATGGTATTTTACTTAGTCTTGTTTTTCTTTCTTTCCTTTCCTTTCCCCCCTCACATAGTCACAGAGATACAGTATAAGACAGGGTTTGAATATGCAAAGGAAAATACAAATTTTATCGAAGAGAAATTCAAGGGCTTTTATGGCTTGAATCAATCACTATGGTCTCCTGTTGATGTTTGAGCCTGAAAAAGAAACCAGATAATATGTAGGACACATTGTGAAATGGATAATATGTAGGACAGCATGTGAGACACCATTTCTGTGTCTCTGTCAGGACAGGGGACTACAAAATAAATGATGTTGGGGTGAGTTCAATGCAGTCCTCAGTCAACTGTTTCCAAAGGGGAAATTTTTAAAAGAAAAAAATACACAAAGAAATCAAAAGAGCAAAATAATCTCCTTCTAGAAAACTCTTGTCAAAGAAAACATACTTCTAACTATATTCCTTTAATCAATTACTGAAAAAGAACACCCTGTGTGCCAACAGAGATTTAATGCAGAATACAGCCACAAATACTGCCTATGGTATAAACAAGTATACCTTCCAGTGAGGGTTTTCAGAGAACCTCACTTTCTGCCCCCTCTGAAGGACAGCTGATAAGAAGGAAAGGTCATGCTCTCCTTTTGAAGGAATATCTGCTCTTTTGCAACAGTAGGAAGGACTATTAAAATAAACTTATCTCATAGGGAGGTATGAGAACCAAGTTTAATCAAATATTTGCATTTAAACATTTTTCTCTCTGTCTTTTAAGGATGATTTTTGGAGACCAGAGAAAGGGAAACTTCTTTAAAAAAAATATTTTTTATAAACAAGTTAGCACCTTTGTTCAACACATTTTATTATAACTCACATTTGTTTAGTACGAGGTTAGCCATCTTAGTGGGCTTCCCAGGTGGCGTTAGTAGTAAAGAAGCCACCTGCCGATGCAGGAGACATGAGACGCAGGTTTGATCCCTGTGTCAGGAAGATCCCCTGGAGGAGGGCATGGCAATCTACTTCAGTATTCTTATTTGGAGGAGCCCATGGACAGAGGAGCTTGGCAGGTTACAGTGAATAGCACAGAGTTGGACACGACAGACGTAACTTANAAACTTCTTTAAAAAAAATATTTTTTATAAACAAGTTAGCACCTTTGTTCAACACATTTTATTATAACTCATATTTGTTTAGTACGAGGTTAGCCATCTTAGTGGGCTTCCCAGGTGGTGTTAGTAGTAAAGAAGCCACCTGCCGATGCAGGAGACATGAGACGCAGGTTTGATCCCTGGGTCAGGAAGATTCCCTGAAGGAGGGCATGGCAATCTACTTCAGTATTCTTATTTGGAGGAGCCCATGGACAGAGGAGCTTGGCAGGCTACAGTGAATAGCGCAGAGTTGGACACGACAGACATAACTTAGCATGCATGCATGCATGCATGCAGCCATCTTAGTGGCCGTAAAGATAAATAAAGCACCATCATTCCCCTCAAGCTAAATGTGGTACTAGCTATAATGCAAGCCGTATTATTTTAGGTGAGATAAGAAATATCTTTATAAGATTCTACACATATGTTGTAGAAGGAGAGCTTAATTTTGGTTAGGAATCTAGAAGAAAATTCATCAAGGATGCAGCTTTTGGGATGAAACTGGATGGGATATTAGATTCAGTTCACAGGACAAGAAGAGCAAGATCAAGTTACGGGGGCAGAGGGATGACAGGTATATTCAGAAAGCAGCAGGAGAACTGGTCTTGCAAAGAAGCAGGTGCGTAAGTTATAGGAGACTTCCTTACAGGCTTTAGTAGTGCTTACCTCAAAATTGCTTACCTCAAAATTGCTTTTAGCATGATGCCCCAGCCCCCAAAGATTCAGCTCCTCAACACATTGACTGAAACATGAAATTAAGTGAAGATTTACAAGGGGAGGTGAGGAAGAGGGTTTCCCATCATGCAAATCAGAGAACGAGTCAAATATCCCAATGATAATTCTGTGTTTCACAAGAGTTCTTCTCCACTTATTGCTACCACCTCATCTCTGCCACACTCTTACTCCTTTTGGATCACGTTTCCAACAAACCAGACAGCTTCATCATTCTAGGCCCTTGGTGACTTATTTTTCCACTTGAATTTCCAGTAGCTAAGCTAAACCAGGGGACCCCATTATGCTCAGGCTGGCTTGACCATTGCAGAAAGTAGAGCTCAGTAACTTTACTTAATGGATACAAGGATGGGTCAGCTTTATTTATTTTATTTATGTGTTGCTTTGCTTATTTAATAATCTGCCCAAGAGAAGATTGGCCAAGTTTTTCCCGATTCTATTCATCCTGTCACTCTGGCTGTTACAGGACACGTGGTAGGACATGTGGTGGCCCTCAGGAGTTGTGTATTCTTATGAAATGCATGTGTATCCAAGTGTGTCTAATGATTTTCTGTGAAGTTAGATAAATTATGGGGCTTCCCAGGTGGCACAGTGATTAACAAGCTGCCTGCCAATACAAGAGATGCAAGAGACTCTGGTTCGATCCCTGGTTTGGGAAGATCCCCTGGAGGAAGAAATGGCAACCCACTCCAGAATTCTTACCTGGAAAATTTCATGGAGAGAGGATCCTGGCAGGCTACAGTCCATGGGGTTGCAAAGAGTCAGACACAACTGAGCATGCAGGCATTGTACATAAATTATATTATATATAATAAATTATATCATGTTATGTCACATTATATATCATGAAAACACCAGGACTTGTGATGTCCTGCATTGGAGGAAGCACGTATTTCTCGATACAAGAGTCATTATGGATTCCGAGGGTCATTGATACCACACCATTGGTTTTGAACACCATCAACAAGGGCCACAACTTGATGTGCTAACATTTGTTTAGAATATTCATCCATTTCTAAGCATCACTTCCCTTCCTTCCAGCAGTTTGTTCCAAACTAAAGCATAAAATGTCACATTATTGATGTGGCATTATCAAGTTTCATCATGATTGACCTGATGTCACACTGTTTTGTAACAGAACTGGTTGATGTCAATAAAAGTCTCTTACAGAAACCCATTATAAACCGAGGGAACCATTTGTGCCAGCAAAGAACCATCTGGTACACTCTTCACTTTGAGGATGATCTTTGTGCTTATTTAAAACTCATTAAAGTCTAAATCTGAATTTTTGCTATGTAAATGCCTTTGCTTGATCCTTGAAATGTTCAGCACTTTAGTAGTTCTTTGAGATAGGTAAAAATGTTTGGGATTTTTCTTTGTATGAAATTAATTTTTTTTTAATTTAGGAGTTTTAGTTGAGCAGGCAACTCATCCCAAGAAGACAAAAGCCCAGGAGACCTCTATAACTCTCTCTTGGAAAAGGAAAAGCTCTTCTTGAGAATGAAAGAGAGAGAGAGACAAAGGAGAGACATAGATAGAGACAAAGAGAGAGAGACTGAGATACAGAGTCAGAGACAAAGAGATCCTTTGACTAAATTACAAAAAAAAAAGGAAAAAGAGAATACCCAGAAAAAGAAGCGAGGATTCCCGCTGATGCTCTGGGAAGGAGGCTGGTCTCACTGAGTGCTCAGCTGTAGTCTAGGTTGTGAAAACTGACCCCTGTTCTGCTGTGCAGCTTTCTGCCTGACATGTCCTGGAGTTTCTACACGAATTCTCTTCTCCGGGTTCCTCAAGGCTGCCATTTCTGCTGCTGACACTCTATCTTTAAGTGACCTTTATGTGTCTATCTTTGAAGTCAGCTCTTACAGGAAGTACAGAGAGCAGGGGGTAGAGTTTGGGGTGAATGTGATAGAAGATGGGGGTGTCTGTCCACTGATGCTTTTTCCTACTCCCTCACTAGACAAGAGGATTTTCTTTGTTTGGATGGTTTGATTGTAGGAGAAAATCCTGTTTATTTCTATGAAAATAGCAAGGAACAGCTTCTCTTTTTCTCTCTTTGCCACTCTTTGGGGCTTCCCTTGTAGCTCGGCTGGTTAAGAATCTGCCTGCCATGCAGAAGATCCTGGTTTGATTCCTGGGTGGGGAAGGGATAGGCTACCCACTCCAATATTCTTGGGCTTCCCTGATGGCTCAGTTGGTAAAGAATCCACCTGAAATGTGGGAGACCTGGGTTTAATCCCTGGGTTGGGAAGATCCTCTGGAGAAGGGAACAGCTGCCTACTCCAGTATTCTGGCCTGGAGAATTCCATGAACTGTATAGTCCATGGGGTCAGTATCTTGAATGTTTTCCCTGACTGAAATCCTTCTGCTTCCATGGATATAGTCTGATTCTCCTTTCTCCTAATGGTACATTCTTGCATCCTAAAGCAAGGTTTCAGGATTGGTCTTGTACTATCTTGGATTTTTCTGTCTCTTTTTGTTAAATCTTACCAATCTCATAACTTCAGTAATGACTCCTACCCAGGTGGTGCTAGTGGTAAAGAACCAGCCTGCCAAGCCAGGAGACATGATTCAATCCTTGGGTGAGGAAGATCCCCTGGAGAAGGGCACGGCAACCTACTCCAGTATTCTTGGCTGGAGAAGCCTATGGACATAGGACTATAGTCCATATGGTTGCAAAGAGTCAGACACGGCTGAAATAACTTAGCATGCGTGCAGATACCTAAAAGATTTGCTTAAGCCTTGAACATGATCTTTTATGAGGCTTCCCAGGTGGTGCAGTGGTAAAGAATTCGTCTGCCTGTGTGGGAGGCTCGAGTTATGGGTTTGATCCCTGGGTCAGGAAGATCCCCTTAAGTAGGAAATGGCAACCCTCTTCAGTATTCTTGCCTGGAAAATTCCATGGAAGAGGAGCCTGGTGGGCTACAGTCCATGGGATCACAAAGAGTCAGACACAATGGAGCACACACACACACACACACACACACACACACA
>SJYS01007492.1:0-11416 GCA_006410695.1 Philantomba maxwellii | reverse complement strand
CTTTCCAGAATACTCTACTTAACCTCATAGAATAAAAATGACAGGATTACAAAAGAAATCAATTGTATTGAAATACAGTTTTCAAAACTATATTTTTAAAGTGATTTAAGAATAACACTGCTTCTTTACTAGTGCACTAAATAACAAAATCTAGCAGCAAATCTAATAACAACCATAATTTTTAAGTAGCGATGAAGGTAAACAATTTTCTGAGGTACCTGTAATAACTGTTTTGTGATACGAAAATATTTGTGATTTCCATTGGTGACAAAGTCACAAGTTACTGCTACTGATACTGTGGTTTATTACTTACATTCGTAATAGAAGGAAATGCTAAATTTCAGTTGGAGTTTAATGCAAAGAAAGACATAGTTTTTTTCTTTTTTTCTCAGTGTAAGAGTGTGAATCTCAAGCATTCCATCCACAGACCCTTGACAGGAGAGGTCTGTGGACTCCACATTAAGAGCCTGTAGCTTGGATTAAGTAAGAGTTGTTTTCTGAGTCATGCTGCTGTTGTTGTTCAGTTGCTTAGTCCTGTCCAACTCTTTGTGACCCCATGGACTGCAGCACACCAGGCTTCCCTGTCCTTCACTATCTCCCGGAATTTGCTCAAAACTCATGTCCACTGAGTCAATGAAGCCATCCAACCAACTCATCCTCTGTCGCCCCTTTTCCTCCTGCCCTCATCTTTCCAGCTTCAGGGTTTTTTTTGCAATGAGTTGGCTCTTCGCATCAGGTGGCCAAAGTATTGGAACTTCAGCTTCAGCATCAGTCCTTCCAGTGAATATTCAGGGTTGATTTTCTTTAGCATTGACTGGTTTGATCTTATTGCTGTCCAAAGGACTCTCAAGAGTCTTCTTCAGCACCATAATTTGAAAGCATCAGTTCTTTAGTGCTCAGCTTTCTTTATGGTCCACCTCCACATCCATACATGACTACTGGAAAAACCATAGCTTTGACTATATGGACCTTTGTCGGTAAAATGATGTCTCTACTTTTTACTGAGTCTGGGAATAGGCAAGTCTTTACTGAGACAAGTGGCTTCAAAGGAGTGTGAATATCTGCACTAAATCTGGAAGAGGGACTTCCCTGGTGGTCCAGGGGTTAAGAATCCGCCTTCCAATGCAGGGGACGTGGGTTCAATCCCTGGTTGGGGAACTAAGATTCCACATGCTGCGGAACAACTAAACCCCACACTGCAACTACTGAGCCCAAGTGGCAACTAGAGAAGCTGCCGTGCCTCAGTGAAGATCCGACACAGCCAAATAAATAGAAAAATAGTTTTAAAAATGAAAAATAAACTGAATCAGGACTAACAAGCAAAGAAAAGAAGTGAGTGGGAAGAGGGTGGGAGAGTAAAATAGAGGAGGAGTGAATGTGAACATGACTCCGGGGTCTGCTCCATGTAGAGTCAGCAAGGGCTTCTTCCAGAAGTATAACACTGGAGGGAGAAATGTTGTCAAGGGGACTCAGATATACTAGGATAGCTGTCAACCTTGACATCTTACATTCCCCTCATTGTACTTACTTTTGTTTCTTGGTCAGTTTTCTTTAACTATTTGTATGTATTTCAAGGTATAGCTATTCAGCCCCCTGGAATATATCCCTTTTATCCCAATCCTCAGAAGTGACCACACCTCTCAGCTAAGTGGATGTCTTTTCAGACCACTTGCTACACACACGTGATACCCCACCAGCTTACACATTTTTATTTATTTATTTTTGGCTGCACTGGGTCTTCACTGAGGCCCCCGGGCTTTCTCTAGTTGCAGTGTGCAGGCTTCTTATCTCGGCGGCTTCTCTTGTTGCAAAACACAGGCTCTAGACCCATGGGCTTCAGTAGTTGCAGCGTGTGGGCTCAGGAGCTGTGGCGCACGGGCTGTGTTGCTCTGCGGGATGTGGAATGTTTTCGGGCTAGGCACAGAACCTATGTCCCCTGCACGGGCAGGCAGAAAAATCCATTAGTTTTTAAGTAGTCTTTATAAAAGCAGACAAAAGAAGTCCTAGACAAAATGAGAAGATGTTACCAGGGAGAGGAGTATTTCTTTATTATTATTTTTTAAGAGCTTTTTTGATGTGGACCGTTTTTAAGCTCTTTGTTGAGTTTGTTACAATATTGTTTCATGTTTTGGTTTTGGGGCAGAGAGGCATGTGGAATCTGGGATTTTAGCTCCTCTACCAGGGAGCCAACCCGCACCCTCTGCATTGGAAGGTGAAGCCCTAACCACTGGACCATTGGGGAAGTCTTGGTGGGGAGTGTGAGATACTATAGGAAGATGTTGTCATAAAATGTAAGTTCTGGTCATGTTAATTTATAGATTTTCCTGATCCAACTAAAATAATAACCAAATTCTTTTTAACTAGACAAGTTGATTCTAAAGTTCACATGGAAAAGCAAAGAATCCATGGAAGTTCTAGAAACAAAAATTAAACAAAAAAGGAAGTAGGAAACAGGCTTAGAATATATCAAAATATGTTATAAAACCGTAATAATTGAAACAGTAAAGTACTGACCCATGAATGAGATCAGGGGGTAGAAAAGAAAGTTGTGAAATGGCCCATATATATGTGGGAGTTTGAAATATGATAACGATAGCACTTCAAATTAGTGGAGGAAAAATAGTGTTGAGATAAGTGATAGACATCTAGAGGAAAATAAAACGGGAACCTTACCTCATACTTGGAAGCAATTTGAATTCCTGAAGGGTAAAATTTACATTTATAGACATGAAACAATACAGAAATGACAAAATAATGCTTCACAGATATAAAGATTCATAGACTAATCTTATTAATAGATTGATAAAGATTAACAACTATAAGGTACTTAGCAAATTTTTAAAAATTTAGTTGGGAGAAAAAAACAGTGAGAACAAAGCCAAAAGATAAATAAATAAAGACTGAGAAAAATATTTGCCAATCATCACCCAAAGAACTCATACAAATCAATAGCATGACAACCACCAACAACAACAACAAAGAAAAATGGTCAAGGATTATGAACTGTCATTTCACAGAAAGGGAGTACAAATGGTTCTTAAGCAAAAAGATGCTCAGTTTCACTCATAAGGAAAATGAAAATTTAAACCACCATGAGATCCTATTTTAGCCAACAGATTGATCAGGATCAAAATATTTGATAAAAGTGTTGGTGACAGTGGAGGGAATCAGGAAATAGGGCCTCTCTCTCATGTATACAGCTTGTGGGTGTGTAAGTTGGCCCAGCTTCTGCAGAGATCAATTTTGCAATATTTACCAAAAATAAAAATGCAGCAACTCTTTGAATCAGCAATTCTAACTTCTAAATATTTATCCTACAGATGTATTTGCATATGGATGCACAGATTTATACTCTGGGAAATTCACAATAAACATTGTTTATGATAGCACAAGATTGAAAGCAACCTCAATGTTCCACGCTAGGGGACTGACTACATAAATCATGGTTCATCCACATATTGGGCTATTCTACGGCCAATAAGAAACCCATGTGGAACCATAATGAAGGTAGATTGTTAGGTGGAAAAAGCAACATTCAGAACTGTGTATATCACACTATATCATTCAAGTATTTCAACACACACACATGCACACAGAATGTAACTGGAAGGAGAGTAAGAAAATCCTGATGGGGGGATATCCTTGGTGGTTCAGTGGTTTAGAATCTGCCTTCCAAAGCAGGGGACTCGGGTTCTGTCCCTGATCAGAGAACCAAGATCCCACATGTCTAGGGGCAACTGAGCCCATGGGCTGAAACTAGAGAAGCCCGTGAATCACAACAAAGAGCCCAAGCAATGAAAGATCCCACGTGCCACAACTGAGATCCAACGCAGTGAAATAAACAAATATTTTCTTTAAAAAGAGCTTCCTAATGGTACTTGTTTCCAGGAAGAATTGGGAAATGGATAAGTGGAAATAGAATGTAATTCTCTATAAATACTCTTGAACTTTTAACATTCATATCATGTGCCCTTATTACTTATTCCAAAAAAAAATTTTTTTTTTTAATTTTTCAAGGTTGCTTGGGGGGAGCAATTTGATAGAATATCTGGTGCTAGCAATTTCATGTTTAAGGATTTCCCACACACCCTGAAATACCCTGAGAGTGCCACGCTGTTCACAGAGCCATACACGGGTGATCATTACCTGTAATAGTAAATCATTAGAAATAACTTAGATGCCCATCAGGAGGAGAGTGGTCAGGGTAACTGTGGTACATCCTCTGCTGAAATACTCTCAGAGGGCAGGGCACCTCACCTGTTCTCTGGGTCCCTAACAGGGCTCCTGAGTTCCTTCCTCCTCCCCCTGGACCAGGCCTCCAGCAGGCCTGCCCCATGCTGGTTCTTCACTGAACTGCTCGGATGATTCTGTGAGGTCCCTGGCTGTCTGGTTAGGTAAGGCAGCACTTACTAGGGACTCAGAGGGCAGTCAGTCCTGCCCTGTGCTAGGAGGGTCCAATCCCTGGCTGAAGCTCACTGAACCCTCTCTAACCTTCTGAAATTGGGCATCCGTGCCTCCCACTCTGAATCCTGGGGTGAAGGAGCAAGAACTGGGGTCGGGGCGCAGAGGCCTGAGACTTGGCTGTCAGTTTCTCCCATTCCCACCCAGCAGGGAGCAGAAAGGGAAGTTCTGAAGTAGACTTGACAGCGGAGCCCTGAGAGGGTCGCCCCTGAGGGCAGCTGGGCAGGCAGGATGCGGGGGGACTGGGCCAGGATGCAGGGCCTCGGAGGTCCGGGGAGCTGGGCCGGGGCTAGAGTCGTCCAGGAGCATGAGAACCCTGGGGCACCAACCATCAAGGTGGGTGCCGTGGATCGGAGGGCCAAGAGGGGTCTGGAGTTCTGAGTTTACAACAAGCCCCCGCCCCGGGCTACTCTTATACTAGGGAGCAACCAACTTTGGGATGTGAGGGGAAGTTTCTGAGCATTCAGGACAGGGCCTGGGGACCCCCTTTAAGAATTTATCTCTCCGGACTTCCCTAGTGGCCCAGTGGTTAAGAATCCGCCTGCCAAAGCAGTCCCTGGTGCAGGAAGATTCCACAGGCTCCCACAACTCCTGAGTCCATGTGCCCTGGAGTTAGTGTTCCACAAGAGACGCCACTGCGACGAGCAGCTTATGCGCTGCAAGTAGAGAGTAGCCCCCGCTTGCTGCAACTAGAGAAATCTCGTGAGAAGCAACAAAGACCCAGCACAGTGAAAAAAAAAAACACAAAGGAAGAACTTCCCCCTCTCAGGCCTGCTGTTTCTCTGCTACCACCGCCCCACCCTCCACCCGAGTTCCAACCCTGGGCTGCCACTTTCAGCTCTGCTCTGAGGTCAGCACAATTTGGCTGTGGCTTCTATATAAAAAATCACAGCAATATTAACAGAAGCCAGAATTTTCCAAGTGCCTCCCAAGTGTCTGCTGTGGGCACGTGGGTGCTTTGCTATTGTTAAGAGGATCCATTTCCCTCAACAGCTTTATTGAGATATCATTCACATACCATACAATTCACCCACGTAAAGTAAAAAGTGAAAAAGTGAAAGTGAAAGTCACTCAGTCGTGTTCAACTCTTTGCGACTCCATAGACTATACAGTCCAGGGAATTCTCCAGGCCAGAATACTGGAGTGGGTAGCCGTTCCCTTCTCTAGGGGATCTTCCCAACCCAGGGATCGAACCAAGGCCTCCCGTGTTGCAGGCGGATTTTTTTACCAGCTGAGTCATATGGGAAGCCCATACAAATTGTTATGATGATTTACATCATATACGATTTTCTGTGCTGTGCTGTGCTGTGCTTAGTTGCTCAATTGTGTCCAACTCTTTGTGCCCCCAAGGCCTGTAGCCCGCCAGGCCCCTCTGTCCATGGGGATTCTCCAGGCAAAAGTACTGGAGTGGGTTGCCATTCCCTCCTCCAGGGGGTCTTCCCAACCCAGAGATCAAACCCAGGTCTCCTGCATTGCAGGCAGATTCTTTACCATCTAAGCCACGAGGGGTAATATTAAAATTTCATTTTTTTGTTGTTGTTTATTTACAGAGTTGTGTGTCCATCACCCCAAATAATTCCATCCCCCCAAAAAAATAATCACATACTCAATCAATCCCCACTTTCCTTTCGCCCAGCCCAGGCGACCACCAGTCTGTTTTCTGTTTCTATAGACTTTTCTATTCTAGACATTACATAGAAATGGAATCCTACAATATGTAGCTTTTTGTGTCTGGCTTCTTCCACTTACAGGAACGTTTTGATTATCACTTAGAATAATCCATGGTGTAACAGGTATCGGTACTTGGTTCTTTTTTATTGCCAAATCTCAGTAATATTCCACTGTCTGGACACACCACATTCTATTCATCCATTCATCGGTTGATGGGTATTAAGGTTGTTTCCACTTTGGGGCTATTATTTATGAATGAATAAATAATATGTTTAACATTCTGAGAAACTTCCAGACTGTTTTCCCAAAGAGCTGCTTTCCCATTTTATCATCCCACCAGCAGTGTATGAGGGTTCCAGTTTCTCCACAGCTTTGCCAGTGTTTGTTATTCTGTCTTTTTTTATCAGGTATTTTTATTTTTAGCTAATTAATTTTTGTGGCTGTGCTGATATTTTTGAGGTGTACGGGCTCTTTGTTGCACCATGTGGGCTTTCTCCAACTGCAGCACACAGGCTTCTCTGGTTGTGGCTCAGGCTTAGTTGCCCTGCACCATGTGGGATCTTAGCTCCCCCATCAGGGATCAAGCCTGCGTGCCTTGCATTACAAAGCAGATTATTAACCACTAGACCACCAGGAAAGTCCTTCTCTGTGTTTTTGATCCTTGCCAGCTTAGTGTATACCAAGTGGTACTTCATTATGATTTTGATATACATTTCCCTGGGAGTGTTCCCATTTTACAGAAAAGGAAACTGAGACTCAGAGAGGTGAAGAACCTTCCCTGGGGTCCTGAAACAGTCATGGGCAGAGGCAGGATTCTACCCCAGGCACTCTTTCTCCACTGAGCTGTATTCCCAGCAGAGCAAGAAAAAGCCCTCCAAGGAGGTGGGGACTCCCCTAAAGAGTGAGAAGACTGTAGATGAGACATAGGCTCTTGGGAAGGTAAAATGAGGTCCCGTGAAGCCTCAGGATTTCCTGTGGAAAAGTCCTCCCCTGGCACAGTATAGGCGCTCAGGGCCTGTAAGAATTGTTACCACGCTAGCTGGGGGTTGAGCCTGTAATCCCCAGACCTGCCCAGAGGGACCTGGGCTTTTCAGGCCTGCCTTGCACTTGGGGATTTCTGGAAGGGACCATGTTCATTGAATAAAGGGACCATGTTCACTGACTGCTGGCCTGAAAGGACCACAGGTCACAGACCATCCAGACCAGGGATGCTGCGACCAGGCCGAGCCCTGCTGGCTTCACAGCCTCGTTGATACACAGCCTCATCCAGCCAGCCATCCTCCAGTCTGCTCTTCTCTGAACTTCAGCTTCCTCATCTCAAAACTGAGGATACGTGCCTCCCTTTGGGACTGCTGTGGCAGTCAGCACAGTGCCCGGGGCACACTTAGTGCTCAGCCAACGTCAGTCATCATTCCAGCAGCTCCCAGACCCTGCCCTTGAGGAAGCTCACTCAATCTGGCTGGCAGGGGAGCTCGGGGATAGGCAGATGCCCCAAGCTCCATGTGGGTGATGCCAATGGTTTCTGTAGGGGCACAAAGGGGGTGCCATCTGGGCATGCTGGCTACAAAGGCTTGACTGATACACCCCCAGGCAGATTCTCAGCAGGACCGAAGTGGGCAGGACTCTTGGCTGGGATGAGCAAAGGGGAGTCCAGAGCCCAGGGCATGATGGAAGCAACAGTCAAGCTTGGCAAAACAGATTTCAATAGCTTAGCCTCTCTGAGCCCATTTCCTCAACTGTAATATGGGGGTATTGATACCTGGGGAGAAAATGAGATCCCTAAAGGGATGCCTAAACCTCCCAACTGACCAGTCCACGTGCTCACATGCAGGGCCATTAATTACGGTGCACCCAGATGGGACCACAGATTCTTGTCAACAGTATTAATGGATGCATACATTGATATGTTGTAGGATAGTCGAACAGTAATAAAATGGACACATTACGGACACATGAAACAATCCAGGTGAATCTCACAAACAACAGTGTATGAAAGAGCAGATAGGGTATAATTCCATGCATGTAAAGTTCTAAAAATGTAGACAAAACTCAACTATATTGTTTAAAATGACATACATATAGGTAGTAACACTGTTAAAAAAAAAGAACACTGAGAATGGGATTATCTTAAAAATTAGGGTGGTGGTTCCCTCTGGGAGAGAGGAGGGGCTAATCTGGAAGACACACGGGCCGGGCAGGGGGTTCTTTTCTGGGGTTGCCTGGTGAGCTGGTAACTCACCCTTACTTCATTTATAAGTTATTTATTCACAAAACAGTGTAAACCTGTTATTGTTTGCTTCTGTATGGGTAATGATCTCAAAATCAGAATAATTCAAGCACCTGGTAATTGGATTGGCGCTGGACGAGGGCTGGTTTTCTTTCTCCTTGGGCCCCCACTGGAGTTCGTTCTGTGCTTGGGGGGCCGAGAGCGGGCGCGAGAAGGGACTCAGTGAGGCACGGTGTGGGCTGGCCTCCCCCTCCCCATCTCCCCCTCCCTGGTGGCACTGTTCCCAGATGTGAATGCCCCAGAAAGACTCTGCCCAGAGGTGTTTTTTTAAACCGCTTTATTCAGGTTGGCTGGTAGTCACGGACTGGATCATGTGTACAGGGTAATCCACACCCTCCCAGGCAAAGCCTAGGCCTCTCCCATATCCCCCGACTCCATCGCTGAGGGGTGGCCAGAGGTTCCAGCCAGTTTTGACGGGGTGTGGGGCTCAATAGAAATATTTACAAATCACCAAGGGGGTGGGTGCCCCCCTGCTCAGGAATTGTGAAAGGATTTGGTATGAGGGGGGCCCTTGGCTCCCAACAGCCCCAGGCCCTTGTGGGGGGGGGGTTCAGCATGGGTCCTGGGAGGGGGCTGGGACAGTAGGAGCTGGCAGAGGGGGCTCCTGTGGAGCCTCGAAGAACCCTCCAAAGGGTCCCGCTGGTGCAAGACTCTGCCTGGGGCCGAGGGGTCAGAGGGGAAAGGCCCTCCTTCTGACTTGCTATGTGAAGGGTCAGATCCGGGGTCCCCCGCCTCCCGGCTGGGTGGGACAAGGGGCTGATTCTTAGTAGGAGGAGGCTGAACATGAAGGACCCACCTGGAGGCGTGGGAGGGGTCTCCCTGTCCTCCCAGGGCCCCTGTGAGCCACTCGGCCAAGGGGTCACGGCTCTCCGCCTCACTCCTTCACCAGAGGCCCTGGTTCTGCTCAGAAGATTCAAGTCCACATTTGGGAGGGGTCACCGTTCCACACCCCGGGGTCCAAGCAGGGGATGGGAGGAAGGAGGGAGAGTAAGGCTGGGAGGCCCCCGGCTTGGGACAGGATGGGGGACAAGCAAGCAAAGCGAAACACTGGACTCGACTGAAGCTGGTGACGGACGGGGGCGGCTCGGTCCCGGCCTGGAGCCCCAGCCCAGCGTTCCGGGGCGGCTGTCCCCTGGGTGCCCCGGGCCACCTTGTCGGAGCCAGGTCGCGGTGAGGGTCTGAAAGGGGAGGGTTGGACGGGGCTTACATGCTGAGCTGAGGGGTGGTGGGCGCAGGGCCGAGGAGGGGGCCACGGGCCGTCTCGGGATGGGGAGGAGCTGGACCCGGGCAGCCCCGTCCCCGGCGGGCCAGCGGCTCCTCGTGCCCTCGATGCAGCCGGAGGGGCGCGGGACGGGCCAGCGGCGAGCTGGGCATCAGTCTAGAGGCTGCAGGCCTCCTCGTCCACCGAGCGCTTCCGCAGCTCCTTGCCGGGCTTGGGGGGCGGCGGGGCGGGCGCTGCAGGTGGGGCCTCGGGCAGGTGCAGGACGGAGTTCTCCCCCGGCTGCACCCGCAGGTAGGCCTTGACCTTGTGGTGCCGGGCCTTGCCGTCGCTGAAGTCGATGACACGGCACTCGTAGGTGCCTTCGTCCGTGGGCTTCACGCGCGACAGGCGCAGCTTGTGGGAGATGTTGCTGCCCACTACCTTGACCACCTGGGGGCGACACAGAGACGGTGACCTTGGCCACTGGCATCCCGGGCCGCTCCGCGGGTGGGGCCCCAGGGACACTCCCATCAGGGCATGCGGAGTTCAACAGCAGAAAATCCAAAGCAACTTAAGTGTCCATCAACAGATCACATAAACAGGCGCTGGTCAGTTCATTCAGTGGAATACAGCACAGCAGTGAGAAAGCAAGAGCTAGAACTAGCCCTGTGAGCTCAGGGATACATGGGGTGAAAAGATCTCATTGCAAGACTCTTGCCCNCTGCTCCGCGGGTGGGGCCCCAGGGACACTCCCATCAGGGCATGCGGAGTTCAACAGCAGAAAAGCCAAAGCAACTTAAGTGTCCATCAACAGATCACATAAACAGGCGCTGGTCAGTTCATTCAGTGGAATATAGCACAGCAGTGAAAAAGCATGAGCTAGAACTAGCCCTGTGAGCTCAGGGATACATGGGGTGAAAAGATCTCATTGCAAGACTCTTGCCCTATGATGCCGTTTCTGCAAAGGCACGAAAACACTCTACAGTGGTTTTGGTGACTTGTGTGCAGGTAAGTTTGAAAATAGACAGCAGGGAACACAGTGTGGCCTCAAAGCTATGGTTGTTTCTGGAGTGGAGCCCAGGGAAGGGCTGGGGTAGACTGCAAAGTGAATTCTTAGCCTTATTTATCAAAATATAATAAAATAAAGGCTGATCACAAATATATCAGGATACTAATAATAGCTCACTCCAGTGGAAGTGGGGGGTGGGGGGAGCAAGACTGTGATATTTGTCTTCATATTTTGGCTTTTTGCTCATTTACTTATTGGATGGGGTTTTTAAGTTTTTACTTAAAATTGAAATAGAGTTTATATACAATAAGTCACACACAGCTTAATGAAATTTTACAGGTATGCTGGGTGTGACCACCATCCAGAGCAAGGCATGGGACATTTGCAACCTTCTGGAGTGCACCCTAGTGGCCCCTCCTTGTCAATTCCCACCCCCTTAGGTTACCTAGTACTCTGATTTTTATCACNTGGATGGGGTTTTTAAGTTTTTACTTAAAATTGAAATAGAGTTTATATACAATAAGTCACACACAGCTTAATGAAATTTTACAGGTATGCTGGGTGTGACCACCATCCAGAGCAAGGCATGGGACATTTGCAACCTTCTGGAGTGCACCCTAGTGGCCCCTCCTTGTCAATTCCCACCCCCTTAGGTTACCTAGTACTCTGATTTTTATCACCCTAGACTAATTTACCCTGTTCTTGAACTCATTTGTATGTGTCTTCTTTCACACGACACACTATCAGTGAGATTTCTTCATGTTGCCTGGCTCAATTTGTTCCTTTT
>SJYS01007490.1:174544-186467 GCA_006410695.1 Philantomba maxwellii | reverse complement strand
AAAAAAAAAAAATAGCACAAATCCCACGATGACAAGGGAACAATAAGGCTCTATCCAAGCCTTACAATTGATGGTGAACAATCACACTGCATGTCATGTGGTAAGCTGCAAAAAAAGAGAGAAACTTTAAGAAAGGAGACAATTCCTAAGTCCGCACTGAAAGAGAGAAACCTTCAAACAACCCTAATATGGTCATGTTGTGAGTAACTGAAAAACTAAATTAAGAGTCTATTGTAAGAAAACAAATTTGTTGAAGGCAATGTGGCAAGTTCAAAAGAGAGAGAGAAAGAAACTGTAAGAAGGGAGAGGAAAATTACTTTTTCTGAGATTTTTTTTTTTAAGAGGAAATAAGGCAGAAATGTTCTCATCTGATTAAGCCAGCATAATGGTCCTGCTGCAGGGTAACTATAGAGGAGAAAACTCAAGAAAAGTAAAAAGAATATAAGTAATCATCACTAAAAATATTCGGCAGAAATTAAATCTCAGTGTCTACTCGGGGAAGAACTTCCTTTTCTGAAGATGGCCTGATATTGCTTTTCAACAGCTTGAGTGACACCTAGTGTCCAGCCAGGGAAGTGAAGTAGCTTGCTAGTTGGGAATCACAGGAAAGCTTCACAGCCTCTGTGGAGGATTAGTTAAAACAGATCCTCTTTGTTCCTTTCATCTCAGAAACATGTAACAGAAGCTGCAGGCAGAGTTGTTCAGGTGACCAGCACTGTCAACATTAAGCGTCATGACTGTGGGCAAGTCACTTGACTCTGGACTAAATACCCCAGTGCTTTCCCTTCAAGTCACAAATGACTATTTGTCTAAAAGTTTCCATTGAGAGATATACTGCAGAAACAGTTGGTTAAATAAATGCCGACAGGTTTCATTACTGCAGAATTTCTCAGTTTCTTTTTAAGTTCATGTACATTGTCAGTTTCCAAGAGTGAGCTATGAAATGCAGTGTCTTCCAACTTGACTGCATGGAGAACAATTTTTTTTTCCCCCAGAGCATCTTAGAGGACAAGGCTCCTACAGAACTCTGAGAAATGCTATGCTGAAAGTCCCTTCAGTTCTAACATTTTATGTCCACATGTGGTTAATTATAAATTATTGAAGGCAATGCCGTCACTATGGCTATGCAGTTAAATGCCATAGTTTAGACAGACATGTTGTATCAAATTTTCACACACATTAAACAAAAGCAATCAAAGTCAAAATACATCAGTGTTTGAACTCTAGAACTTATACATTAAGTGCTAAAAAACCCAATTTGAGGGACAGAGATTCAAGAGCGAGGGGACATATGCATGCCTATAGTTGATTCATGTGGATGTATGGCGGAAACCAACACAGTATTGTAAAGCAATTATCCTTCAATTAAAAATAAATATTTTTTTAAAACCCAATTTCAATCTAAATTTTAAGGCAACTTTAGATTCCATCAAGCTTATTTTCCTATTAGTTTTTGTTCCAAGAGCTGTTAAAGTATATCTCCTGATGGGCTATATAATTAATTCCATTTAAACTGTATCTTAATTCACTTAAAAAAAAAAAAAAAAGGCAGGAGGACAGGAGGTGGGGGAGGGAGAGAGAGCAGCCCCTTGATAACTCAGTTAGGTAATCCTGCATCCTTAATTAGATGAGAAAAACCTTAACTTTATCCCCTATTTGACAGGAGCACAAGATACATTCCAGATACTGCACCAAAAAGAAAAGAAAGAAAAACCTTTAACAAACAGATGGTATCATTCGGTAACTAAAAACATTCTCTAATCATATTTAAATTACTAATATGTATTTCAAGGCTTATTAACAAAATATAGTATTGATCAAGACCTTCTAAGGCCAATTAACATCTCCAATGTATAGATAGATGTAAAGACTTTGCAAATACTTTTCTCTCTACTTAAGAAGCAAAAGGATTGCTCTTCTTCCCACATCCTACTCCCAGCCCTCTGGATTTGGAGTCCCAAGATTTCCAGGGAAATCTGAAGTTACCCCAAAGCCCTCAGGTTCCTCAGTTCAGTAAACTCGCTGAGAAAGGAACCTCCCCACCCTTCGCCAGCCTCAACTCCCTACTCCCACTACTATATTTACTGAGCGTTTCAAAAATACATTGACTTTTCTGCCAGATATTTTAGAGTCACCTTGGTCTAAACCTAATCCTTGCAATTGTCTGGCAGAAAGGAGGTTGTCACCCTGTATATTTACCATGTGAGGACACTCAGGCTGGGAAGGGAGAGGGAAAACTAAGACCCAGTCTCCCAGCGCCTCCCATGGGATTCCCACTCCACCATCGGGCTCCACACTACGCTGCAGTCCTGAGCAAATAGCAGGAGGCTACTCTTCAGATTCTGACCTCACCATTTATTAGATGATGGCTTTGGTTAAGTTCCTTAACCTAAGTATAAAATGGGCATATTGTGGCAGACACTTTATAGAAAGAGAAGGATTAAGTTGGTCAGTACATGCAAGAAACTAATCATAGATTTTAGAACATAATAAATGCTAATTAAAGTTTCTACTAATGACTCAATTTAATTTCTTTATTCTTCCAAAATGTGTATTGAACACTTACTCTGTACAAAGCAAGGGAGCTGTGGTCATTGCCCTCACGGATGCTATAGTTCTCTTATTATCATTATTATCATTTACATGAGCTCTTGGGCTTCCCAGGCGGCTAGTGGTAAAGAACCTGCCTGCCAGTGCAGGAGGCGAGGGTTTGATCCCTGGGTCAGGAAGATCCCAAGGACAGAAGAGCCTGGAGGGCTACAGTTCATAGGATCTGCTGCTGAGCACACACACACAAACATTAACATGATTTCTTCAGCTAATCCTCTAAAGCAATGTAATAGTGAATTTTTTCTCTAGAGGGAGCTGGAGGAACTGCTTCACTCCACCGTTAAAGAATTGTTTTTTGTGTAGGTCAAGGACAAAAGAGAATGCTAATAGATACATAACTAGATCATTAATCACAGTATATAACTTTTGTGAGACTAGGTGTAGCCTTTATGGGTAGTATAAATAGAAATGAATTGGGAAAAAATTATATTTTTTGGAATTCTTTTCTGCATGAAACCAATTTTTAATTGTTCTTGTCTGGTCATGTATATGGTATGACAGATTCTTCCAAGGATTATCCCTATCTTTTAGCCTTTTCATACTGTTCATGGGGCTCTCGCAGCAAGAATATTGAAGTGGTTTGCCATTCCAAACCAACCCTGAATATTGAATGGAAGGACTGATGCTGAAGTTGAAACTCCAATACTTTTGACCACCTGATGTGAAAAGCTGACTCATCGGAAAAGACACTGATGCTGGGAAAGATTGAAAAAAAAAGAAGAGGGTGACAGAGGATGAGATGGTTAGATCGCATCACTGACTCAATGGACATGAGTTTGAGCAAACTCTGGGAGATAGTAAAGGACAGGGAGGCCTGGCGTACTGCCATCCATGGGGTTGCAGAGAGTCAGACACGACTTGGTGACCAAACAATAATCCCTATCTTTGGAAGCCCAGAAAGAATAAAGGCGGGTTTTGAAAAAAAACAAAAACAAAAAACCCCAAAGCAGGTATATAGCAGGATGCTTAGGCTTTCCACTAGTCTGGGTTACAAGGTTTATCCTGCTGACTTGAACAGGTTAACAAACCACATAGTGGGTTTGGCTCTGATGTCTCACTAGGATTAAGGATGCATTTGCCTCAAGAGCATTCCATTCACTTAACTCTTGGGGTCCTCATAGGACTGAATGCAAATGGCGCCAGCATTTGTATCACAGACCAGCTAATAATACAAAGGAGAATTTTGTAACTTTTGTATAGACAGAAAACAGACTTGTGCTTGCCAAGGGGGAGGAGGTGGAGGAGGGACAGATTGGGAGTTTGGGATTAGCAGATGCAAACTAGTTTATAGGATGGATAAACAAAGTCCTACTGCATAGCACAGGGAACTGCGTTCAATGTTCTGTAATAAGTCATAATAGAAAAGGATATGAAAAAGAAAGCACATATATAATATACATAACTGAGTCACTTTGCTGTACAGCAGAAATTAACACAGCATTGTAAATCAACCACACTGCAATTAAAAAAAAATCAGACCCATATAATGATCCTGTTTCTCTGAAATAATGAAAACTAGCACCAGAAAGATAAACTCATTTGCTTCAGGTCACAAATCTAATTAGTTTTGAACAAATATCAGCAGAATGGTTTGTAATAGTTTAATAGTTACATGATTTCAACAGGAACTCCAATTTTCAATAAACTCTTCATGTAATCAAAATAAGTGACTTGAGACAAATTAGGATAGGAAGCCACTCCAAAAGGAAAATTATTTTAGTAAAGATGATGGAAGGTATTTTTGTTGTGTTGCCTTTGTTTTGTTCTTTTTAAGACAACAGAAGGACTCTGAGTTCATAAATCAATCTGAATGAAAGAATTTTCTTTAGAAGCCTGACTGACAAGGTTGCCAGGAAATCAAGAGGTCATGCGTCTGAAGAAGTGAATTCACTCAGCAGTGTCTGACTCTTAGCGACTCCATGGACTGTAGCCTACCAGGCTCTTCCATCCATGTAATACTCCAGGCAGGAATACTGGAGTGGGTTGCCATTTCCTTCTCCTGGGGATCTTCCCAACCCAGGGATTGAACCTGGGTCTCCTGCATTGCAGGCAGATGCTTTACCGTCCCAGCTACCAGGGAAACTGTGTCTGAAGAAAACCACTTCTAATTGTGCTAATGCCACGGAAGAGTGCAACTCAAAGAAATTATTTTTAATGCAAATTATGTAACACTTATGAAAATTGTTACAAAACATGCCTGCTTTTCATTTAGAACCAAGATCAAAACTATTAATTTAATTTTATCCTCCATATGCATGCTCAGACTTAGAACATACATACACCCCAATACATACCAACACACACATACAGTACACACACGTGTGTCCTTATGGACGTCCCCATATATGAATGATATTTCCACACAGAGCACTAATCTCACCCCCTTCCTGATTTGTGTTAGCCTTCTCCCTTCCCTTCTTTCACCTCCTCTCCTTTCAAAGATGGACTCACAATCATTAAGGCATGGTGGTGACACAGAAGCTTGATGGAGGCAGAAAAGATGATTGCAGTGGAGAAAAGGAAAATTTGCAGAATGTTGGATAAAACAGATGAGAGATGAAAAGGGTTGTTCTCTAATAGCACTGGATTTCTTTATTACCCACCTCAACATGATTTTAAGTGACTTCGATCTTATCAAAATTTTCTTGTTATGAAACACTATCAGAAAGCACATTAGTGAAGTTACTCAAGGTTTGCCTCCATACTGTAATTCTAAAACAAATGGAAGTGAAAACTGGACTTTTGTTCTTTCCTTTGATCCTAGTCGATCTGTAACTGGTATGATATCACTGGCATCATGTCTAGATTAATGATTCATAGAATCAGAGGATTTCTGCTTCAGGAAGGAACGTAGCCCAATGCTCTTGCTATAGCAACTAGAGGCTAAAAAGTGGATGAATTACCAAGAGCATACTTCAAATAGGGCTTCCCCAAGGTCTCAGTGGGTAAAGAATCTGCCTGCCAGTGCAGGAGACACAGGAGACACGGGTTCAATCCCTGGGCCAGGGAGATCCCCTGGAGGAAGGAAAATGGTCAACCCACTCTAGTGTTCTTGCCTGGAGAATTCCATGGACAGAGGAGCCTGGTGGGCTACAGTACAAAGGGTTGCAAAGAGTTGGACACAACTGAGCAAATAATCACGCATAGTTGGAATAAAGCAGAGTGATGAGGTGTGATGGGAACTGGGTAAACAGGAGTTGCAAATCAGGGCATGTCTTTCCAGGGGGAGGGGGTGGGGTCTTGGCTGATTCTGGATGAGGACTGAGGAAAATGAAATCAGCAAAGATTCTGGCAGTCTGATGGACTGAATAGAAACGTGAGATCTCCAAAAGGGGGCTGGGCTTTCCCCCAAAGGACTCATGCTGGATTCTGGCAGGACAGGCAGGAGGCTGGGACATGAAATTCCCCGTAACTGATGTTTCAGGAAACACAGTCCCTTTAGAAGGATGAGGTCTGCCTCAAACATATGAAGCAATTGGAACTCTCATATATTACTACCACACTGGAAACCCCTTTGACAGAATCTAGTAAACACATATATGTGATGACCCAGAAATTCTACTCCTGGCTAACTACCCAAAGATATGGACAAAGATGTTATTTGTGATATCCAAAACTGAGGGGAAACCCTAATGGAGTTGATAAGTAGAGATATATTTATGTAATAGAATACAAATTTTTTTTTTAATTACCACTATTTTCACCAACATGAGTGAATCTCAGACAAAATATTGAGGAAAAAACTCCCCCCAAACAAAAAAAGAGTGCATACTGCATGATTCCATCTTTAATGAAGTTTAAAAATGAGCAAAACTAATCTTTAATTATATAGGTCAAAATAGTGGTTAGTTTTATGGAGGTATCAATCGGCCAGGGGCATGAGGAAATGTGCTTATATCAATCTAATGGTACTTCCTTGGCTATACACACACATAAAAATTCATCAAGCTGTACATTTATATAAAACCTCAATTTAAAAATTAGAGGAAAAAAAAAACCCTACATGGAATAATTTAATTTTAGAACCAGAAAGAAGCTTAGTGATCATCTTAGCCAATTTTTATTTTACATTTAGGAAACCAAGTCTCAGGAAATTAAGAAACTTGTTGACACCATGCAGGTAATGTATTCACTTGTTCAGCAAGTAATTACTGGAAGCTTACTCTTTGCTGACACCTTATGAAGATACAGGTTATCAAGACAGACACGTCACCTGTTTTCATGAAGCCTACAGTTTAGCTGTAGAAACAGAAATTAAGCAATTAACCTAAAAAATAAACATGTAAGGGCAGATTGTGATAAACGGTGTGAAGGACCAACATGGGGTGTCTGAGTGATCACACCTGGAGCACAAACCTGCCCAGTGGACAGATTCCTGCTCCCTTGATTCCAACAACACTGCCTTTTCCCACCAACTCTGAACTTTTAAAAAACTAGGAAGAAATTCTAAATCTTCATGAATTTATTCTGGAGAATTTCTCCAGACTTCCAAGGGCAACCTTTAATTATAAACCACAGGCAAAACAATAAATAAATGTAAAGGGGGGTGACCCTCTCATGAATTGCCAAAAAGGACTCCATTTTGTCGGGAAAGGAACTGCTCAAATGTGGGGACTTGACATCAGCTTCCTGTTAATATCTCAGTTCTTTAGATTCAAGAGGTGGATGGCCTGGCAACAGTACCTCAGCCACTTTTCCCTCCTGTTTATATGACATTTATGTGGGTTCAATTGTTATAAATTAGCCAACTTGGAAAACAGGACCAAGATAAATCAATATCAAGACAGCCAAGATCTCCAAAATAAAGTTAAAATACATACCACGTCTGATTTCTTCAGCATCTCACGGTCTGTGACTTCGGGGATTTGTTTCAAATGACGCCGGCTTCGTCTGAGACAGATTATCTTTCCAAAAAAGCTGCTCAGCTTTGCTTGCAACAAACACGAGTCTTTAGTGAGTTCAGTTTTCTTTGATGAGAAACACCCGTGGAACCACTGACCTTCCCAGATGGCTCAGCGGGCAAAGAATCTGCCGGCCAATGCAGGAGACACGGGAGAGGCGGCTCAATCCCTGGGTCCGGAAGAGCCCCTTGAGGAGAAAATAGCAACCCTCTCCAGTCTTCTTGCCTGGAGAATCCCACGGACAGAGGAGCCTGGCGGGCTACAGTCCATGGGGTCGCAAAGAGTTGGACACGACTGAGTGACTAAGCGCATAGAATCACTATCTTAAGGTTGGGTTTCTGAGAAAAGTTCACTCTGAGATGAAGATGTGAATGAAGGTAGTTCATTTCGGAGCTTACCCAAGAAATCACCAGCAGGGAGACGGCGGAGTGAGAGAGAGAGACACGGAAGGGAGGGTCGTGCACACCTGAAAGGAATCAGGCTGGTCGTGATAAGAGCCTCTGGATTGGTCCAGCTAAGGGCAAGGCTGGGGTGCTTATTACCATCCGTTACCAGCCATCAGCGTTTGAAAGCCTCACCTGGGGACCTAGCCCCCTGGCGCCTCCAGCTAGCCTTGCGTGGGCTGAGCACACAAGCGGAGGAAAACGGCAAATGCTAAGGGATTATGAGTGCCCACCAACAACGCTGGCCACACGTGTAACAAGTAGTTGAGTATTAGTGCAAGAGTCAGCAGGAGGTTGGTTCTTAAACACGAGTGTCAGGCGTGGAGAGAAAACGCTGGTTAAACGATTCAGTAGAATTCAGTTGAGAGGATCTCAGGCACATTCTTGGCTTCCCAGGTGGCTCAGCGGTGAAGAATCCACCTGTCAATGCAGGAGACACAGGTTTGATCCCTGGATTGGGAAGATTCCCTGGAGAAGGAAATGGCTGGAGAATTCCATGAACAGAGAAGAGTCTGGCGGGCTATACAGTTCATGGGGTTGCAAAGAGTCGGATATGACAGCACGCACAAAAGGCACATGTTTTACTTTAAAAATTGAAAAGCAGTATGTGAGTTCAGATGGCCAACAGGCAAAGGAAAAGATATTCAACATCACTAATTATTAGAGAAATGCAAATCAAAATGATGCTGAGGTACCACCTCACTCTGGTCAGAATGGTCATCCTCAAAATGTCCACAAATAACAAATGCTGGAGAGGGGTGGAGAAAATGGAACTCTCCTACACTGTTGGTGGGAATGTAAATTGGTTCAGCCACTATGGAGAACAGTATGGGGGTTCCTTAAAAAACTAAAAATAGAACTACCATATGATCCTGCAATCCCACTATTGGGCATCTATCCAGAGGAAACTATAATTAGAAAAGATATATGCATCCCACTGTTCATAAGAGCACTATTTACATACAATAGCCAAAACATGGAAACAACCTCAACGCCCATGAACAGATGACTGGATAAAGATGTGGTGTGTTTATACAATGGACTATCACTCAGCATAAAAAAGAAGAAACAGTGCCATTTACAGCAACACAGATGGACCCAGAGATTATCACACTAAGCGAAGTCAGTCAGACAGAAGAACATCATATGACCTATATGTGGAATCTAAAAAAGATGCAAACGAACGAACTTATCTACAGATCGGAAACAGATCCACAGACAGAAAACAAACTTACAGTTACCAAAGGGGAAAGGGGTGAGGCAGCGGCAAATTAGGGGTTTGGGATTAACATATACACACCGCTGTATACAAAATAGATGACCAACAAGTTCAGACTGTAGAGCACAGAGAAGTATATTCGATATCTTGTAGTAACCTATAAGGAAAAAGAATCTGAAAATAAAATACATATATATTCTATAGCCCACCAGGCTCCTCTGTCCATGGAATTCTCTAGGCAAGAGTACTGGAGTGGGTAGCCATTCCCCTCTCAGGGGGTCTTCCTGACCCAGGGATCAAACCCAGNAGAGGTGGATGGCCTGGCAACAGTACCTCAGCCACTTTTCCCTCCTGTTTATATGACATTTATGTGGGTTCAATTGTTATAAATTAGCCAACTTGGAAAACAGGACCAAGATAAATCAATATCAAGACAGCCAAGATCTCCAAAATAAAGTTAAAATACATACCACGTCTGATTTCTTCAGCATCTCACGGTCTGTGACTTCGGGGATTTGTTTCAAATGACGCCGGCTTCGTCTGAGACAGATTATCTTTCCAAAAAAGCTGCTCAGCTTTGCTTGCAACAAACACGAGTCTTTAGTGAGTTCAGTTTTCTTTGATGAGAAACACCCGTGGAACCACTGACCTTCCCAGATGGCTCAGCGGGCAAAGAATCTGCCGGCCAATGCAGGAGACACGGGAGAGGCGGCTCAATCCCTGGGTCCGGAAGAGCCCCTTGAGGAGGAAATAGCAACCCTCTCCAGTCTTCTTGCCTGGAGAATCCCACGGACAGAGGAGCCTGGCGGGCTACAGTCCATGGGGTCGCAAAGAGTTGGACACGACTGAGTGACTAAGCGCATAGAATCACTATCTTAAGGTTGGGTTTCTGAGAAAAGTTCACTCTGAGATGAAGATGTGAATGAAGGTAGTTCATTTCGGAGCTTACCCAAGAAATCACCAGCAGGGAGACGGCGGAGTGAGAGAGAGAGACACGGAAGGGAGGGTCGTGCACACCTGAAAGGAATNGTGACTAAGCGCATAGAATCACTATCTTAAGGTTGGGTTTCTGAGAAAAGTTCACTCTGAGATGAAGATGTGAATGAAGGTAGTTCATTTCGGAGCTTACCCAAGAAATCACCAGCAGGGAGACGGCGGAGTGAGAGAGAGAGACACGGAAGGGAGGGTCGTGCACACCTGAAAGGAATCAGGCTGGTCGTGATAAGAGCCTCTGGATTGGTCCAGCTAAGGGCAAGGCTGGGGTGCTTATTACCATCCGTTACCAGCCATCAGCGTTTGAAAGCCTCACCTGGGGACCTAGCCCCCTGGCGCCTCCAGCTAGCCTTGCGTGGGCTGAGCACACAAGCGGAGGAAAACGGCAAATGCTAAGGGATTATGAGTGCCCACCAACAACGCTGGCCACACGTGTAACAAGTAGTTGAGTATTAGTGCAAGAGTCAGCAGGAGGTTGGTTCTTAAACACGAGTGTCAGGCGTGGAGAGAAAACGCTGGTTAAACGATTCAGTAGAATTCAGTTGAGAGGATCTCAGGCACATTCTTGGCTTCCCAGGTGGCTCAGCGGTGAAGAATCCACCTGTCAATGCAGGAGACACAGGTTTGATCCCTGGATTGGGAAGATTCCCTGGAGAAGGAAATGGCTGGAGAATTCCATGAACAGAGAAGAGTCTGGCGGGCTATACAGTTCATGGGGTTACAAAGAGTCGGATATGACAGCACGCACAAAAGGCACATGTTTTACTTTAAAAATTGAAAAGCAGTATGTGAGTTCAGATGGCCAACAGGCAAAGGAAAAGATATTCAACATCACTAATTATTAGAGAAATGCAAATCAAAATGATGCTGAGGTACCACCTCACTCTGGTCAGAATGGTCATCCTCAAAATGTCCACAAATAACAAATGCTGGAGAGGGGTGGAGAAAATGGAACTCTCCTACACTGTTGGTGGGAATGTAAATTGGTTCAGCCACTATGGAGAACAGTATGGGGGTTCCTTAAAAAACTAAAAATAGAACTACCATATGATCCTGCAATCCCACTATTGGGCATCTATCCAGAGGAAACTATAATTAGAAAAGATATATGCATCCCACTGTTCATAAGAGCACTATTTACATACAATAGCCAAAACATGGAAACAACCTCAACGCCCATGAACAGATGACTGGATAAAGATGTGGTGTGTTTATACAATGGACTATCACTCAGCATAAAAAAGAAGAAACAGTGCCATTTACAGCAACACAGATGGACCCAGAGATTATCACACTAAGCGAAGTCAGTCAGACAGAAGAACATCATATGACCTATATGTGGAATCTAAAAAAGATGCAAACGAACGAACTTATCTACAGATCGGAAACAGATCCACAGACAGAAAACAAACTTACAGTTACCAAAGGGGAAAGGGGTGAGGCAGCGGCAAATTAGGGGTTTGGGATTAACATATACACACCGCTGTATACAAAATAGATGACCAACAAGTTCAGACTGTAGAGCACAGAGAAGTATATTCGATATCTTGTAGTAACCTATAAGGAAAAAGAATCTGAAAATAAAATACATATATATTCTATAGCCCACCAGGCTCCTCTGTCCATGGAATTCTCTAGGCAAGAGTACTGGAGTGGGTAGCCATTCCCCTCTCAGGGGGTCTTCCTGACCCAGGGATCAAACCCAGGTCTCCTGCATTGCAGGCAGATTCTTTACCATCTAAGCCACCAGGGAAGTA
>SJYS01007490.1:141629-170080 GCA_006410695.1 Philantomba maxwellii | reverse complement strand
TATATCTATTAGTAGATATATTATATATATTATTATATTTTATATTATATAAAATAAAATATATATTATACTCTGTAAAATATATATTTTACAATATATTTTAATAATATAATTATACTATATAATTTATATATATTACATGATAATATATTTAATAATAGTATATTTTATAATATATAATTATAACATTGGGTTATATTAATTGTACATATTAATTATATATATATAACTGAATCACTTTGCTGTGTACCTGAAGCTAACCAACACTATAAATCAACTATTATTATACTTCAATAAGAAAAGAGAACAAGAAAATTTTTAAAAATGAAAGCAGCATGTGAATAAAGCTATCTCTTCTTCTGTTATTACTCAGAACTGTGGACCATCTGTGATCCAGGTGTAATAATCAGCAGAATTGTTTTTCCCAATTGGACAATGACTCCGGATCTTCAGAGCTGCAAGAGTTGCAAGAGTCTAGTGGTCACTTTCAGTGGAAGCGTGAGTAAACAATGGTCATGCCTGGTATCTAGGGAATTTATATATGTAACTTCATTCATTTTTAATTTCATGAAAGAAAAAGAAACTAAATGGAAGCTAAAGGAATCTTTACACTTTAAATAAACCTTTATCATAAGAAATTATTTTCTAATGCATTCCTTGAGGGTTAAGGAAAATTTTGAAATCAGTTAAGGGATTGAAATCTTTGGGTCTTTTAAAAACTAAATCATTCAAGTTAAGATGAGATAAATTGTCTTTCTCTAATAGATGAAGTCATTAGCACAATGTCATGTCCTCAGCCCCATCTCCTGATTTTTATGTTATGTTTTTATTTTGTCAAGATAGAACAACTCACAATCTTTTCATTAGCCCAGTTTTTGCAATGACATCATGTTCACTTGATACTTAAGTGAAAGCACTGCTCCTCACTGGTCTTCCCCAGTGGCTCAGCAGTAAAGAATCCACCTGCAATGCAGAAGTCACAGGTTCAATCCCTGGGTTGGGAAGATCCCCTGGAAGGGCACATGGCAACCCACTCCAGTATTCTTGCCTAGAGAATCCCATAGACAGAGGAGCCTGGCAGACTACTGCCCATACGGTCGCAGAGTCAAACATGACTCAAGTGACTTAGCTCGCACGAGTTGCTCCTCACCGATCGTTATACTACAGTTTCCCAACAACCTCAGTTCAGTTCAGCTCAGTTCAGTTGCTCAGTCGTGACCCCATGGACTGCAACACACCAGGCCTTCTTGTCCATCACCAAGTCCCAGAGCTTGCTCAAACTCATGTCCATTGAGTCGGTGATGCCATCCAACCATCTCATTCTCTGTCATCCCCTTCTCCTCCTGCCTTCAATCTTTCCCAGCATCAGGGTCTTTTGCAATTAGTCATTTCTTCGCATCAGGTGGCCAAAGAATTGGAGCTTCACCTTCAGCATCAGTCCTCCCAATGAATATTGAGGACTGATTTCCTTTAGGATTGATCTTCTTGCAGTCCAAGGGCGACTCTCAAGAGTCTTCTCCAGTACCACAGTTCAAAAGCATCAATTCTTCAGCACTCAGCTTTCTTTACGGTCAACAACCTAGATTCTTTATCTTTTTAGTTGGCTGAAGTTTCCGGCCAAGTAGGTTTTCAAAGAAGGGCTCTTGACCATTTTTTGTGATGGCCTTTGTCCTTGAGTGACACCTTGGCTGGGAATAACATCCTTCCTTCACACTTTCCGTCCTTCAGAGCTTCTCCAGGGCCGTTCTCTCTTACCTTAGGATGCCACACACTGCTCTGAAGGAGTCTGACACCAGCTCCAATTTCTGCCTCTGTAAAGGACTAGCTCTCAGCCTAGGATTTTCAAGAATTTTTCTTTGATTCTTGAAAATATCGCTGTTGAGTATATGTATCCATTTCCTTAGAAAATGATGAGATTTCTAAACGTGTTTTGTTTCCTGTCTCCCTGTTTTCATTTCTGTAAGACCAGGTTGTCATGTCTCTGAAAGGAGCCCTGTTTCCTGTTTCACTTATTTCTACCCTACACTGGAGCCAGAAGACAATCGACACTTCCTCATCCACCTCTCTCCACACGTGGGTCAGGATTCTGTGGCTTCTGAGGAGCAGAAGGGAAAGGAGTCACTTCCCACGCTCTGTTGTCATTTTCTGTTTTGTTATCTCTGGGGTCTCCTGTTTTTTTCTTTGCTGTCACTTTTCCTGGGTGATGGCATTCTTTTACTCCTGATGATGGTTTTTGCTGGCCCTTTACTATGTCTTACATTTCTTATTCTGTAAGGCAGTTTGATTAGTCCATCTTAACATAAGTGTCCCTGGAATTTATATTCTTAAGTTCCCCAGCTAATGCACATGTCCACAAAGAACAGTGATGGATGTAGGTGTGTGGTCAGTTGTGTCCAACTCTTCTGTGACCCTATGGATTATAGCCCCCAGGGTCCTTTGTTAATGGGATTCTCCAGAATACTGGAGTGGGGATTAGGCACGGGGCTTCCCAGGTGTTTTAGTGGCAAAGAATCCTCCTGCCAATGCAGGAGACGTAGGAGACAGGGTTCAATCCCTGGGTTGGGAATATCCCCTAGAGAAGGAAATGGCAACCCACCCCAGTAAAAAAATAAAGAATACAGGAGCAGGTTGCCATTTCCTCTTCCAGGCAATCGTCCCAACCCAGAGATCAAACTCCATCTCCTGGGATTCCAGCATTGACAGGCGGATTCTTTACCACTGAGCCACCTGGGAAGCCCACTATATGTGTTCTTATGCCCAATAGTAGTACTCACTTTTCATACTTACCCTCTCTGAGATTCAGTGTGACTTTCTCTGCAAACGGAGAGTAAAATATTCCTGGCTACAACTTGATTGTGAAGTTGTGATGACAGACGTGAGTTAATGTGTAGTCACATATTTCAGAAAACTTTCTCACACTCAAGAGAGCCAACAATATGATTGTATTTTCTACTTTCTCTTTACATAAACTGAAGAATTACTCAAACTGGGGTATTTAGTTTTTACACCAGTTTGGGTCCTAGAGTTGCTAAACTAGTTACCAGATTTTTCAGGGATTTCTTTCTCTACTACTTTTTAGTTAGAATAGTTGTTACTGTGGATAAATGTAGAATTCCTTCCTTTTTTGTAATTTTTCATAGTAATTTTTTAGAGACCTTAAACCCTGAAAATAGTCAAAGTGGCGCAGTTTCAAAGATTATTTTTAAATGGCCGATTCATTTACTTGTAACCAGAAACCATGCCATAAATGGAGACTAAAGCAGCTAAAGGAGAAAAAAAAGAAACAAAGATGAAGCAGTAAGTTCTCTTTACAATACTGTTCATGGTGGGTGGGTGACTGCAGAAAAACAAAGCCACAAAAATAATTTCTCTCCAGTTCCACCCCAGGGACAGGCAAAGGAGGTCCGTGTGCATTTTATTATTTGGCTTTTATTTTATTTTATTTTATTTATGACTTTATCTATTAAGCCAGGAAGATAAAGGGCATGAAATACATGCTCCCACTAATTCCAGTATTCTTGCCTGGAAAATCCCATGGACAGAGGAGCCTGGCGGGCTGCAATCCATGGGGTCACAGAGAGTCAGACATGCCTGAGCATACATACACAACTAATTCCTAGGACCAAAAGCTTTGTGCTGGCTTGCGAACATAATCAGGGGGAAGGCCACCTCCAAATGAAGTTCTGTTGGCTCCTTTAAAACTTCACAACTTTATTCTGAGACAGATACAATGAGGAGTTTATCAGATGCGTTTATTTTTATGGCTGAGTTTTCTTGTGTGTTCAGTCACTCAGTCGTGTCCAGCTCTTTGCGACCCATGGACTGTAGTCCACCATGCTCCTCTGTCCATGGGACTCTCCAGGCAAGAATTACTGGAGTGGTTGCCATTTCCTTAGGATTCTACTAATATCGCACCTACCTGTCAAGTGCAGCGACAGATAAACTTTCTTTTCGCCCTCCAAGAACATGTCAGTATCTCTGTTCCTTGCTGTAGACTTTGCATCTCAGAAAGACCATGAAAGACACCTGGCTTCCAAACCTACTTACCTTCACTTCCTGAGATCAAAAGGCCACTTCTTAGCACCCACAAGCTTTTCTGCTCACGCCTCAGGAACCCGTATCCCACAGCTGTGTTCAGACAGGGTCAGTGACGGCCCATTAAGAAATGCTTTCAGGATCCCAGAATCTAGAGGTTTGGAAAACAGCCTTGGGATGCCTCGTGGACCCATATGGAAGGAGCCAAACAGTAGGGTGAAGAAAACTTGGCTTAAAATGACAACATGTTTCAAAGCTGGGTATATTTTATTTATAAATAACATTTAGATACAGAGGTTAATTTGAGATTCTCCAAGATCCCCGAGAGTATTAGCACAGACACACTAGGGAGGAAAGAGAGCATGTTTATGGGTTTCTGCCATCTGGCAGCTAAATCCACGGCTGGTTCTATCCAGACATCTCAGTAGACAGAGGGCCGGATCACTTGCAAACTACAAGCAATGCATTTATTTTTTCAATCGTGGATACTCCTGACTCAGTTCCCTTAATACCTTCATTCCTATTATCTAGGTTGTACAATTATATTCTATCCATTATATAACTTTGACTTAAACTCGTTCTTCAACTGTCATGAGTATTACAGAAAATTATGAATAAACCACATTTGAAGGTTCACCCCTCTGCCCCCTCCCTAATCATCCTCCCTGTAAATTTATTCCATCACATTCCACATGGTGTGAGAGTGTCTAACAGAACTGATGAGACACTGTTCTCATTCATTTCTCAACAGTCTCCATTCTGGAAAGTGTAAATTAGTGGGATTTTAGAAGTCTGTCAATATCAGTCACACTTCATTCGCTGGTACTTTGCTTTTTAAACCACCATCAGATGTAGACACTGACTCTCGGAAGCCCAGAAGTTTCTGACAAAGGTAAGACTCTTCCTCTGCTCTCGGAAGCACCAGCTCAGTAACTCTTGGGGAGCCCAGGATATAGGACTGCAAGGACACAGAGGGCTGTAGGGCCCCCACGTGGGAGCGGAGCAGAACTCACTCTGTGGCAACACAGGTGGCTGTATTCATTTGCACACATACGTTCCCACGACTGCATTCACAACACGGTCGCTTTGTTGATCCCACTGTATTTTCACATTTCAGAGAGTTGAGAAAATGATTTTTCCCATTTTACATGTCATTCCTTCCAGGTATGATATTCATAGTCTCAAAAAACAAAAATCTAATTTGTGGATGGGAGAAAAAAGTTCCTATTTGCAAATTACTAGTATATATGCATAGTCTGATGGCCACACGGCATTTATGAGGCCTCAGAGCTCCTTCCGAGGACCCTGCATCCCATAATCAGACCCCAGGACATCTCAGGATGGAATCTACGATTCCAGCTGTTCTTCACTTGTGCACTTAGGTTCACCTGTCTTACTTTCACTGTGAAATAGAAAAAGAAATCTGTAATATTTTGCAAGGCTTTCTGCACAGGGAGAAAATATCAACTATCAAACAATTGAGAGAATTGAGACCGAGTTCTTGAAAATCTAAATTCTTCCTTTTTTTTTTTTTTACAAAATAATATAAATACATGCCTCTGTAAGATCCTGAGGGACTTAGAATTTACCTTTTCTTAATTTGATTTTGAGCCTGAACCCACTTTATTAAAGCCTTCAGTTCCATATTTGAGGAGGACTGCAATGCCCTTCCCTCACCTTTCCAGCAAGCCTTGTTTAAATGTTGTAAAGATCACAGCAGGGCACTCGGTGCTTCAGCAGAAAGAACTGGTAAGTTAAGTTACAGGAAAAATGCATACAAGGCCAAATAAACAAACAAGACAGAACCATTTTTTTAAAAGAACTTTAGAAATGAATTGTGCGGCAAAACTACACCTGTAATGGCAGTGTCTTGTCTGCCTGCCTATTTCAGAGGCACTGCATTAATATAAACAGAGTTGTCTAATGCACTCTCCAGGACAGAGCCCCTCGGCCAAGGGCTAGCTCGAATCCCCCCTGCTGCTAGGTGTGAATGACTCTTCGGCTTGCTTTACTGGCAGCGCTTTTGGTGGCACATCCTACGCTTAAAAAAGGGCTGGAAACCAAGCATGTGATCAGAGCCCCGTCCGTGGGTTACTTCTCGTGCTTCTTGGCTGACTCCCCTGCGCCCGGCCGGAGGCTGCCCCGGGCGGTGTCGCCGGCCCTGGCGTCCCTCCTCCGGCTCTGGCTCTCCCGGGAGACCTGCTGCACTGCCCGCAGGATGGCATTCTGCACGATCTGTCTGCTGGTGATCTGCAGCTTCGCCTCCTCGGGCTCACTTCCAGGCTTCTCACCTGGCCAAGAACAGAAAGGGAGGGGAAACCACAAGGTTATCTGGGGGTGTGGGGTGGGGGCGGTTAGGCCGGGGCTACTAGGAAAAGAGAGGCTAATAAATAAGATCTCTAGAGGGGCCCACCCCATTAGTTGCGAGGAGCCCTGCACAGCAGGGGCTACCTGCAATGCAGGAGACCCGAGCTTAAACCTGGGCCGGGAAGATGCCCTGGAGAAGGAAGTGGCAACCCACTCCAGTATTCTTGCCTGGAGAATTCCATGGACAGAGGAGCCCAGTGGGCTACAATCCATGGGGTCGCAAAGAGTTGGGCACGACTGAATACCTAACACATACCACTCTTGTCTCCCTGTCTCCCTTTTCAGCAGAATCTCCACGGGTCTGCCCCAGTGATGCGCCCAATTTCTACTCCCATCCTCCCAGCATCCTCTGGTGGTTCTGCTCCTTCAAGAGCAGAGCCTGCCTCCTTCCATCTCATTGCTCTGTCGCTTCTGACTGCATCGCCCTCAGCCGCATGGTGTTGCTGTTCAGCCACTCAGTCATGTCCCTCTCTCTGTTATTCAGTCGCTCAGTCATGTCCCACTTTCTGCGACCCCATGGACTGCAGCATGCCAGGCTCCCATCTCCTTCACCATCTCNCCCACTAATTCCAGTATTCTTGCCTGGAAAATCCCATGGACAGAGGAGCCTGGCGGGCTGCAATCCATGGGGTCACAGAGAGTCAGACATGCCTGAGCATACATACACAACTAATTCCTAGGACCAAAAGCTTTGTGCTGGCTTGCGAACATAATCAGGGGGAAGGCCACCTCCAAATGAAGTTCTGTTGGCTCCTTTAAAACTTCACAACTTTATTCTGAGACAGATACAATGAGGAGTTTATCAGATGCGTTTATTTTTATGGCTGAGTTTTCTTGTGTGTTCAGTCACTCAGTCGTGTCCAGCTCTTTGCGACCCATGGACTGTAGTCCACCATGCTCCTCTGTCCATGGGACTCTCCAGGCAAGAATTACTGGAGTGGTTGCCATTTCCTTAGGATTCTACTAATATCGCACCTACCTGTCAAGTGCAGCGACAGATAAACTTTCTTTTCGCCCTCCAAGAACATGTCAGTATCTCTGTTCCTTGCTGTAGACTTTGCATCTCAGAAAGACCATGAAAGACACCTGGCTTCCAAACCTACTTACCTTCACTTCCTGAGATCAAAAGGCCACTTCTTAGCACCCACAAGCTTTTCTGCTCACGCCTCAGGAACCCGTATCCCACAGCTGTGTTCAGACAGGGTCAGTGACGGCCCATTAAGAAATGCTTTCAGGATCCCAGAATCTAGAGGTTTGGAAAACAGCCTTGGGATGCCTCGTGGACCCATATGGAAGGAGCCAAACAGTAGGGTGAAGAAAACTTGGCTTAAAATGACAACATGTTTCAAAGCTGGGTATATTTTATTTATAAATAACATTTAGATACAGAGGTTAATTCGAGATTCTCCAAGATCCCCGAGAGTATTAGCACAGACACACTAGGGAGGAAAGAGAGCATGTTTATGGGTTTCTGCCATCTGGCAGCTAAATCCACGGCTGGTTCTATCCAGACATCTCAGTAGACAGAGGGCCGGATCACTTGCAAACTACAAGCAATGCATTTATTTTTTCAATCGTGGATACTCCTGACTCAGTTCCCTTAATACCTTCATTCCTATTATCTAGGTTGTACAATTATATTCTATCCATTATATAACTTTGACTTAAACTCGTTCTTCAACTGTCATGAGTATTACAGAAAATTATGAATAAACCACATTTGAAGGTTCACCCCTCTGCCCCCTCCCTAATCATCCTCCCTGTAAATTTATTCCATCACATTCCACATGGTGTGAGAGTGTCTAACAGAACTGATGAGACACTGTTCTCATTCATTTCTCAACAGTCTCCATTCTGGAAAGTGTAAATTAGTGGGATTTTAGAAGTCTGTCAATATCAGTCACACTTCATTCGCTGGTACTTTGCTTTTTAAACCACCATCAGATGTAGACACTGACTCTCGGAAGCCCAGAAGTTTCTGACAAAGGTAAGACTCTTCCTCTGCTCTCGGAAGCACCAGCTCAGTAACTCTTGGGGAGCCCAGGATATAGGACTGCAAGGACACAGAGGGCTGTAGGGCCCCCACGTGGGAGCGGAGCAGAACTCACTCTGTGGCAACACAGGTGGCTGTATTCATTTGCACACATACGTTCCCACGACTGCATTCACAACACGGTCGCTTTGTTGATCCCACTGTATTTTCACATTTCAGAGAGTTGAGAAAATGATTTTTCCCATTTTACATGTCATTCCTTCCAGGTATGATATTCATAGTCTCAAAAAACAAAAATCTAATTTGTGGATGGGAGAAAAAAGTTCCTATTTGCAAATTACTAGTATATATGCATAGTCTGATGGCCACACGGCATTTATGAGGCCTCAGAGCTCCTTCCGAGGACCCTGCATCCCATAATCAGACCCCAGGACATCTCAGGATGGAATCTACGATTCCAGCTGTTCTTCACTTGTGCACTTAGGTTCACCTGTCTTACTTTCACTGTGAAATAGAAAAAGAAATCTGTAATATTTTGCAAGGCTTTCTGCACAGGGAGAAAATATCAACTATCAAACAATTGAGAGAATTGAGACTGAGTTCTTGAAAATCTAAATTCTTCCTTTTTTTTTTTTTACAAAATAATATAAATACATGCCTCTGTAAGATCCTGAGGGACTTAGAATTTACCTTTTCTTAATTTGATTTTGAGCCTGAACCCACTTTATTAAAGCCTTCAGTTCCATATTTGAGGAGGACTGCAATGCCCTTCCCTCACCTTTCCAGCAAGCCTTGTTTAAATGTTGTAAAGATCACAGCAGGGCACTCGGTGCTTCAGCAGAAAGAACTGGTAAGTTAAGTTACAGGAAAAATGCATACAAGGCCAAATAAACAAACAAGACAGAACCATTTTTTTAAAAGAACTTTAGAAATGAATTGTGCGGCAAAACTACACCTGTAATGGCAGTGTCTTGTCTGCCTGCCTATTTCAGAGGCACTGCATTAATATAAACAGAGTTGTCTAATGCACTCTCCAGGACAGAGCCCCTCGGCCAAGGGCTAGCTCGAATCCCCCCTGCTGCTAGGTGTGAATGACTCTTCGGCTTGCTTTACTGGCAGCGCTTTTGGTGGCACATCCTACGCTTAAAAAAGGGCTGGAAACCAAGCATGTGATCAGAGCCCCGTCCGTGGGTTACTTCTCGTGCTTCTTGGCTGACTCCCCTGCGCCCGGCCGGAGGCTGCCCCGGGCGGTGTCGCCGGCCCTGGCGTCCCTCCTCCGGCTCTGGCTCTCCCGGGAGACCTGCTGCACGGCCCGCAGGATGGCATTCTGCACGATCTGTCTGCTGGTGATCTGCAGCTTCGCCTCCTCGGGCTCACTTCCAGGCTTCTCACCTGGCCAAGAACAGAAAGGGAGGGGAAACCACAAGGTTATCTGGGGGTGTGGGGTGGGGGCGGTTAGGCCGGGGCTACTAGGAAAAGAGAGGCTAATAAATAAGATCTCTAGAGGGGCCCACCCCATTAGTTGCGAGGAGCCCTGCACAGCAGGGGCTACCTGCAATGCAGGAGACCCGAGCTTAAACCTGGGCCGGGAAGATGCCCTGGAGAAGGAAGTGGCAACCCACTCCAGTATTCTTGCCTGGAGAATTCCATGGACAGAGGAGCCCAGTGGGCTACAATCCATGGGGTCGCAAAGAGTTGGGCACGACTGAATACCTAACACATACCACTCTTGTCTCCCTGTCTCCCTTTTCAGCAGAATCTCCACGGGTCTGCCCCAGTGATGCGCCCAATTTCTACTCCCATCCTCCCAGCATCCTCTGGTGGTTCTGCTCCTTCAAGAGCAGAGCCTGCCTCCTTCCATCTCATTGCTCTGTCGCTTCTGACTGCATCGCCCTCAGCCGCATGGTGTTGCTGTTCAGCCACTCAGTCATGTCCCTCTCTCTGTTATTCAGTCGCTCAGTCATGTCCCACTTTCTGCGACCCCATGGACTGCAGCATGCCAGGCTCCCATCTCCTTCACCATCTCTTGGAGTTTGCTCAAACTCATATCCATTGAGTCAGTGATGCCATCCAACCATCTCATCCTCGATCACCCCCTTCTCCTCCTCCCCTTAATCTTTTCCAGCATCAGGGTCCTTTCCAATGAGTCGGCTCTTCACATCAAGTGGCCAAAGTATTGCATGAGTGGGGCTTATTAATACAGATCCCCCTCTGGAAGGAAGCCAAAGAGAAAAGGAAGAGCAGGGCATTTTCTTTGGAAGAACTGTGGCAGACGCTGCAAACATCACTCTGCTCACATTTTACTGGGGGAAATGGAGCCGTGTGGCCACTCTTACCACACAGAAGACCACAAATAGAGTCACCAACCAGAGAGCCACGTACCCAGCTTACAACTCAGGGAGGCTCTGTCACTAGAACAAAGAGGTGATGACTTGCATGCAACAGCGAGGCTAAAGAGAAAAGCAAGATGCACACTGGCGGCAGGTCCCAGCTGACCCCAGGGAGATCAGCCTGTGACTACCAAACAGCCAAGTGCGTGGGCAAACAGCGAAGTACCAAAGGTCCAGGGATGCTCCCAGAAAGATTCTCTCAGCCAAGCCAGATCTGTGTGCATTCGCAAGTGATCCTTGCGTGAAGTCACTTTTCACTCTTTGGGTGGAGGACGGACAGCTCTAAGGGTAAGAACAGCATGAGTTCTTAACAAGAGACAGAGAAAAGAAAATCTACTCTGAATTTATGTGACCTAACATCCAAGCTAAATCGTCTTCCCCTCGCTCATCCATTATGAAGAAAAATTGATTAAGAAGTCAGAGGCAGTCTGTGAGATCCTGTGTCTGGGGGATCCCTTTGGGGATTTGCAAGGCAGGTTTAACCTTAACTGCCCTCATCACCACTTTGCTCTGGGTCAGGAATTTCTACCTTTGGCAGAGCATGTGGGACAAAAAGACGTGCAACGAGCTCAAACAGAGAAAGAGAAGGATGAAGATGAGCGTAAAAGTCACTCAGGGCATTAAGAGAGGAAAAGCAAAATAAGAAGTTATATACAGAACCACAAAAGTCTCCAAATAGCCAAAGAAGTTCTTAGAAAGAAGAATAAAGCGCGAGGTGTCACATTTCCTGATTTCAAGCTATTTTATAAACACTACAGTAATCAAAACCATACGGCGCTGGCATAAAAACAAACAGGAAGACCAACGGAACATCAGAGAGCCCAGAAATATACCCATGCATGTACGGTCAACTAGTACTCAACAGTGGAGCAAAGGATACTCAACAGATAAAAGACAGTCTCTTCAATAAATGGTGTTGGAAACATGGATGGACCCAGGGAGTGTCATACTGAGTGAAGTAAGTCAGACAGAGGAGAAATATCATATGACATCCCTTATCATATGACATCCCTCCCATTTTTGAGGCCAAATACGATTAGTGATTTTCCCTGGATTGCACAGAGGTGGTGGTAAAGGCTGTATAAGAAATATCATATCCACATCCCTTATGTGGAATCTAAAAAGAAATTATACAAATGAACTTACAAAACAGAAAGAAACTCACAGACTTAGAAAATGAACTTATGGTTGCCGAGGGACGGGACAGTTAAGGACTTTGGGAAGGTCATGTACACGCTGCTATATTAGAAATGGACCCACAGCACATGGAACTCTGCTCAATGTTAGGTGCAGCCTGGATGGGAGGGGAGTTTGGGGAGAATGGGTACATGCATATGTATCACTGAGTCCCTTCACTGTTCACCTGAAATTGTCACAACACTGTTAACCAGCTATACCCCAACACAAAATAAAAAGTTGAGAAAATATAAATTTTTTTTTAATGGTGCTGGAAAAATCGGATATTCACGTGTAAAAGAATGAAACTAGGCCCTATCTCATACCACTCACAAAAATTAACTCAAAATGGATTAAAGGCTTAGATATAAGACCTGAAACCATACAATTCTAAAAGAAAACACGGGGGGAAAAGCTCCTTGACGAGGGTCTTGGCGACAAGTTTCTGGCTAGACACCTATAGCACAAACAGCAGAAAGCAGAGCCGCAGCGGAAGGCAGAGCCGCAGCGGAAGCCCTTAGTTTTGCCATTTACTGACATGTGTGAAACTTACTTGAAATTAATGAATCACCTACACGTTGCAGGTGGCCTAGCCTTGTGTTAAACGATGTAAACGTCCGCTAGCCTACTTAGCATTTACCAAATCGTTTTGGTATTTCACAAAAGATGATGAATCGATTTAATTAGCTTTAAACTCGAAACGCCCAATATAAACACGCTGAATCAAGAAATCGAGATGTAACTAAATCTGTCTTCAGCATCTTTCCACCCTAAATGGCAACCCACTCCCCCATCCCCTCACACGCAGTCAGGCATCCATCCCCGTGGTCAGTTTCTGGAGAGACCCCCCTCCCCCAACCCCACCCCATGGGGCTGGCCTCCAGAAGGCGGTGTTCGTCCCCTCCCCTCAGATCCTGCTCTTCCACCGGGCACCTCCCCCAACCGGAAGTCATCAGAGGACCTCAAGTGCAAGGTGGTTAATAACAGGTCTTAATTCCCTATTTATATCCATCAAAACCATGCTTCTAAGGACCTTAGGAATATCCTTCTGATAAAAATGTACACTGTTTTCCCCCCTAACAACCTAAGTGTCATTTGCCTCTATGACATTAACCCTATTATGTTCCAGTTCGGGGATTTTGGAAAAGGTCAGTGTTCCCATTTTTGAGGCCAAATACGATTAGTGATTTTCCCTGAATTGCACAGGGCTGGTGGTAAAGGCTGTATAAGAAGCACCATCTCTAGCTGTCACCTTTCCCCACTGGGTCACTAAATATGCAAACTGCAGACATCCCAATCAGGGCAGCTCAGTTTTTGTTTTTTGTCATAGACAGACACACACACACACACACATAGGGGGAAAAAAGTTTTTCACTCGAGGAAACTGAGGCAGGAAAAATGCTTGTGAAAATGCCACCTTGGAAATGTGTTAGGTATTTAATGTTCTGAAGACTTGGATAGCAAATAACTCCATCAAGACTGGGTTGTGAGTTCAGAGAGACTCAAAAGGCTGTTCTGATCTCCACATGGATTTCTGCAAAGTTCAGCTACAAGTTTCCCTCCTTTCACCCCAAAGATGCAGGAAACCAAGTCCTCCAGCCCCCACTTTCTTGCAGTGAGCAGCAGCTCTGTAATTTCTTTTCTGTGCAGGAGAGGTTCAGAAAGGGCAGTGCAGAGGAACAGGGAAACCAAGAAGAGTCTGACTGCAGACTAGGGTATCTGACACTTTTCACAAGAATGAAAAGATGTCCATCCTCCACCTGTCCGTCCCTCCAACAGCATGCGGTGGGAGGGGCAGACCCCCCTGTGACGGCCACCGCCCCTCTTATCAGCTCATTTCTCACGAGTGGCCATGTCACCCACTGCCCCTCCTCCCCTCCTGGAGCCCCCAAACGACCCCAGCTGGCCCAGACTGTGCGCTCCTGCAGTCTCGACCCCAGGGATGTGTCAGGAAAGGAGAGCAGGTAGGGTCACGGATGGCCACTCCAGGAACATGGGAGCCAGGCATGAAGGGGACAGGAAAGGTAAGGACCACGTGAACCCGTGTTTAAAAAGGTGACATCCCAGGCCCGAACAGGAAGCAGAACAAACTTGGGGATGCTGGGGGAACTCGAACTCTCCTCTCTCTGGGAGCCAGGTCCCTACCCCAGGGGTCCACCCCCAGAGGGTCAGCGCCCCCCACCGCCCCTCCAGCGGGGCCGGCGGGTTCTGCGGCCTCTGCTGCCCCCTGGTGGCCACTCCTGGGGTTGCTGCAGACCGGGATGGAATGTCCCCAGACATAGAGCTGTCTGCACTGCTCTGTAGATGGGGTGTGGGTGTGTACACGAATGTTTATATGCATGAATGTGTGTGTGAATGTGTAGATGTGTCAGTGTGCAACTGTGTGTGTGAGTGTTGTCAGGGGAAACTTTTGGGACAAGACTGTGGTTTCACTTTATCACACACTAAATCACCAGCGTATCCACAGTGCTTTCTGATCACAGAAAGCCTCTCTGCTGTGCTTAGTCATTCACTCGCGTCCAACCCCATGGACTGTAGCCCGCCAGGCCCCCCTGTCCATGGGGATTCTCCAGGCAAGAATGTTGGAGTGGGTTGCCATGCCCTCCTCCAGGGGATCTTCCCAACCCAGGGATCGAACCCAGGTCTCCCTCATTACAGGCGGATTCTTTACGTCTGAGCAACCGGGGAAGCACGAGGTCATTTACAGTTTGTCCTTCCAAGAGCTCTGGAGCAGCTAGAAACGTGCACAGTCCAGAGGTTTCTGTCCTCATTCAGATGAGAATTACTTGACCGAATTACCAGCTCTTGTAAATATTTAACGAAAGGCTCTGAGTTCCTGGTCAAAACTAGGCTCACACTCTCCCTTTTTACTCAAGATGGAAAAGGGAGAGGGAGGCAGAGGAGGAAGGAAGGAGAGCGGAAAGGAGGCAGGAGAGAGCTGATCCTCGGAGTGCCTTCAGAGGAATCCTTAAAAAACAGACAAAAATCCTCTTGTACTGTCCTCCTTAAAGATGAACAGCATAATCCTCACAATCACCATTTTCTGCTAAAGAAGGAATCAGATTCCCAGCTGTGACAAATCATCAGTGCAAGATTAGATTTTAATATTTTACCTAATCTCTGAGTAGTAATTCTTTGTCCTGGGTGGGGACAGGCGTATACACAGGAGCCTGAGAAGGACAAGCAGAGGCGCACTGTGCTCTCACAGAAAGTAAGATCTTTCTTACTCTCCTTGAAGGAGCAGTTCCCACCCTTTTGAAGACAATTCCACTGTCAGATTAAAATATTTCACAGATCTCCTCATGCACAACCCAATGACAAAAAGAGGCTATGAACTGAGAAATGTATTTTGATGGATGTGAAAGCTATTCATCTCAACAGAAAAGGAGTTCTGTGAGACTGTGTCTTCCAACCACAGGAAGTGGGAGCTACAGGCATGGGGTCCCCATCCCCTGAAACAGCGCCACGGCCCCCGGGTCCTTCTGGTTCCCATATAAGCCGAGAGATGCCGGAGGTAGTGAAAAGCAGACAGATGTTATATCTATGAATTCCTAATGGAGGAACACGCGCAGGAGCTGGGGCACAGTGTGGAACTAACCTTCCTCCAGCCATCGTCCAGTTCTGCCCACTCCAAAGGGACACCTGACCCCGTGCAGCAAGGCCGCACTAGTGTTCTGACCTCAGCCTGGAGAAGAAAAGCTACTTCCTTACGGAGTAGCTTTTAGGAAGTCTCCCATCAAGAAGGAATGAGTGCACGAATAGCCGCCAGGAATGACCCGGCCACCCGTCTGCCGACAGTGGCCTGACCTGTGCTGCTGGTCTGTGCCTCCTCACTAGACCATCAGCCCCCAGGACACGACTCCACCTGTCCTGACCCCGGAGCCCAGCCCTGGTCCACAGCAGACACCCAGGATCTGCTCAATGAGGGATTGCTACCCCGGGCACCCAGGTTCCGTTCTCCAACCCGTTCTGTCTCCTCCCTTCTCTCTGCTCCATTCACTCCCTGCTCTTGGCTGCTTCTGCTACCTTTGCTACCTTCTGCTGCTTCACTGTGATAAAAGTCCAGCTCAGGAGGAAAGCACTTGGGAGATGACCTTCTGGCACCAGCTTCCGTGCAGAAAGCACCCTGGCGTGAGAATATCAGAAAGGCTGCTCCAATTTCCTGGCCACATCTAACCTGGTCAATTGCCACTTTGGAAATTCTACAGCAAGTTCTTCTCTCTCATTTCCTACTAGCCAGCTTTTCTTCTTTCTCTCCTCCTTTCCCATCCTTACAGGGCCCCTTTGTGTCAGTTCTCAGCACCCTCTGCTTGGTTTCAAATACTTTTCAGAGCAAGGCAGTGTGGAAAGGCCTATCGGATGTTGCCGGGTGATTTTACTCCTATTGGCCAAGCGTCTGCCATGAAGACTCTATAGGCGTTTATCAACCCCCCTGAACCCTGCACACACCAGGCTCTATTGAATCAGTTTACACACAGGTGCTGGGAGGCCATCAGCCTGTGCAGAGGCCCTGGCCTAGAGCATGGGGTTCAAAGTCCACCTTTGGGCCTTTCTGAGCTCTTAGGAACAAGCCTCCCCTTTATCACACAATATACACAGAAACCTCTGATTCATTTTTGAAGCAGAGGAGTGAGAAGGCAAGTCACCATTGCTTCCTCTACAAATCGGACAAAGAAATAAGAGTTGCCTTCCTCAACTACGATGTAGAGTCTCCCTTAGGGCAACAATCTAGTAGACGTGGCTTTTCTTTTATTCTGCGTTTTACAGAACCATGAGAATCTTGGCTCTCATCACTGTGTTGGGGTTAATTAGAAAACAAGAACAGGTGGCTGGAAATAGAAAAGGAAGTGAAAAGCAAGATCAGATGCTTTATGTCTTTTTTTTCTTTCCAGTGATATTTAAGAAGGAAGAGAGACTGAAGGAAAATAAACCCCGATGTGAGGAGCGGCTGTCAGACCCACGGAACACGTGTCTCCCTCTGGGTCTCAGGGAGCCTTGGCGGCCAGCCTCAAAACCCCAAGTCAGGGCACAGCAAACGCATTGCACACTTGGTGCAAAAATCAGAACCAGAGAAAAGAAGAAAGGGAGGGAGAGATGAAGGGAAAGGCAACAGTACTGCTGAGGATGCAAACGAGCTACCCCAAAATAAAACTACTGAATTCCGACTGAAACTGCCTGGAAAAGTTTCCACCAAGTATATCTCAGTCAGGCTACAGGCACTCTCGGGGTATCTCATTCCTCAATTAAATCTGATTTTTATATTAAATCTGATATATTATGCTTCAATAACAAAATGTTTTGATTATTCAGAAATCATTTCAAAAGGCACTATGAAAGGTACAGAATGAAGACTTTATATTATGTTTTAAAAATACTATCTATGGAAAAACTCCTTCTCATATACATGCTTGAAACTCTTTGTATGTTAAAGTCATGTTGTCTTCTTAGCAGCCTTCAAGCTCTTTTTTCAGTATTTGATTGGCGTTAACAGACATGGATTAAAACGAATTCTAAGAAGCAAGAAAACTAGAAGATACACTCCCAAATCTCTGAATCATTAACGGGTAGAATATTTGCAAATGAGTTTTTAAAACGCTGGCAGATAATGTTAACAGTATGTGTGTTCAGAAGGCTGAACAATATGACTCAGTATCTTTGGGATCCATCTGGTAGACTTATGGGAGTCACATAATGTACTGGGCAGTTTATTTTAAAAATCCAATAGTATAACAATCAGGCTTTTTTAGAAAACTGGGAAAGGGGTAGAGGTTGTCATTCTATCAAATGAACAGAAAAGATAATACGCATTTGAATATATAGCATAGGCAGATATTACACACGGAATATATTCTCTATTTGTGAATATATTTGGACTATATTCTCTAACTGTGTGTAGAAAATTTATAACAAGATGAAAAAAAGGATGGCTTGGGGGAAAAAAAACAACTCATATTTAATTTAAAATTCACATGGGAAATAAATAAATAAATACACATGGAAATGATTTTATGTAAAATCATGTTAACACAGGGGGGAGGAATAAATTAATCCCAGCAAGATGACAAAAAGATAAAAAATATGCCCTATTAGTGCCTACTCTTATTACAAAGTTTATTTGCCTTTACAGAGTAGAATTCTGTGAAGTTGAAAGTGAAAAAGTGAAAGTTGCTCAGTCGTGCCTGACTCTGTGACCCCATGGACTGTAGCCCACCAGGCTCCTTTGTCCAAGGAATTCTCCTGGCAAGAATACTGGAGTGGGCAGCCATTCCCTTCTCCAGGGGATCTTCCCAAGCCAGTGATGGAACCCAAGACTCCTGCATGCAGGCAAATTCTTTACCATCTGAGCCATCAGGGAAGCCCTTCTGTGAAGTTGAGGAGTGAGTAATTTACTGCTATGACTGATGCTGAAGCTGAGGCTCCAACACTTTTCCTACCTGATGTGAAGAGCTGACTCATTGGGAAAGACCCTGATATCAGAAAAGATTGAGGGCAGGAGGAAAAGGGGGCAACAGATGATGAGATGGTTGGATGGCATCACTGACTCAATGAACATGAGTTTGAGCAAACTCTGGGAGATAATGGAGGACAGGGAAGCCTGGAGGGCTGCAGTCCATGGGGTTGCAAAGAATCAGACATGACTTAGCAAACAAAAAGCAACACAATTTAGAGCCACTGGTGGTTTCAGATATATGAAAATTTTGTACTTAGTTTACTAAATGAATTTTTCATTCACTCAAAAGAAAATTAACTCAGGAAAAGCAAGTGAAAAATGTGTATCTAACTTCCCCTTCATTATCTCTAGTCCAATGAACTCAACTGTTTTGCAGTGAGCACACACAGATTGAAAGTGACCTTGGCTAATCCTCAGTCTCCACCCAGAGCTCCAGACAGCCAGGTGATACTTAGAGAAAGCAGTCTGCATTTCCTACAAGGCAGAACCCACACTGGGCATTGTTAAAGCTCTGATATGCAAATCCAGCTCTGCTCCTAAGTTACTGAGTAACCTGACACAATTCACTTGACCTATCCGGGTTCAACATTCCTTTTCTAAAAATCCTCTCATATTCAGCATTGTAAAATGTGCTATTCAATTACTGCGATTAGCTATTATTTTCATGGCTTTTAAACTATGTGGCTTTTAGTAAATCAATTAGAATGTACACAGTATCCAGAAACATTATAAGCATCTATTAGTGAGAAGGTTCCCTGAACTAAATAATTACCTAAAGGGTCCCAAGTCCTCCTCCAAACAAAGCCCCCTCAATTATTATATTACCAATTACTGGTAGAAATTAAAATTCTCACATCTTAAAGGAAAGCAGTTGTGGGGTTTTGTTTTGGTTTGGTTTTTTTCTGTTTTGCTGCCACAAAATGCTAGAATTTTAGTTTTTCTGAATTACTACATTTAATTCTTCAGGCGCTCATCACCACTTTTCCCTTTTTGTTTTGCCCTGGGAAGCATAAAAAGTCTTTGCTACCCTCCTTTTCCCTCCGTCTCCTCCCCCACATCAAGCACCTAGAACCACGTTAGAGGGCTGCTTCATGGAACAAGGCACTATTTTTTGTCCAAAAGCAGCAAATTTGATTCTCACCACCAATTTCCACATGCTTCATGGAATAAGAGTCATATATAAACCACAACCCCACGACAAACACACAGGAAAGATGAAAGCTGCTGATAAATATCAATTCCAGAAAGAAAAGTTTGCTCGGCATGAATAAAAAGAAGGTCAGACCTGGATTTCATTCTTGGCTCCTACTTTATCAATCCACAAAATGACATTTGAAATTATTTGCTTCAAAGTTGATAGAGTGTGATTTAAGGTTATGAGAATGTTAATCACAGTCAATATCTTCAGTAACTCCTTTTGAATTAGTCATAGGCACTACTTTTAAATATGTTCCTGCTCTAGAGTCATGATGGTTTTGAGTCTGAAAATCGTAACACGTGACTGGCTTAGATGGCAGTGACGGCAGTTCACTACATTAACATATATAAATGTGCTGCTAGTTATTAAAGAATGGCCCCCTTGTCTATCGTATTAATAAAAAGTGAAGAACTAAAAGATACAGGAAGAGCATTACATGTGATTTTCATTTCTATATATTCAAATGTTTTTAAATTAGATAATCATTAAGGCAGAAACGGAGAAACAGAACAGGCTAGAAAACCTGGAACCTGACATTTGGTAAAGAAGGCAGTTTGAATAATTAGAGAAAGGTAGTAATAAAACTGAGTGGTTTTTTTTTAATTTTTTAAATCTCTAACTCCAGGTGGATAAAAACTGGTGCATGGTTTTCTAAAATGAAGAACATACACTATATGCATTACAGTAGATGTATATGGTTGGAGAGGGAAATGCCACTGAGGACAGAAGACAAAAGGGAAAAGAGAAAGTGAAAAACAAGGGCTCTGCATGGACCAGTGATGATGGTGTGCCATGAAGTGAAAATGTCATCACTTAAATTTAACCCATTTGAGTTCAAAAAGAAAGGGAGGAAGGGAGAATCAAAAATGTAATAGGAAATGTACATCGGATATTGGGGAGAAAAAGTCCTTCTAAGAATAAAAACAGAGAAAGAAACCACAAAGAAGATGGATAAGTTTTACTACACTACAGTAAAGTCTTCCATATGTCAAGAAACACACAAGCAGTTCTCAAAAGCAATAAAGTAGGAAAAATATTGGCTATACATGGAGAGTTGGACTGTGAAGAAGGCTGAGCGCCGAAGAATTGATGCTTTTGAACTGTGGTGTTGGAGAAGACTTTTGAGAGTCCCTTGGACTGCAAGGAGATCCAACTAGTCCATTCTGAAGGAGATCAGTCCTGGGTGTTCTTTGGAAGGAATGATGCTAAAGCTGAAACTCCAGTACTTTGGCCACCTCATGCGAAGAGTTGACTCATTGGAAAAGACTCTGATGCTGGGAAGGATTGGGGGCAGGAGGAGAAGGGGACGACAGAGGATGAGATGGCTGGATGGCATCACGGACTTGATGAACGTGAGTCTGAGTGAACTCCGGGAGATGGTGATGGACAGGGAGGCCTGGCGTGCTGCGATTCATGGGGTTGCAAAGAGTCGGACACGACTGAGCAACTGAACTGAACTGAACTGAAGGTCACTGAATTATTTTGCTCTTTGAATGTATAATAAACACTATGTCTTGAGCAAACTGCTGCAACTTTATTATTTCTTAATGTAAAAGAAATAAGGCAGTTTTAGTCCATTCAGATGTTTAATCTAAGTTCATTTATGAAATAGGGGAGTTTCACCAATTCTTTTTTGTTGTTCCATCTTTCCCCTCGTTCTTATATCCATTTCTAGTTTCATTTCCTTATGATTTTCCAACAGCCTTTCTCATGTATTTACAAACACACTGTCACACGCAAAAGCAAAAACGAGTGAAAGGATATAGAATAGCCTAAACTACTTTAGAGAAGAAAAACAAAATTAGACAATTTACCCTGCCTGATTTCAAGACTTAAAACACTACAGTAATCCTGACGCTATAATGATGGCAAAAAGACAGACATGTAGATCAATGAAACAGAAAAGATAATTCAAAAATAGACACACACATATATAATCAGTTGATTTTTATCAAAGGTTTGAAGGCAGTTTAAATGGTGCAAGAACAATTGAATAGTCATGTGTATAAAAAAGATCTAATTTCATTTACCTACTTCAATGATCTATTTCCAGAGCAATGCTTATCTACACAGGGTTGTCATATAGTAGTCCACCAACTAGAATATTCTAAAGCCTTGCTACTCAAAATTTAGTTTTTAAAACTAAATATAAAATAAAGTGTGATCTGCAGACCTGCAGCAATGGCATTCCCTGGAGCTTATCAGAAACGCAGGCTCTCACGCCCCACCTCACACCCACTGAATCAACAGGTGCATTTTAACAGGACCCCCAGGTGATTCTAGGCACAATATAGTTTGACAAGCACTGTCATAAAGGTGCCCTCCCCCATGACCTAGACACCTCTGGGTAGTTGACAATTCCTTAACATCCAGCAATTGTTAAATTGAAAATCCCTGTTCTTTTTGAGGATTGAACGTTTATGTAAAAGGGAAAAACATCGTTAATAATAGCTGCCCTTATTGAGCACCATCAAGTATGATGTTAAACATTTTAAGCACATTATCATTTAATTCTCATAAATTCTAGAATGTAGATTCTGTTACTGTCTTCATGTTTTAAACGATTAAGTAACTTGTCTAAGGTCTCACAACTACAAAGTGAAGGAATTGACATCAAGACCAGGTGAGCCTGACTCCAGAACCGTGTTCTTAACCACTTCTGAGTCAGGAACCCTACTAAATAAGTTTCTTATGTGGCCCCCTGATAACTCTGATGAGGTACATGTCATTCCTATTTTTCCTGTGTGGAAGCTGGAACTTGGAGAGGCTTGTCAGAGCCAGAACTGAGACTTGAACACTTCATATTTCCACCATACTGTGTACACTTCAGGGTTGAACAACGTTCCACCGTTCTGTGCACACTTCAGGGTTGAACAACGTCCCACCGTTCTGTGCACACTTCAGGGTTGAAACAACATTCCGCCGTACTGTGCGCACTTCAGGGTTGAACAATGTTCCACCGTACTGTGCACACTTCAGGGTTGAAACAATGTTAGTAGTGATGGTGGTTTTATTAATTCTGAGCTTATATATAATTGAACTTTTCTAAACCAAGATACCCTGTTCCTGAGCATTTGTTACTACCTTCATGAGTGAGAATTTCCAGCCAAGGAGGGAAGTGACTTGAGATATGAGAGTAACTCAACAGGCCCAACTGTAGATCTTGGCCAGCAAGTAGCCACAAGGCTGTGGGGTCTTCTGGGCCACAGCTATGCTAGCTACCAGGAGAGGTGTCAAATTTAGAGATGCCCCCCTCTGGCCTGGGCTTCCCTGGTGGCTCAGTGATAAACAATCTGCCTGCCAATGTAGGAGACTCGAGTTCAATCCCTGGTTCAGGAAGATCCCCTGGAGAAGGAAATGGCAACCCACTGTAGTATTCTTGGCCTGGGAAATCCCTTGGACAAAGAAGCCTGGCAGGCTACAGTCCATGGGGTTGCAAAGAGTCAACTTAGGGACTAAAAAACAACAAAAACAACAGCCCTCTGACCCTTTGAGTCACCCACTAAGAATGGAACCTGCCTCTAGAATTCTAGTCTTGATTGGCTGCTCTCGTGGAATCCTTGCCTAATTTTACCCCTTTCTTTTCTCCTTTCTTCCCTTTCTCTTCGTTCCCATCCCTTCCTACCCAGAAGGACTTTCTGAACCTGGCCATAGATAGCCAATGTCTGAGAAAGAACATCTTGGCCACTGGAGGGCAAACTTTTTTCAAACCCCTGACATAGCTGGGCAACAAGCCTGCCCAGTGCTGCCAGGCGCCGGTTTTTTGGCTGAGAGATTGGAATGGGCTTGACACACCTGAGCCACACAGCTGAGCTGCCGTACGAATAAGGAAACTGGGGCTTGGAGAGATTGGTGGTGGTGGCTGAATGGAGTAGATTAGGGAAGTTCAGTTCAGTTCAGTCTCTCAGTCGTGTCCGACTCTTTGCGACCCCATGAATCGCAGCACGCCAGNTAACAAGTGCTTAATATCTGAACATTGACAGAGAACAGATTGGTGGTTGCCAAAGGTGGGGAGAGGGGGTGGGTGGAATGGATTATGGTGGTCAAAAGGTTCAAGCTTCTAGTTATAAAATAAGGAAGGCATAGGGATGCAATGTATGGCATGGTGACTATAGTCAATAATACTGTACTGCATATTGGAAAGTTTCTGAGAGAGTAGGTCTTAAAAGTCCTCATCATAAGAAAAAAATTTTGTAACTATGTGTGATGATAAATGTTAACTAGATTTACTGTAGTGATTATGTCATAATATATACAAATACTGAATCATTACACTGTACATCTGAACTAATGTTTACATGTCAATAAAAAATAAATAAGAATCTAAAGTACGTAGAATACATCACAGTTGGGAATAAGTGTAAAAACTTTTGAATTCTCTCCCCTAGAGGAGCTGGGACAGTAATTGGAAGATATTATATATGCCATATAAGGCACAAGGAAAAAGAGCAAAACCCAGCTTCTCTTAAATTAAAAGGCTTATAAATCAACTCAAGGAAATCTGGAGAGGAAGTAGGAGGGAAGAAATAGTACTGATGTGTGTGTTTGTTTTTGGAATGGAATGGAATCAAAGACAAACTGAACAATTTTATCCATCACCTCTGTACTAAGAATTTTCCCATCTTTTCTTCTCCTACCAAAAAAAAAAAAAAGGAGCCAACGCTAGTATAGCGCCTAACACTGAGGTAAGCATTTTACAAATAACAACTTGTCTTAACCTTACAACTTCATGAGATAGATACTATTGCTGTCTCCATTTTACACATAAGGAAACCCCCACACAGAGAGGTTAAGCAAATCAGCCAAAGTCACAAAGCCAGTGAATGGTGAAGCCAGAAGCTGAACTCAAACATTCTAGCTCCAGAGTAAATGCTCCTAACCACTTTTCGAGAGAAAACTTTTCTGAAGATTGACTTAAAAGGCCAACGTCTGCCACATGCTATTTCTCCTTAATATAATAATACTAGGAGAGGGTTTCCAGGAGAGTAATTTTTGCTGACAAAGAAAAGGAAGACCCAAACAGATGTTACCAGTAACCCCTAGAGTATAAAAAGCACCCAGTTCCTCCACTCTGATGCCCTCTTGAACCACAAACTGAAAAACCTCTCTCATGGGTGTCAAAAGTGAAACCGTTTAGCCAGCTTTCCTGGCTGTTGCTCCCCTAGAGCTGCAGGAACTTGACTGAGCACTTAGCTAGACCCTTCAGGATTAACCAGCAAACAGTCTGCTTTGCTCAAATCATTTCGGGGTCTACCAGGCAGAACCAATGGAAAGTGACTGTAAGAGCATTTCGAATTTCCGTGGAACAGTGTGGCTCGGGCTCGGCTCTCTCCCCTCCTCTGCCCTGGCTCTTTTCCTTTCCTTGTCTTTGTCTAGTTCTTGACTGCTCATCAATCACTCCTTTATTTGAGATCTTGCCATCTCTGCTGTCAGGTTTAACACATCAGTGTCCCTCTCCTCCTCTGCCTGTCACCTCTAGAACACAGACCCACATTTCACTCAGTGGCAGGAGACACAGCGGGTTGAGTCTGGCCACTGACTAGACCATGTGATGGGCAGGGCAGTGAGCCTCTCTGGGATTTGGTTTTCTTATTTATTCAATGAGGAAAGTCATTTCTTCCAGGGCACTAGACCCAGTGATTCACTGAAGTTCCATTCAGCTCTAAGAACTATGATTCACAGAGCACTTCATATTTTACAAAATAATAACAAAAGCTACTTTGTTGTTGGTCATTCAAACTCTGAAAAAACACAGGAATACAAAATCCTTTCATACTGAAGTAGGATTCCCATAGTGTCATGAAAATAACCAAGCAGGAAATTTAATAGGACATTATGTCTAAGCAAGCATGATTTAGAAAAAGGGAGAAAATAGTGAAATACATCATTAAACTTATTTAAGCTAGAAGCCAACAATTTAGGCAATTGTTTGGCAAAAATATACTCAAACTGAAGTAAAAGAAGAGGCTTTTGTCCTCCACTCTACATATCAACTGCTAAAATTTCTATTTGACTTAAATCATAATCTCTAGGAAAGTTTAATCCATTAAAATAAAAACACACAAATGCAGCTGGACATTATTTGTTACATATGCCAGGTCTACAAGCACCGAAAAAATGAGTGGTCAACAGTTTTCTTTTGTGAAAAGTAAGTTTGCAATTCAGGCCTTCGGATTTCCACAACCAGAATAAGGTTTGAATATTGCATTGTGAAAAGCATCCTAACATCTCTTTCTCATTCTCTTTGGCCTGGGTGAAATACTGGCTTGAATGGCTCTTAGGAACACTCACAAAACGCCACGCTTTTTCCACTCTCAGAGCATGGGAAAGAGTTTCTGCCCTGGCAAGCAAAGGTCACAGCAAGCAGAAGAATTTCCAGTGTCTGTGCTTTTTGCATAAAAACATCAGCAAGTCCTTTTTCTGGAAGGTAAAACCAAATATATCCCTTTAAAAACGGACAAGACAAAAATGGTGACAGACAGAAAAGCAGATCGCCGCATTCCCGCCACAGCCAGAAGAGACAGAGAGTCAAGCTCTCCAAAAGCAACATCTTGCATAATTTCTGTTGCCTTGACCATGTTCTTGGCAACCTGTGATCTGTGGAAATTCTTCTAAAGGGCAAAATCAATTATTCACTGACATCAGAGTAATGACTCCATATGCTGACATTATCTTGCTTTGCTTAGTGAGGGGTTTAAAATATAAAACTTACTTGTTATTGGACTGCAGGGGTCTTAAGTAAGTAACAAGAAGAGACTGAAGTTCTTTAGCATAATCTTTTTCAGTGTCCAAGATATTCTGTAACACCTATGGAGAAACAAAGATCAAGGTATTTTAATTGTTAGAAAAGTCCAAAATAAAATACAGTTTTAGATCTTTTAATCAAATTATGAGAAAGAAAAGTCTTATTTACTCAGGCTAGCACTGTGAGTAAGGAACACAAAATCTGAACGCATTCTAGCAAACTAATAATTGCATGACAACTGGATATACTGCATAGCTCATACAAACATGTTTTTTCAGAATTACCTTTATTTGGAGGGGCCCTACCATTTACATAGTATGACTCAGAATGCTTTTGTGTGCTTTAAATTATTTTATCCTCAGCAAAAGTCTCAGCTAACAAAGGATCATCATTTCCATTTTACGGTTGAGAAGACTGAGACCAACTACCCTAAGACACAGAGATTCAATGTCAGGATAATTTCATGATAACTGATATCAAACATCAAAACAGATTTTTTTAAATGATGTTTTTGCAAAGATCTTTAGGTGGCAAAATCTGAGGACACTGAATTTTTAAACAGGGTTAAAACTGGTTTTTTAATTAAAAGTAAAAAGTGCTAGTATAAACATTTCAAAGAGAAAAAGAAGCTGAAATGTGAGGAATTAAATGATGCTTACCAGTATTATTAATGATAGCCAAAAGAAAATCCTCTAGGCAAAATAATCAATAAATAGGTCCAGAGTTTCTCTTCCCCCACCAGCCCTGGAGTCATGCCCCATTCCCCAGCCTTTTCTGGAGGCAGCTACAACCTTCATTCCAAGCTCTTAGAGATCCACCAAGCTAATATTTTGGTGTACTTTCTCTCATATCTTCTAATCCATTCAACACAAATTTACTGAGTATCTATGGGCTTCCCTTGTGGCTCAGCTGGTAAAGAATCCGCCTGCAATGCAGGAGAACTGGGTTCAATCACTGGGTTGGGAAGATCCCCTGGAGAAGGGCAAGGCTACCCACTCCAGTATTCTGGCCTGGAGAATTCCATGGACAGTCCAGGGGTCGCAAAGAGTCGGACACGACTGAGCAACTTTCACTATGTGGTGACAAAGGCCATACCTGCCCTCAGGGAGTTTCTACTCTATCTGCAGAGGGAGACATTAAACGGGGGGCTCACAAGACCATGTGAAGCATTCTTAGCCAGGAGAAGCCCCTTAACCTACCAACATGCCAGATGTGTACTCACAAGACAGTGCATGATGATCTGCTTTTGAAAGGTGGAATGGAAAAACCGCCTGGAGGTCCAAGTAGCTGTGGGTTATTTTTGAAACAACTGAACTGAAGGGTAGTAGTCCAGGCTCTGCTACCAATGAACAGGTTGCTTCAGTTTTAAGGTTTCACTTGCCTCATCTCAGATTGTGACATTTCACCTACCTCAGGGACCATTGTGAAGAGGTAAGGGAGACACTGTACATGCAGGTGCTGGGTGAGTTGGGAAACAGTCCCTCCCAATTTAAAGGGTTAAAAGAAAGGTTCCTCAATGGCAGTTATTGACATTTCAGGGCAGATTACTCATTGTTGTGAGGGGATGCTCTGTGCACTGTAGGATGTTTAGCAACATCACTGGAATCTACCCATCAGAAGTCAGCTGCACGCCACCCCCTACCCAAGTATGACAATAAAAAATGTGCCCAGACCATGCCAAATGTCACCTAAAGGGCAATATCACCCCTAGCTGACAAGGACACAGGCTATAGGTATGGCCTCAAAAGTTAGGGTTTAAGTTGTAGCCCCTCCTGCCAGCCACTAATGTCCACTTTCAGTTTCTCTGTTTCTTAAGAAGGAATGCCTACTCTAAAAATAAGCGTGCACCTAGGGGCCTGGAGGTACCAATACGCTGTTAAATTAATCCAATAATGGAATAGAAATGTTACCCCCTATAGGAAGTTAAAGCACAACAAAGCAAATTAGAAACTATCTTGAGATGAATAAAAAAAAACAAACCACAACATAAAAAACTTGTAGGATGCAGTTAAAATAGTGTTTGGAGACTGCCTATATCAAAAAAGAAGAAACAGGACTTCTGGTTTCCACTCCAGCATTTAAGGCATTTGCTAGTC
>SJYS01007488.1:0-12409 GCA_006410695.1 Philantomba maxwellii | reverse complement strand
CTCTCACATCCATACATGACTACTGGAAAAACCATAGCTTTGACTAGATGGACCTTTGTGGACAAAGTAGTGTCTCAGCTTTTTAATATGCTGTCTAAGTTGGTTATAACTTTCCTACTAAGGAATAAGCATCTTTTACTTTCATGGCTGCAATCACCATTTGCAGTGATTTTGGAGCCCCCAAAAATAAAGTCAGCCACTGTTACAGAGGGCCAAGCCAGGCTCCCTGTGTTATACAGCAGCTTCCCACTAGCTATTTTACACATGATAAAAGTATATACATAAATGCTAATTTCTCAGTTTATCCTCCATATTCTTCCCCTTCTGTGTCCACAAGTTTGTTCTCTACATCTGCATCTCCATTCATTCCTTGCAGATAGGTTCATCAGTACTATTTTTCTATTAAAAGATTCCAAATATATGTGTTAATATACAGTATTTGTTTTTCTCTTTCTGACTTACTTCACTCTATAACAGGCTCTAGGTTCATCCACCTCACTAGAACTGACTCAAATTTGTTCTTTTTTATGGCTGAGTAATATTTCATTGTATATATGTACTATCAGTTCAGTTCAGTCGCTCAGTCGTGTCTGACTCTTTGCAACCCCATGAACCGCATATGTACTATGGGCTTCCCTAATAGCTCAGCTGGTAAAGAATCCACCTTCAGTGCAGGAGACCCTGGTTCGATTCCTGGGTCAGGAAGAGTTCCTGGAGAAGAGATAAGCAATCCACTCCAGTATTCTTGTCTGCAGAAACCCCATGGACAGAGGAGCCTGGTGGGCTACAGCCCATGGGGTCACAAAGAGTCGGACACAACTGAGCGACTAAGCACAGCCCAGCATGTACCATATCTTCTTTATCCGTTCATCTGTTGATGGACATCTAGGTTGCTTCCATGTGCAGGCCACTGTAAACAGTGCTATAGTGAACGCTGGAATTGTGGTTTTTCTCAGGGTGTGTGCCTAGTAATGGGATTGTTAGGTCATATGGTAGCTTTATTCCTAGTTTATTAAGGAATCTCCATACTGTTCTCCATAGCGGCTGTATCAATTTACGTTCCTACCAACAGTACAGGAAGATTCCTTTTTCTCAAGCACATCCTCTCCAGCATTTATATACCCAGTTTATAGATTTGTTGATGATGGACCTTCTAATTGGTATGAGGTGATACCTCAGTGCAGTTTTGATTTACCTTTCTCTAATAATAAGTGATGTTGAGCATCTTTTCATGTGTTTATTAGCCATCTGTATGTCTTCTTTGGAGAAATGTCTGTTTAGGTCTTCTGCCCATTTTTTTTTATCAGGTTCTTTGTTTTTCTGATATTGAGCTGTTTATATATTTTGGAAATTAATCTTTTGTCAGTTGCTTCACTTGCAATTATTTTCTCCCACTCTGAGGGTTATCTTCTCATCTCTTTATAGTTTCCTTTGCTGTGCAAAAGATTTTAAGTTAAATTAGGAGTTCTTTTTAAAAAAAAAAATCCTGGGTCTCTTTTGGCCTCTCCTCCTTGATTTCCATAACATAATTTTTCCATAATTTTCTATCTGGATTCTCCTTAAACTTCTTTTTAGTTTCCACTGCAAGGTCCTTTTTCCTCTATCTGCCTTTTAACTGTTGGCTTCCAATGGTTCCAAACTTTATACTTTCTCTCTCAAATCAAAATTATACATTTCCTCTGAACATCTCATCTATTATTTTGGCTTTTATTAATATCTATTTCCTGGCAACTCTCATACCTTCATATACAGCCCTAACTCCTCTCCAACACTGTAAAGTATAGGGTGCAAGCTTTTAAATACAGATGTTAAATATTTTAGGCTTTGTGGGTCATACTGTCTATTACCATTATTCAGTTCTGACATTATCACAGGAAACAGCCACAGACAATAAGTAAGAAAGACAATAAATAAGTGTATTTCAATGAAACTTTAATTCTGGATTTGTTGTTGTCAAGCCACTGAGTCATGTCCAAGTCTTTGCAACCCCATGGACTGTAGCACACCAGGGTTCCCTGTCCTTCAATATCTCCTGGAATTTGCTCAAACTCATGTCCATTGAGTTGATGATGCCATCCAACCATCTCATGCCCTGTTGTCCCCTTCTTCTGCCCTCAATCTTTCTCAGCATCTGGGTCTTTTCCAATGAGTCAGTTCTTCAAATCAGGTTGTCAAAGTATTGGAGCTTCAGCATCAGTCCTTCCAGTGAATATTCCAATATTTAGTTCTGGATACTATAATATAAATTTCTTCTTTTACTTTTCCAACCCTTTAAAAATGCAAAAACCATTCTTAGGTCTACAGCTGCATTGCTCAGTATAGGAGCTTCTTGCCACATGTGGCTATTTAAATAAAAATTAAAATTCAGTTCTTCAGTCACACTAACCACATTTAAAATGCACAAAAACCACACTTGTCTAGTGGCTACTGTATTAGCACAGATATAGAATATATCTATCCACAGAGAGTTCTAACAGATAGGGTGGCTCTAGATCCCTATATTTTTGGATATAAATATCCAAATCTACTTTTTGGATACAAACCATTGGGTATTTTCCCAGAACTACTAAATATCTAAAAGTGAATTACCTCACTAACTTTTCCTCAGAATTTATCCTTTCTTTACTACCAGTTGGTCAACTACATCATCTTGCACCTTTTCATACAAGTCATAAACTTAGAAGTCACTCTTAACTCCTCTTTCATGAATCCAAAGACCCAATCAGTAACCAAATCTAATTATATAGATAGATAGATATCTCACTAAAATTTCTCTCCATCTTCACTCCTATCTGGCCCATTTTAAGCACATTATCTTCTTCAGCCTTTTTCAAAAGTCTTTGAATTATTCTCCTTGCTTTTAACGTGATGCCTCTCTAATCAATTCTTCACATCCATCACTAGTGATCTTTCTGAAAAAGAAATCTCACCATGTCTCCCTTTCTGACCATTTTTCAGTGTCTCCATATCGACCATAGGATAAAATCTAACATTTTTGTATAGTTTCCAGAAAAATAACACATTCAAACTAGGATAATTTGAAGAGTGTTTGATAAAGGGAATATTTACAAAGGGGTAGACAGAATATCATCATAAAGAAATGTGTAGAATCAAGACAAAGTATGCTCCATTACTAACCCTAGGCTTAAAGGAGCTAAGGGAGATGGTTACTAGAGACTGGAGACAAACAGGGTTGCTTCTTGTTCTCAGGTTACTTTCAGACTCTAATCCCCTTCTTAAACTTACTTCTCCTAGTTTTTCTCCAATTTCCTTCACCTCTATTTTCCTGTATTTCCTTTACCTTCTCCCCTCTGGCCTCAAGTTTATCTCTCTCCCAGGCTTCTTTCTTAGCCCTAGATTCATATATTCAATTGCCTCAATATGAATGTATGGATACTCCAAAGGTTCTTCACACTCAACATGTCCATTACCATTTTTCCCTCTAAAAGTTGCTTCTCCTACAAAATTCCATTTATCAGGAAAAAGTACTATCATCTATTCCAATCACCAAAGCCAGAGATGTTTTTGGCATGGCAAAAAAACCTATCTGCCTCCCAGATTAAATACCTGCAAGTACTCCAAGTTTATATTGGGAAGAAACAAAATAGATCACCCTACTGCTCTACCAAACTAAATTATTTGTAGTCTACAAACACAACATGGTGTATCAGACTTCTGTGCCTTTGCACATATTTTTCTTTCTTAAGAGAGAAATAAAAGTTTCTCCTCCGTTTTTTTTTTTTTCTCCTCTTTCCCTTTAGTTGACATAATCTTCTTCAACACTACCTCAAGTTGAATTTCCTCTGCAAAATTTCTTTAGTTACTTTGTTCCTCTACTTATTAAATACCTCAATATCTGTATGGAGAAGGAAATGACAACACACTCCAGGATTCTTGCCTGGAGAATCCTATGGACAGAGGAGCCTGTCAGGCTATGGTCGGATACAACTGAAGCTACTAAGCACGATACCTGTAAATAATGCAAAAATTATCTTTTAAAAGTTTTATAGATTTTTAAGTCTATCTTCCCTACTGAACCATAAGTTCTTTGAGAGCACAGAATATTATTATCCTCAGTTCCTAAAATAACTCAGCTCCCTGGTGGCTAGGTGGTAAAGAATCTAAAATGCAGATATGGGAGAAAAAGTTTCAAACCCTGGGTCAGGAAGATCTCCTGGAACAGGATATGGCAATGTACTCCAGTATTCCTGCCTGGGAAATCCATGGACAAAGAAGCCTGGCAGGCTACAGTCCATGGGGTCGGAAAGAGTCAGACACAACTGAGCACGCACTGAGCACCTAAGGTAACTATTTCATCAATTTGGGTCTTGGCTCCCTCTTAAATTGGGACAAAAGAAAAATCTATCTTACAGATTTACTGTAAGGATCAGAGATACAACATGCTAAGTAAGAAGCTAGAACAGAGGAGCAGTCATTAATTAGTGGATGCTATTATTGTTGAAAATAAATAGGTGACAGAACATTTCATGAAGAAGGGGATTATACTGATAAACATGTATGTTGCCTTGAAGGAAGTGAAAGTAGGTCAATTAAGTTAGAAAGTAGGGTAATTATTAAGAAATGATGAGATATAAGACTGCAAAAACTGAAAACACATCCCAAGAACTTGGATATGCTACTAAAGAGTATAATTTTTTTACCTGCAAATAGAATCACTGGTTGAAGTGCCACGAGATATAAGATTTTCATTTTCCATATAACTCTAGTGACACTGTGAGTAAGCTTAGAAGAAAGAAGCATTAGGAGTTTGAGGCAATAAATCAGACACAAAATTAAAAGGGCCTGTAATGGCACAGAGAAAAGGACAGAATTATTTAAAAGATAAATCTAGAACTTGTTAACTTTGGATGTTATGAGTGAGGGAATACTTGAATCACTGAAGTCTCCTAAAGATTTTAAAAACCCAATGATTGAGATAAGAGAAACAGGTTGAGGAGCTGCAGAGAGATGAATTCAATTAATCATATAGTGAGTCTGAGGATGTCCACTGGTTCCTTACTAGAAACTTCAGAAGACAGTCTGAAACAGGAATCTAGGGGCAAAGATGAGATCTGGGCTGTGGTGATAATCACAATCAAACAGAAGTAGCCTAGAAAAAAACCTCTAAGGACAAGCCAATAATTTGTAAACTAACAAAAGTAAGCATAGTTGTATAGAAGGTAGGCGAAAAACAGGGAAGAGTGGAATCATGGAAATCAAATTAAGACAGTTCAAGACAAGACTGGTTAAGAACATTAAACAGTGTAAAGTTTACATAAGATGAACTGAGAAGTGACCACTGGACTTGGCATTTGTTACCTTACCAGTGAGTGGCAATGCTGTGTGGGCAATAGGTGACGGTTATGTCATGGAGAGTCACTGACTATTAAAATAAACGAGTTGAATTCTCCTTAAAGGGCATTTTTCACACTAAATGTATTATTCACCTCCACTAGAGAAAATGTTAAATTTGGTCTGTTCTCAAAGCTTATCTGTTTTCAAGATATCCTAGAAGGACCTGGAGGCTCAGAAGCCAAGAGGTTTACCACTCCAATCACTAAACTCATGCACAAATTCATTCATCTGTCATGGGGCGCGGGCGGAGGCACATTACCCCGGATATCAATATAGACTGCCTGAGAACTGAGCCATCCGCCATCACGGCCATGTAAGAAAACCAACGTGAGGAAGAGTCCAGCCCTTAAATCATTCAGACCCACTCAATTCGCAGAGCACTCCATTCCCAAATTCCAAACAGACACCAACTGAAACTTCTGTGGTAACCAGAGACCACGGTTCCCCGAACCTCCAGTTCACACAACTCCTTGCCTTGAGGCGGCAGGGCGCTGGGCGGGTGCCCAGGTAGACTGCTGCTGCCGCTCCTGTCAGCCGCCGCTCCAGACGTGCCTGGTGGGGAAGACGCAGAGGCGGCTTGGGCTGAAGGGCGGCTCAGAGGAGTCTCTTGGAGTCCGAAATTGTAGCGGGGACCCTGGGACCGAGCCTCTGGTGAGCAGGGGGAAGCCGCAGGGACAGAAGGAAATGTTGGTGATATGTCAGGCCGCAACATTCTTCAGAGCAATTATGCTGTGGGACAAAGCGACGCGGGGAAAATAAGAAAGCGCGGCGCGCAGAGTCGCAGTGCGCAGGCGCAGAGCCCCGCCCCCGCCCCCAGTTTACCACGCCCACCCACATTTTACCCCGATAGACCAGTCCCATGGAGTCGCAAAAAGCTGGGCATGACTGAGCGGCCGTTAAAATGATTTAAAGACAGAACTGGAGAATGTACTCTCAAGTGTCCCGGTCCCGTCAACTGCTGCAGAATTTGGTCTCAAGCTTAATCTCTTCTCTGGCTCAAATGCTAAAGAATCGCCTGCAAGGCAGGAAACCTGGATTCAACCCCTGGGTCCAGAAGATCCCCTGGAGAAGGGATGGCAACCCACTCCAGTATTCTTGCCTGGAAAACCCCAAGGACAGAGGAGCCGAGTCGGTCATGACTGAGCAACTAACACTTTCATAATGCGAGGTAGACCTCCTCAACTAAACGGAATTCAGGGCCATCAATCCAACTTGTGTGTGTCCGTGCTCAGTAGTGACCCCATGCTATTTGTGACCCCATGGACTGTAGCCAACCAGGGTCCTCCCTCCATGGAAGTTTCAATACTGGAGTATGTTTTAAGTTCTTCCTCCAAATACAACTTGGGAGCCTCATTATTCCCACTACACCTTATTCCCCTTATCACACATTCTGTGCTAATATTTCCAAGTTCAGTTTACTCTCTCTGTCATGTCCGACTCTTGGTGACCCCATGGACTGCAGCATGCCAGGCCTCCCTGTCAACCACCAACTCTTTAAATAAGAGTTTACTCAAACTCATGTCCATTCAGTCAGTGATGCCATCCAACCATCTTATCCTGTATCGTCTCCTTCTCCTCCTGCCTTCAATCTTCTCAGCATCAGGGTCTTTCAAATGAGTCAGCTCTTCGCATCAGGTGGCCAAAATATTGGAGTTTCAGCTTCAGCATCAGTCCTTCCAATGTATATTCAGGACTGATTTCCTTTAGAATGGACTGGTTCAATCTCCTTGCAGTCCAAGGGACTCTCAAGAGTCTTCTCCAATATCAAGAGTCTCCTCCAATATCACAGTTCAAAAACATCAACTCTTCGGCGCTCAACTCTCTTTCTAGTCCAACCCTCACATCCATACATGACTACTGCAAAAACCATAGCTTTGGCTAGATGGACATTTGTTGGCAAAGTAATGTCTCTGTTTTTAAATATGCTGTCTAGGTTGGTCATAACTTTCCTTCCAAGGAGTTAAGTGTCTTTTAATTTCATGGCTGCAGTAACCATCTGCAGTGATTTTTGGAGCCCAAAATAGTCTCTCACTGTTTCCCTATTTGCCATGATGTGATGGGACCAGATGCATGATTCTCTTGAATACAGACACAGTAATTCAACATGGTAGAGAAACCGGGATTGAGAAAATACTGTGCTGCTGCTGCTAAGTCGCTTCAGTGTCTGACTCTGTGAGACCCCACAGATGGCAGCCCACCAGGCTCCCCCGTCCCTGGGATTCTCCAGGCAAGAACACTGGAGTGGGTTGCCATTTCCTTTCTCCAATGCATGAAAGTGCAAAGTGAAAGTGAAGTCACTCAGTCATGCCCCACTCTTAGCGACCCCATGGACTGCAGCCTATCAGGCTCCTCCATCCATGGGATTTTCCAGGCAAGACTACTGGAGTGGGGTGCCATTGCATTCTCCAGAAAATACTCTAGATACCATTAGATGTCCATTACTGAATTCATTCAATTGTGAAATCAGATACAGAATATGAAACTACTGCAGTCACCACGTGCAGTGACTGCAGTACTCAAAACTTCCAATGATACCACTTAAATAAAATTGTGTTCCATCCAATGGCTTCCAAACTTTCAGAAACATTGGTAATTCAACCCAAACTTAGTGAACTGTCAAAAAACAATGCCAGACATTTCAATAACATATAAAAGCAGACATTGCTCAATGTGCTAAGAAAAATCACTATTCACATGTAAAATTCTTTACTCAGTGTTATTATTGCAAACTTGCTTCAGCAAATTTCAACTTCATCAAGAAAAATGCTCACTAAAATACTTTTTCAGCAAGAACACAAAGATTAGTGTGGCCAAGTATCAGCTTGTATTTCCTTACTGGGCAGGAAAAAAAATGCCAACAATCCCTTGGCATTCTGATAAAAAGTGACTAAAGTGTAGTCCAGATTGCAGTCCTCATCTTAGTGAATTCTCTTCATTTACCTAATCCACTCTGTACCCAACTCATTAACCACAAGCATGAAATATTCCCAAATTTCAGCCATTTATTTTTATTTCATATTTTAATTCCTACGTGGTTCATCAACTCTTTAGCAGTAACATTCTCACTGACAAAGACCAATCTACATTAACTATAGTTATATATAACATATCAAGGGAGTACCCAGGAAAATCAGAACAAGACTTCATCAGCTAAAGAGAGTTCAAGTTTGCTGTTATGAAGACATACAAGAAAACAAACATACTGAAGCATAAACAAAAAAATCAGAGTAACGGCATTCCAGAAGGAAAGATACAATAAAGATTTTAATTTACAATATGTATAATTATAATTAAAATTAACACAATTCATGTACAAAATATTAACACGGTAGTTTGTTAAGCACTTCAACTACTGAAATGTTAAAACACAATAAAAACTATATTAACCAACTTCTCCATCAAGGGATCTTATCTAGCTCACTAGTTCAGGCTGAACATTCACTCTCCGAAGTACTTCTTCAGGCATGCAAAAAACAGGGCTAACAGGTTTAATCTGTTCTTCTCCCAAAAGTGACAATCCAGCAATTCCAAACAGAGTATGGAAAGGATCTACCTATTAAAAAACAAGAATTTATATAATATTACAAAATGAAAACTTCTAAAACCCTGCTTTTGAACAGGGATTATACTGGAGCCCACTGCACTCTGTATTTAAATATTATCTTAAAATTTTCTGAAATAATGGTTTCAAACTGCACTTTTTAAACAGAGGACTTGGCACACACACTCATTTCTTAGGCATAAGTACTGTAAATGTGTTTCAGATCTTTCATACATTCTTTTGTGTGTGTTAGTCACTCAGTCACGTTCGAATCTCTACGACCCCATGGACTGTAGCCTGCCAGGCTCCTGTCCATGGAATTCTCCAGGCAAGAACGTTGTGATTGAACCTGGGTCTTAGGCATTGCAGGCAGATTCTTTACCATCTGAGCCACCAGAAAAGCACCTTAGTACACTTTTAAATGACATTTTTAAAGCATCCTTTCAAAGCAACACTTGAAAAATACTATTTGTTCCCTACCAATTCCTAGTTTTAAAAATTTAGAACTCTTAGAATCTTAAGAGTAAAACAGAACAACGCTGAAAATTTTAACTGTTACAATAACAGTCATAAGTATACTTGCCATATCTCCTGGCCTATCTGCAAATCCTCCTGTTTCTTCATCTTGACATGCTAGGATGAAACTGCGGAGTTTTTCTCTATCAATCCAATGAAGCCTTCCAATTATCTTTAGGGAAGCCAACACCCACCATGAATAGCATACATCTGGTAACTTGGAGGAAAAAGCCACAAGTTGCCACAAATGTATTTTCTAAATACCTGGGGTGGGAAGGGAATCAAGGGATGTATTGACAATGCAATGTTTAAAACACTGAAACCCAACAATTGCTTAGAATTAAAAGATAATCATTGGAAAAGAGATCAAATGCTTCATTCCACAGAACTAGAATATGAATATGCAGGCATGCACAGTCATGTCTGACTCTGCAACCCCATGAACTGTAGCCCACCAGGCTCCTCTGTCCATGGAAATTTTCAGGCAAAGAATACTGGAATGGATTGCCATTTCCTTCTCTAGGGGATCTTCCTGAGCCAGGGATTGAACCCATGTCTCCTGTGCTGTCTACACTGCAGGCAGATTCTTGATTCCACAGAAAACCAAGCTAAATGTTTCAGTTTCAGTATTCACTGATAACCATCTATCCACCTTAATTTCTATATGAAATGAATGCCTACATCAGTCCCTTTTCCAAGAAACTGGTAGTAAGGCTTATAAACTATGGCAATATACGTTCCACTGCCATGGGCAGCATTTTCAATCAAGTGCTGTCCAGGAAGGCATACAACTTGGTTAAAAAAATAAAATCATCCTTGCTCGTCAAATCATAACTTAAATGCAAAAGACCCCAACCTTACACTAAATTTCAGCTAGATCCCAGGGTGATCCACAAGAACATTAAAAGCTGTCCTAGATTGTACGTGCTATCCCCACCCTCACCCATTTCGTAATTATTGAAAAGTTGCCCAGATTTTTCAATGGATTTTAACTAGGTACCACTTGTGGTTTTTAAGCTTATTCAGAAGTAACAAGCAAGCAAAATTACACAAAAATACAATGACCCAGAATGAAAGCATAACTATGCTTTTCATATTTTAGCTCAAGGGCCTAAACCAAAGAACAGCATTTTAGTATTTGTAAATGATTTTTAAAAACATTGTGAAAGGAAAACGATTATGAAATTCATACTTGTCCATTAGTAATTTTAATGGAATACATTACACCCATTCATTTTTTATTGTCTGTGGCAACAATGTTCTTCAGGGCAGCAGTGTAGTTGCAACAAGCCCATCAGGCAAAGATAAAAATATTTACTATCTGGTCTTTACAGACCCAATTTAGAGTATGTTGAGGGCTAAACAGAATCGAGTTAAATAGTGGCCTTTGATTCCCATATATGTATAATGCACAACTGTGAGTCCCCGGTATAGTTTAAAGAAGGAAGTTTCAAGTAGGTGAAAAATAGAAGGCCTTCAGAAGGATTTTTATAAATTAAATTCTGAAGGATTCCTTCAGAAGGAATTTTATAAATAAGTATAAATTTTAAGAATTTATACTATGAATACAAACACATTTTAAAGCCCAGAGTTATTTGTCAAAGAAAATCAAAAAGTACCAGGCAATCTGTCATGACTGTCTTTTAAATGAACATCAGGATTAATAGGCATTTCAACTTTTGCTTTACTTTTGCCAAGACCATTTTTAGAAGGTACAACTAAATTTTGCAAAGTGTTATAGTAAAGTAAAAAAGCTCATGATCAATTTAAAGAGCAATATTACAAAACAAAAGGCAAAAAAAGTAGTCCTCACTCAAGTTTATAAAATTTAAAGATTAATCTTAAAAAACAATACCTTCTCTGGCCTTCCATTGAGTCCGCCTGATGGAAGCTGTCGTTCACAAAGCCACCAACCGAGTAAATCAGAATTTACTTGGTGCAACTGACTAGTAATAGCCAAGAATCCTGTGCAACAATAGATCTAAAATTACAGACATAAAGTACATGTGTATAATAGTTTTTCAACAGTAACACTGATTTTAAAAAACCTACTTTAATTATTAAAGCTCCATTTTCTATCTAAAAATTTGCTGACAGTAAAAACTGCAAACATAAACATCACATAGTTATTTGAACAAATATGAAGCTACTAGGATCCAACTCTTCAATGAAACACTACCATCAGTTTTTTCACAAAGAGCAAAGTGTTTGACAATCGTTTACATATACAACATCCTCTAACACAGGTGTTCAGGATAGGGAGATACAGAATGTTTTTTATCTGCTTACTTAAAATTAGAGAAGAGAATGGCAACCCACTCCAGTCTTCTTGCCTGGAGAATTCCATGGACAGAGGAGCCTGGGAGGCTATAGTCCATGAGGTCGCAAAAAGCTGTACATAACTGAGTGACTAACACACACACATAAAAACTAATGGAAAATCAAAATTATTTCTGGTAACTACAGAACTACTTATGTTTATCTGGGCCAGAGGATTTCACCAATAGGGGACTCAAAAGTCAGCAACTGTAAAAATGCCTACATTTTAATCTGGATTAATGAATTACCTGCCCAGCATGGGATTCAGAACCTGGTCTGCAACCAAATCCACCATCAAAGTTCATACATGATAAGACAAATTCGATTGCCTTTTCCACATTAATAGCATCCAACTTCCCCTGTAAACAGAAAACATGCCTATTAAGTTCCAGAATAATCATCAAAAGTTAATCATTTCCAATACAACATTTGAAACTTACCAATAGTGCCAAAGTTGCCACTGCACAAAAAGAGAATCTTGTATCAATTTCTCCTAAAAATAAAGCAAACCAAAGCATAATGTGTTATCAGAGGCTTCTAATCATATTATATAAAGTTAATTAAAAATCTCTGTACAACTACCATAGTTATATTTCCAAAAGTTCAGGCCTAATATGTACTTTTATCGTCCAAGAGGAAAACTACATCTGAAGTGTATGTTCACTTACTTTACTTCTA
>SJYS01007487.1:629947-643260 GCA_006410695.1 Philantomba maxwellii | reverse complement strand
GTATTTGAAGAACATAAAAAAGAGAAAGCTGAACTGAAAATAATTCTGCCCGTTAACTTACTATCTGAAATTAATGGATAATGTCATTCAGTTTTATTGGTGGTATAGCACCAGATTTCTATGTGACCATAATCTGGAAACCATTAGTGATCAATACTCCATATTTTATTGAGATTTTTAAGAGAGAAAATAATTTGTCCAAGGGTACAGAATTGTAGTAATAGAGCTGGGACTTCTGGTCCACTTGTCTGTAACTTTTCATACCTACTTAATGGGACCCATAATCAACAGGATGGAGGAGAGAGGATTTTTGAAGATCTTGATCCCCTCCCCACCCCCACCCCGAAAAAAGTCTTGGTAACATTTCAGGTTCTAATGACTTAGGTTTTAGAGGAAAGAGAAACAAAAGAAAAAGAAGGGCACGTTCACAGAACTGAGCACAGCACGGCTGACTGCTTACTGTGTTGGACTTAAAACTGATGCTCCCAGAAACCGTATTGTATGTAAGTCTGAGAAACCATAGGTCACCTACAATAATGAAAAATATTTCTGTTTTGAGCTGCCCTTTATAAACTTACTGTCTACTGAAGATCTAAAGTCTTTAAGTTTGAATCCAAAAGTAGGGGACGACAGACAGGTACATTTGCGGTACGTGCCAGAATCTGGGGAAAAGGGGACATGGACAAGGCACTTGCTTATTTGATAATGAATGTGGTTAATTATAGCTGTCTCTAAAGTCTGAACTTTTACAGGTCAGAAATTTGAAATGAGGGATAAATGGAAAGAGACTCAGAAAAGACTTCGAAATGCTCATTAAGTGTGCCTGAGGACAATCAGTTACTAATTGTCATTCCTAACTTTTTAGGTAGCTGATAACTCTCATGATCCTGAGCATAAGAAAATTCAGGTCACACATTTAATCATTATAAATACTTTTGATTTTCTCTCTCCTGTGCCCATTTATTTTCTTTCATAGTAGCACCTCAGTTTTCCTTTGGAGAATGAACTCATTCCCCATTAGAGTTTTGGTGGGACTGTCAATCACCCTCCTTAACTTTACCTTAGGATGAGACCAAAACTAGGCTGATTAGATGAACTCTCCCTGGAATAGTTCAGGAAAATGATCGAGATTATTTTAAATTGAAGTGGCATACTGAAGTGCCTGGTTTCTTTAGCCTTCTCTTCCATTCTGTGAGCTACGTCATGTCTTTCCAATTAGTTATGTATGTGGTTAACAAGAATCAGTTTTTTGTTGCTTGCAACCAACAATTTCAAAACCTTAAATTACTGATAATTGAAAACTTGATTAGTCTCACTTGTCTACATACATCTGAAAATCTTAATACAGTGTTAAAAATATAAAATAAACTGAGTGGAATCAACAGCAGATTTGACACTGTAGAACTTATTAGTGAATTAGAGATGGCAGTAGAAAACCAAAAAAAAAAATATTAGACATCAGTGATCTATGGGAAAATTTGAGGCAAAACTTTTATTATCTTTGTAGTTCCTGGTGAGGAGAAGGGACTAATTGACCAAGACTTCAGAGAAAACTCACGTAAATAAAATTAGAAATTAAAGAGAACAAATTAAAATTGTTATAACAGAAATGCAAAAGATTGTAAGAAATCACTGTGCCAATTATTCGGGCAGCCTAGAAATGGATAAATTCCTAGTAACATACAACTTCCAAGACTGAATCATGAAGAAAGAGAAAATCTGAATTCACAAATTGATTACTAGTGAGGAGATGGAATCAGTAATCAAAAACCTCCCTTAAACAAAACACTAGGGCCAGATGGCCTCACTGGTGGGGTCTACCAAATGTTAAAAGAATTAATTCCAGTCCTTATCAAACTCTTCCAAAAAATAGAAGAGAAGGGAATACTTCCAAACTAATTTTCAAGGCCAGCATTACCCTAATAGAAAACCAGCCAAGTTTACCATAAGAAAATTACAGGCCAGTGTTCCTGACGAACATAGACAGAAAAATCCCCAATAAAATATTTGCAAACTGAATTCAACAGTACTTTAAAAATATATATACATGAGTATCTTTATATTATGAGTATGCTGTTAGCTATAGGCTTTTGATGTAGAGATAGAGCCTTTATTATGTTGAGGTATATTCCCTATATAACCACTTCGTTCAGAGTTGTTTTTTTCTTTAATCATAAGTGGGCATTAATTTTTGTCAAAGCTTTTTCTGCATCACATTGCTTTGCAGATGTTGAGCCATCCTTCAGTCAGTTCAGTTGCTCAGTCCTGTCCAACTCTTTACAACTCTATGAACTGCAGCACCCCAGGCTTGTCCATCCCCAACTCCTGGAGCTTGCTCAAACTCATGTCCTTCAAGTTGGTACTGCCATACAACCATCTCATCCTCTGTCATCTCCTTCTCCTGCCTTCAATCTTTCCCAGCATCAGGGTCTTTCCCAGTGAGTTAGTTCTTTGCCTCAGNTGCTCAAACTCATGTCCTTCAAGTTGGTACTGCCATACAACCATCTCATCCTCTGTCATCTCCTTCTCCTGCCTTCAATCTTTCCCAGCATCAGGGTCTTTCCCAGTGAGTTAGTTCTTTGCCTCAGGTGGCCAAAGTATTAGAGCTTTCAGTTCAGTTCAGTTGCTCAGTTGTGTCTGACTCTTTGCGACACCATGAACTGCAGCACGCCAGGCCGCCCTGTCCATCACCAACTCCCGGAGTCCACCCAAACCCATGTCCATTGAGTAAGTGATGCCATCCAACCATTTCATCCTCTGTCATCCCCTTCTCCTCCTGCCCTCAATCTTTCCCAGCATCAGGGTCTTTTCAAATGAGTCAGCTCTTTGCATCAGGTGGCCACAGTATTGTAGTTGCAGTTTCAACATCAGTCCTTCAAATGAACACCTAGAACTGATCTCCTTTAGGATGGACTGGTTTGATCTCCTTGCAGTCCAAGGGATTCTCAAAAGTCTTCTCCAACACCACAGTTCAGAAGCATCAATTCTTTGGTGCTTAGCTCTCTGTATAGTCCAACTCTCACATGACCACTGGAAAAACCATAGCCTTGATTAGATGGACCTTTGTTGACAAAGTAATGTCTCATTAGCTTTTTAATATGCTATCTAGGTTGGTCATAACTTTCCTTCCAAGGAGTGAGTGTCTTTTAATTAGACCTTTAGCTTCAGCATAGGTTCTAAAGAAGATTCAGGACTGATTTTCTTTAGGATTGACTGGTTTGAACTCCTTGCAGTCCCAGGGACTCGAGTCTTCTCCAACACCACAGTTTAAAAGCATCACTTCTTCACTGCTCAGCTNCCAAGGAGTGAGTGTCTTTTAATTAGACCTTTAGCTTCAGCATAGGTTCTAAAGAAGATTCAGGACTGATTTTCTTTAGGATTGACTGGTTTGAACTCCTTGCAGTCCCAGGGACTCGAGTCTTCTCCAACACCACAGTTTAAAAGCATCACTTCTTCACTGCTCAGCTTTCTTTATGGTCCAGTTCTCACATCCATACATGACTACTGGGAAAACCATAGCTTTGACTAGATGGACCTTTGTCAGCAAAGTAATGTCTTTGCTTCTTAATATGATATCTAGGTTTGTTTTCTTGCAAGGAGCAAGCATCTTTTAATTTCATGGCTGCAGTCCCCATCTGCAGTGACTTTGGAGCCCACGAAAATAGACTCTGTCACTGTTTCCACTGTTTCCCTGTCTGTTTGCTGTGAAGTGATGAGACCAGGTGCCATGATCTTAGTTTTCTGAATATTGAGTTTTAAGCCAACTTTTCACTCTCCTCTTTCACTTTAATCAAGAGGCTCTTTAGTTCCTCTTCGCTTTCTGCCATAAGGGTGATGTCATCTGCATGTCTGAGGTTATTGCTGTTTTTCCCGGCAATCTTGATTCCAGCATGTGCTTCATGCAGCCCAGTATTTTGCATGATGTGCTCTGCATGTAAGTTAAATAAGCAGGGTGACGGTGTGCAGCCTTAACAGAATCCTTTCCTAGTTTTGAGCCAGTCTGCTGTTCTGTGTCTGGTTCTAACTTGCTTCTTGACCGGCATACAAATTTCTGAGGAGGCAGGTAAGGTGGTCTGATATTCCCATCTCTTGAAAAATTTTCTAGTTTGTTGTGATTCACACATTCGAAGGCTTTAGCATAGTCAGTGAAGCAGAAGTAGATGTTTTTCTGGAATTCTCTTGCTTTTTCAATGATCGAGAGGATGTTAGCAATATGATCTCTGGTTCCTCTGCCTTTTCTAAATCCAGCTTGAACATCTGAAGTTCTTGGTTCACATACTGTCAAAGCCTAGCTTGGAGAATTTTGAGTGTTACTTTGCTCAAAGTAACAATGAGTGCAATTGTGCAGTAGTTTGAACATCCTTTGGCATTGCCTTTTTTGGGATTGGAATGAAAACTGACCTTTTCCAGTTCTGTGGCACTGCTGAGTTTTCCAAATGTGCCGGTATATTGAATGTAGCACTTAACAGCATCATCTTTTAGGATTTGAACTAGTTCAGCTGGAATTCCATCACCTCCACTAGCTTTGTTCATAGTCATCCATCCTAAGGCCCACTTTGCACTCTAGGCTGTCTGGCGCCAGGTGAGTTATCACATCATTGAGGTCATCTGAGCCATCCCGCATCCCTGGAATAAACAGGCATCCCTGGAATAAACTCCATTTGCCTGTTCAAATCCTTCAGTGGTTCCTCATTGTTCTAGGAGTGAGTTTCAACTTCCCTTTCAAGTTCTACTTAGTCCTGCTGCTGCTTCTGCTGCTGCTAAGTCGCCTCAGTCGTGTCCGACTCTGTGCGACCCCAGAGACGACAGCCCACCAGGCTCCCCCGTCCCTGGGATTCTCCAGGCAAGAACACTGGAGTGGGTTGCCATTTCCTTCTCCAATGCAGGAAAGTGAAAAGTGAAAGTGAAATTGCTCAGTCGTGTCCGACTCCTAGCGACCCCGTGGACTGCAGCCCGCCAGGCTCCTCCGTCCGTGGGATTTTCTAGGTAGGAGCACTAGAGTGGGGTGCTGTTGCCTTCTCTGACTTAGTCCTACATGATGCCTTTTAAACCTTATTCTATTACTACTGTTTTCCCCACTCTAAATAATTCATACATGCCAAACACATGCTGATTCTCAGAACATATTAAGTACTTTGTCCTGCCTATTTCCCATTCCTTTTAGACATCAGCCCAAACTTTATTTCAGAAAAGACTTCTCCAATTATTCAGTCCAAATTAGACCCTCATGGTGAGTTTCTATCAAGTCATATGATTTTATTTGTGTAGCAATTACCACTATTTTGGAGAAGGAAATGGCAACCCACTCCAGTATCTTGCCTCGAAAATCTCAACGATGGAGGAGCCTGGTAAGCTATAGTCTATGGTGTCGCAAAGAGTCGGACATGACTGAATGACTTTACTTCCTTTTCCACTAGAAGAATAAGTCCATGTATGCAGACTCTTTTTATTATGAGTTAATACAAGTAAAGAATTCTGGTTGTTATAATGAAGTTCACCACTGTAACTTCGGAGCATAGAGTACTTAACTGTGTGCATGCTAAGTCACTTCATTTGTGTCTGACTCTTCCCAACCCAGGGATCGAACCCACATCTCTTGTGTTTCCTGCATCTGCAGGCAGGTTCTTTACCACTAGCACCACCTGGGAAGCCCCCATTCTTAACTGGAGTAAAGTGTTAATTTCTCAGTCGTGTCCAACTCTTTGTGACCCCATGGACTGTAGCCCACCAGGCTCCTCTTTCCATGAGATTTCCCAGGCANGCTCTATACAGACAGCAAAAACAAGACCAGAGGCTGACTGTGGCTCAGATCATAAACTCCTTATGGCCAAATTCATACTTAAATTGAAGAAAGTAAGAAAACTCATGGACCATTCAGGTATGACCTAAATAAAATCCTTTATAATTATACAGTGGAAGTGAGAAATAGAATCAAGGGATTAGATTTGATAGAGTGCCTGATGAACTATGGATGGAGGTTCATGACATTCTACAGGAGACATGGATCAAGAACATACTCAAGAAAAAGAAATGCAAAAAGGCAAAATGGCTGTCTGAGGAAGCCTTACAAATAGCTGTGAAAAGAAGAGAAGCAAAAAGCAAAGGAGAAAAGGAGAGATATAAGCACCTGAATGCAGAGTTCCAAAGAATAGCAAGGAGAGATAAGAAAGGCTTCCTCAGTGATCAATGCAAAGAAATAGAGGAAAACAGCAGAATGGGAAAGACTAGAGATCTCTTCAAGAAAATTAGAAATATCAAGGGAACATTTCATGCAAAGATGTGCTCAATAAAGAACAGAAATGGAAGGACCTAACAGAAGCAGAAGATATTAAGAATAGGTGGCAAGAATATACAGAAGAACTGTACAAAAATTTCATCATGACCCAGATAATCATGATGGCATGATCACTCACCTAGAGCCAGACATCCTGGAACGTGATGTCAAGTGGACCTTAGGAAGCACCACTATGAACAAAGGTAGTGGAGGGTGATGGAATTCCAATTGAGCTTTTCAAATCCTAAAAGATGATGTTGTGAAAGTGCTGCACTCAATATGTCAGCAAATTTGGAAAACTCAGCAGTGGCCAAAGGGCTGGAAAATGTCAGTTTTCATTCCAGCCCCTAAGAACAACAATGCTCAAACTACCACACAATTGCACTCATCTCACATGCTAACAAAATAATGCTTGAAATTCTCCAAGCTAGGCTTCAACAGTACATGCACTGTGAACTTCCAGATGTTCCAGCTGGTTTTAGAAAAGTCAGAATAACCAGAGATCAAATTGCCAAAATCCATTGAATTATCAAAAAAGCAAGAGAGTTCCAGAAAAACATCTATTTCTGTTTTATCAACTATACCAAGACTTTGACTCTGTGGATCATCACAAACTGTGGAAAATTCTGAAAGAGATGGGAATACCAGATCACCTGCCCTGCCTCTTGAGAAATCTGTATGCAGGTCAGTAAGCAAGAGTTAGAACTAGACTTGGAACAACACACTGGTTCCAAATCAGGAAAGGAGTACATCAAGGCTGTATATTGTCACCCTGCTTATTTAACTTATATGCAGAGTACGCCATGAGAAATGCTAGGCTGAAGGAAGCACAAGCTGGAATCAAGATTGCCAGGAGAAATATCAGTAATCTCAGATATGCAGAAAATACCACCCTTATGGCAGAAATAGAACTAAAGAACTAAAGAACTTCTTGATGAATGTGAAGAGGAGAGTGAAAATGTTGGCTTAAAACTCAACATTCAGAATACTATGCTCATGACATCTGGTCCCATCATTTCATAGCAAATAGTTGGGGAAACAGTGGAAGCAGCAACAGACTTTATTTTGGGGGGGCTTCAAAAATCACCACAGATGGTGACTGAAGCCATGAAATTAAAAGACACTTGCTCCTTAGCAGAAAAGTTATGATCAACCTAGACAGCATATTAAAAAGCAGAGACATTACTTTGCCAACAAAGGTCTGTCTAGTCAAAGCTATTGTTTTCCTGGTAGTCATGTATGAATGTGTGAGTTGGACTTAGAAAAAGCTGAGCACGGAAGAATTGATACTTTTGAACTGTGGTGTTGGAGAAAACTCTTGAGAGTCCTTTGGACTGCAAAGAAATCCAATCAGTCCATCCTAAAGGAAATTCAGTTCAGTTCAGTCGCTCAGTCGTGTCCGACTCTTTGCGACCCCATGAATCGCAGCACGCCAGGCCTCCCTGTTCATCACCATCTCTCGGANGAATGTAGCACTTAACAGCATCATCTTTTAGGATTTGAACTAGTTCAGCTGGAATTCCATCACCTCCACTAGCTTTGTTCATAGTCATCCATCCTAAGGCCCACTTTGCACTCTAGGCTGTCTGGCGCCAGGTGAGTTATCACATCATTGAGGTCATCTGAGCCATCCCGCATCCCTGGAATAAACAGGCATCCCTGGAATAAACTCCATTTGCCTGTTCAAATCCTTCAGTGGTTCCTCATTGTTCTAGGAGTGAGTTTCAACTTCCCTTTCAAGTTCTACTTAGTCCTGCTGCTGCTTCTGCTGCTGCTAAGTCGCCTCAGTCGTGTCCGACTCTGTGCGACCCCAGAGACGACAGCCCACCAGGCTCCCCCGTCCCTGGGATTCTCCAGGCAAGAACACTGGAGTGGGTTGCCATTTCCTTCTCCAATGCAGGAAAGTGAAAAGTGAAAGTGAAATTGCTCAGTCGTGTCCGACTCCTAGCGACCCCGTGGACTGCAGCCCGCCAGGCTCCTCCATCCGTGGGATTTTCTAGGTAGGAGCACTAGAGTGGGGTGCTGTTGCCTTCTCTGACTTAGTCCTACATGATGCCTTTTAAACCTTATTCTATTACTACTGTTTTCCCCACTCTAAATAATTCATACATGCCAAACACATGCTGATTCTCAGAACATATTAAGTACTTTGTCCTGCCTATTTCCCATTCCTTTTAGACATCAGCCCAAACTTTATTTCAGAAAAGACTTCTCCAATTATTCAGTCCAAATTAGACCCTCATGGTGAGTTTCTATCAAGTCATATGATTTTATTTGTGTAGCAATTACCACTATTTTGGAGAAGGAAATGGCAACCCACTCCAGTATCTTGCCTCGAAAATCTCAACGATGGAGGAGCCTGGTAAGCTATAGTCTATGGTGTCGCAAAGAGTCGGACATGACTGAATGACTTTACTTCCTTTTCCACTAGAAGAATAAGTCCATGTATGCAGACTCTTTTTATTATGAGTTAATACAAGTAAAGAATTCTGGTTGTTATAATGAAGTTCACCACTGTAACTTCGGAGCATAGAGTACTTAACTGTGTGCATGCTAAGTCACTTCATTTGTGTCTGACTCTTCCCAACCCAGGGATCGAACCCACATCTCTTGTGTTTCCTGCATCTGCAGGCAGGTTCTTTACCACTAGCACCACCTGGGAAGCCCCCATTCTTAACTGGAGTAAAGTGTTAATTTCTCAGTCGTGTCCAACTCTTTGTGACCCCATGGACTGTAGCCCACCAGGCTCCTCTTTCCATGAGATTTCCCAGGCAAGAATATTGGAGTCGGTAGCCATTCCAGTAGATCTTCTCCAGGAGATCTTCCCATCCCAGGGATAGAACCCGTGTTTCTTACATCGCCTGCATTGGCAGGCAGGCTCTTCACCATCAGTGCCACCTGGGAACTCCATACTTAACATCAGTTCAGCTCAGTTCAGTCGCTCAGTCGTGTCCGACTCCCTGCAACCCCATGAATCACAACATGCCAGGCCTCCCTGTCCATCACCATCTCCCAGAGTTCACTCAGACTCGCGTCCATCGAGTCCATGATGCCATCCAGCCATCTCATCCTCGGTCGTCCCCTTCTCCTCCTGCCCCTAATCCCTCCCAGCATCAGAGTCTTTTCCAATGAATCAACTCTTCGCATGAGGTGGCCAACGTACTGGAGTTTCAGCTTTAGCATCATTCCTTCCAAAGAGATCCCAGGGCTAATCTTCAGAATGGACTGGTTAGATCTCCTTGCAGTCCAAGGGACTCTCGAGAGTCTTCTCCAACACCACAGTTCAAAGGCATCAATTCTTCAGCGCTCAGCTTTCTTCACAGTCCAACTCTCACATCCATACATGACCACTGGAAAAACCATAGCCTTGACTAGACGGACCTTAGTTGGCAAAGTTTGCTTTTGAATATGCTATCTAGGTTGGTCATAACTTTTCTTCCAAGGAATAAGCGTCTTTTAAATTCATGGCTGCAGTCACCATCTGCAGTGATTTTGGAGCCCCAAAAAATAAAGTCTGACACTGTTTCCACTGTTTCCCCATCTATTTCCCATGAAGTGATGGGACCAGATGCCATGATCTTCGTTTTCTGAATGTTGAGCTTTAATACGTAACCATAGTAGCCACTAAATAAATAGTTCTTTAAGGCAGGTTGAATGTTATCAAATAAATGTTGAATGTCAAAAGCATGGAATGACATATATACCAAATATACCACTTTTGTTATCTTTTCAATTAAAACTTATGAGTTAACAAATAATTGTATTATTTGTTCAAAGATAAAATAATTAAAATTATAAGAAGGCAATAAAGGATATTTTTCATAATGTCAGAGTGAAAAGTGAAAGTGAAATCGCTCAATCGTGTCCGACTCTTTGTGACCCCATGAACCGTAGCCTACCAGGCTTCTCTGTCCATGGGATTTTCCCAGCAAGGTTACTGGAGTGGGTTGCCATTTCCTTCTCCAGAGGATCTTTCCAGCCCAGGAATTGAACCTGGGTCTCCCACATTGTGGGCAGATGCTTTACCCGCTGAGCCACCAGGGAAGCCCCAGCGTCAGAGTAGGGAACGTGCAAGGTTTTCCTTATGTACCTGTCTTTTAGCCACTCAGTTGCCCTCTCAAAGGCCACTCTTGTTTCTAGTTCTGCATCTTCCATGGATGTTCTAAATCTATGTGTTCAAATTTGTGATTGTGTGTTTTTGTGTTTATAGATAGATAGATAATACCTATATATTTTTTTCTCCTTGTCCAAGTTGATAGCCAGGATTGACTAGGATTTAGCAACCACATAATCATAGAAGTCAAGTGGGCCTTAGAAAGCATCACTACGAACAAAGCTAGTGGAGGTGATGGAATTCTAGTTGAGCTATTTCAAATCCTGAAAGATGATGCTGTGAAAGTGCTACACTCAGTATGCTAGCAAATTTGGAAAACTCAACAGTGGCCACAGGACTGGAAAAAGTCAGTTTTCATTCCAATTCCAAAGAAAGGCAATGCCAAAGAATGCTCCAATTACCGCACAATTGCACTCATCTCACATGCTAGTAAAGTAATGCTCAAAATTCTCCAAGCCAGGCTTCAGCAATACATGAACCGTGAACTCCCTGATGTTCAAGCTGGCTTTAGAAAAGGCAGAGGAACCAGAGATCAAATTGCCAACATCCGCTGGATCATGGAAAAAGCAAGAGAGTTCCAGAAAAACATCTACTTCTGCTTTATTGACTATGCCAAAGCCTTTGACTGTGTGGATCACAATAAACTGTGGAAAATTCTGAAAGAGATGGGAATACCAGACCACCTAACCTGCCTCTTGAGAAATCTGTATGCAGGTCAGGAAGCAACAGTTAGAACTGGACATGGAACAACAGACTGGTTCCAAATAGGAAAAGGAGTACGTCAAGGCTGTATATTGTCACCCTGCTTATTTAACTTATATGCAGAGTACATCATGAGAAACGCTGGACTGGAAGAAACACAAGCTGGAATCAAGATTGCCGGGAGAAATATCAATAACCTCAGATATGCAGATGACACCACCCTTATGGCAGAAAGTGAAGAGGAGCTAAAAAGCCTCTTGATGAAAGTGAAAGAGGAGAGTGAAAAAGTTGGCTTAAAGCTCAACATTCAGAAAACGAAGATCATGGCATCTGGTCCCATCACTTCATGGGAAATAGATGGGGAAACAGTGGAAACAGTGCCAGACTTTATTTTTTTAGGCTCCAAAATCACTGCTGATGGTGACTGCAGCCATGAAATTAGAAGACGCTTACTCCTTGGAAGAAAAGTTATGTCCAACCTAGATAGCATTTTCAAAAGCAGAGACATTACTTTGCCAACTATGGTCGGTCTAGTCAAGGCTATGGTTTTTCCTGTGGTCATGTATGGATGTGAGAGTTGGACTGTGAAGAAAGCTGAGCACTGAAAAATTGATGCTTTTGAACTGTGGTGTTGGAGAAGACTCTTAAGAGTCCCTTGGACAGCAAGAAGATCCAACCAGTCCATTCTGAAGGAGATCAGCCCTGGGATCTCTTTGGAAGAAATGATGCTAAAGCTGAAACTCCAGTACTTTGGCCACCTCATGAGAAGAGTTGACTCATTGGAAAAGACTCTGATGCTGGGAGGGATTGGGGGCAGGAGGAGAAGGGGACGACCGAGGATGAGATGGCTGGATGGCATCACTGACTCGATGGATGTGAGTCTGAGTGACCTCCGAGAGATGGTGATGAACAGGGAGGCCTGGCGTGCTGCGATTCATGGGGTCGCAAAGAGTCGGACACGGCTGAGCGACTGAACTGAACTGAATCATAGAAGTCTGTTATAAAGGACTTCCAAGCTTTGTGTCAGCCCTGTCCCACTGCCCCAGGGTCCTTAAAGCTGAAATTTCATTACGGAATTTAAATAGTAATCTCTCTCTGTCTCTCTCCTCCTTTCAGTATGCACAAATTTTAAGAGAAAGACTGAGAGAATCCATTCATGATGTTCAGTACGTAGAGCCTCCATTCGATGACTCGATTGCTGATCTAGGTAAAGAATGGAAGAGTGCCCTGGCAAAACTGAGGTTTGCTAATTCATATAGAATGGAGCCGTTGAAAAAATTCCAGGCTCATTCAGTAGAAACAAAAGTCCAGCAGATACTAACGGTAGGTTGATAGGTATATATGAAAGCAATATCTTAATTTTGGGGATTTAATAAACCATGTTAAGATTTACGGCAGTGTAGTTACTCTGACTGATTTTTTGTAGCATTTGTCTCTGAAAGTACTTTGTAGTCATTCTGAATAATCTTCATGTTGATGCTATGATTAAAGCTAAATCAAAAAGAATTTTTTTTGTATTTCATTTAACAATTATTCATAAATTATTTATCCTGCAGGTTCTGTGTTTCTCCCATATGTGAAGGAATGAGTAAAAAATAAAACCCATATTGAATATGTGGGAAAAACTGATTCATGACTATACTGAACATCCAAGAACAGGCAATCCCCAGCTTATCTGTAGATTTTCTTCTTCATTAATCAAGCTGGAATCTGAAGTTCATTTAAGACAGTTGTTTGAAACTCAGACATATTTTCAGGCTAGTCCAACAAAGCTTCAGTTTTACAGAGTTAATACTATAATGCCAATATTAATTACACTAGTGTTTGTGTCTGAAGGCTACATTGTTCAGATGGAAAGAATCCCCTTCACTATCTTTCCTAATAAAGGGCCAAATTAAAAACTTTCAAATTACAGAATGTTTGTTTAAGGGGACACCTTTGCTGAATCCCCTTTTCACCTTTGGGCATCAGGCACCCAGGAGGTTTCAGACGACCAGGCTCCCTCTGTGGGCTTCTACGCTGCCCGAGTCCCCCTCCAGGAGCACTCCTTGTTTAACATTACCTCCCCCGCCTCAAATTTGCAAATGCACTCCTTTAGTAACAACTGGTGTCAGCTAGCTATTGGGAAGAAAGCATACATTTAATTTCTTCTGTATAAATTGTGCTTGTGTGCTTAATTGCTTAGTCACGTCCAACTGTTTGCAACCCCATGGACTATAGCTC
>SJYS01007487.1:612115-629668 GCA_006410695.1 Philantomba maxwellii | reverse complement strand
TTTCACTCTGCAATTAAAAAGAGAACTGTTTGAAAACTGCTATTTTACCTCTAAAGAAAACCTTCTGAGAAGTTGGATTCCAGTTATCTAAATATTTTGAGGTTATCCTTCCAAAACAGAGACTCTAACTGATTTCATGTTTAAAATCATCATATACCTTTATAACTAATTTGACCAATATGACCAAAAGCAACACATAATATCTAAGGCCATTATGAAAAAAAATAAAAATGAGATGCCAAAACTTGTTTTTTAAAACTGAATTGGACTAAAAACAGCTATGACATGTCTAGAATGAGTGAAATGCCTATTTTTAATTAGTATTTTCACTCTTCCCACTTTATCAGGAGTCTAAAATTGCCTCTCTACAAAATAAGATTTTAAGATTAACTGAGTCAGATAAATAATTTTAAAAACAAAAAGTGATTTCCAAAGCCTCAGGCTCTTCTCTCTTCACTTCTTGTCTCAGGATCTGCCTCCTGTGTCATTATTTCTCTCTTCCTTGGATCCTTGTGGCCAAGTCCCTCTCCTGGTGCCATCATTCTCCTTTTCTTCTATACGTCTTATGCCTCTTTTATACCCTCAATCCCCCCATACTAATTATTTCACCAAATTTAACTTTTTTCTGAAATTGTTATCACCCTTTTTCCTCTGAACTTGTCAGAAATGACCTTCCTCAAAATTAAGCCTTCTGAGGACCAAGAAGTTAAACCATTAAATTTTGTCAAAGATTTCCCAAAGTAACTGAAGATCTTCACAGATTTGCTGATAAATTTAATACGGTCACTCAAATTGATCAACCTGGATTCTCTGGCTTAAATCAACCAATCTGTATGCTCATTGGTAAAGGACATGCCTGATACTTCTGTTGTTGTTCAGTTACCCTGTTGTGTCTGACTATTTATGACACCATGGACTGCAGCATGCCAGGCTTCCCTGTCCTTCACTATCATGGAGTTTCCTCAAACTCATGTTCATTGAGTTGGAGATGCTGAGGGAGGAAAGAAACAGTCTGAGCTGACTCCATCTTGAAAAAGAAGGAAATTCCATCTTGAACTTTCAGTGAGCTTTATACTATGTGTCTGGTAGCCCTGGGGATAACATATCTATGGCAGAACTGGCCTCCCAGACTGAGAAACACCAGATTCCATACCAAGATTTCCTGTCTCCAAAAAGAAGGTAATAATCCCCTATGTAATCAATCACCTTTTTAATCTCTGTGGCACCCATTGGTGTAGGCTACAATGTATAACCAGCCGACCCTTCTGATTATAAATCATGGTTGTAACTGTGAAGAAGGCTGATCGCCGAAGAATTGATGCTTTTGAACTGTGGTGTTGGAGAAGACTCTTGAGAGTCCCTTGGACTGCAAGGAGATCCAACCAGTCCATTCTGAAGGAGATCAGCCCTGGGATTTCTTTGGAAGGAATGATGCTGAAGCTGAAACTCCAGTACTTTGGCCACCTCATGCAAAGAGTTGACTCATTGGAAAAGACTCTGATGCTGGGAGGGATTGGGGGCAGGAGGAGAAGGTGACGACCAAGGATGAGATGGCTGGATGGCATCACTGACTCAATGGATGTGAGTCTGAGTGACCTCCGAGAGATGGTGATGAACAGGGAGGCCTGGCATGCTGCGATTCATGGGGTCGCAAAGAGTCGGACACGACTGAGCGACTGAACTGAACTGAACTGAACCTGATTGTATCTCTCTTTAACTCTTTCCAGGCTTAATTTAAGGAATTTGGGGATGTGAGCTTGAACAGTACACTTAAGGTATATAAGGTTTTCAGAAAAGTCATTTGGGTCCCTGGTTAAACAGGAAACTGTGCTTCGGACACACCAGTGTAATAAACTGCACTCCACTATCCACACTGCCCTTCTGAGTGAGTTTGTTTCCCAGAGCGTTTGTCTATAACAATGCTATCCAATCATTTCATTCTCTGTCATCCCCTTCTCCTTCTGCCCTAAACTGTGTGCCAGTAAAACTAAGTTCCTCTGCTGAGTTCATGATTAAAATCTCTATCCAAAACATTATTCCCTTTCATGTCCAAAACCCGTTCTCATCAAGATTGAGAAGTATCAAAGAAGTGAGGGAGGAATTGAAACCCCATGTCGATGTCTTTTGAGGTAAAACTCATACTGATGCTGAAACTGAAGTTCCAATACTTTGGCCACATGATGTGAAAAACTGACTCATTGGAAAAGACCCTGATGCTGGGAAAGATTGAAGGCAGGAGGAGAAGGGGACAACAGAGGATGAGATGGTTGGATGGCATCACCGACATGGGTTTTGGTGAGCTCCAGGAGTTGGTGATGGACAGGGAGGCCTGGCATGCTGTGGTTCATGGGGTCTCAAAGAGTCGGACATAACTAATTGTCTGAACAACAACAACAACCAGAATGACTGAAGAATCTGGGCCCAAGTGAAAACGATGCTCAGTTATGGAAGTGTCTGGTGGTGAAAGGAAAGTCTGAGGCTGTAAAGAACACAGTTGCATAAGAACCTGGAATGTTAGGTCCATGAATCAAGATAAATTGGACAAGGTCAATCAGGAGATGAAATGAGTAAATATTGACATCTTAGAAATCATTGAACTAAAATGGACAGGAATGGAAGAATATAATTCAGATGACCATTATGTCCATTACTGTGNAAGTGAAAACAATGCTCAGTTATGGAAGTGTCTGGTGGTGAAAGGAAAGTCTGAGGCTGTAAAGAACACAGTTGCATAAGAACCTGGAATGTTAGGTCCATGAATCAAGATAAATTGGACAAGGTCAATCAGGAGATGAAATGAGTAAATATTGACATCTTAGAAATCATTGAACTAAAATGGACAGGAATGGAAGAATATAATTCAGATGACCATTATGTCCATTACTGTGGGCAAGAAGCCTTTAGAAGAAATAGAGTACTCCTCACAGTTAACAACAGATTCTGAAACATAGTACTTTGGTGCAATCTCAAATATGACAGAATAATCTCAGTTCATTTCCAAAGCAAACCATTCAACATCAATAATCGAAGTCTATGCCTCAACCATTGATTCTGAACAAGCTGAAGTTGATCACTTCTATGAAGACCTACAAGATCTTCTAGAACTAACACCACAAAAAGGGGTCTTCTTTATCATAGGGGTTTTGAATACAAAAGTGTGAAGTCAAGAGACACCCAGAATAACAGGCAAGTTTGGGCTTGGAGTACAAAATGAAACAGGACAAAGACTAACAGAGTTTTTCCAAGAGAACACAGTGATCATAGCAAACATGTCTTCCCAATAACACAAGAAATGTCTCTACACATCGACATCACTAGATGGTCAATACTGAAATCAGATTGATTATATTCTTATCAGCTAAAGATGGAGAAGCTCTATATAGTCAATGAAAAATAACAGCTGGAGATGACTGTAGCTCAGATCACCAGCTCGTTATTGCAAAATTCAGGCTTATATTGAATAAAGTAGGGAAAACCAATAGCCATTCAGATATGACCTAAATCAAATCCTTTTTGATTATACAGTGAAGGTGATGAAGAGATTCAAAGGAATAGATCTGTTAGACAGAGTGCCTGAAGAACTGTGGAGGGAGGTTTGTAAAACTGTAAAGGAGGCAGTGATCAAAACCATCCTAAAGAAAAAGAAATGCATAAAGGCAAAGTGGTTGTCTGAGGAGGCTTTACAAATAACTGAGGGAAAAAGAGAAGTAAAAGGCAAGGGAAAAAAGGAAAGATACACTCAATTGAATGCAGAGTTCTAGAGAATAGCAAGGAGAGATAAAAAGGCATTCTTAAAGGAACAATACAAAGAAATAGAGAAAACAACAGAATGGAACAGACTAGAGATCCTTTCAAGAAAATTGGAAATATCAAGAGACTATTTCATGCAAGGATGGGCATGATAAAGGGCAGAAATGGCAAGGACTCAACAGAAGCAGAAGAGGTGGCAAGAATACACAGAAGAACTGTACAAAATAGGAAAGTTCTTAATGACCCAGATAACCACGATAGTGTGGTCACTCACATATAGCCAGACACCCTGAAGTGTGAAGTCAAGGGGCCCTTAGGAAATATTACTATGAACAAATCTAGTGGAAATGATGAAATTCCATCTGAGCTATTTAATATCCTGAAAGATGACGTTGTTAAAGTGCTGCACCTCAAACATGCCAGCAAATTTGAAAAACTTAGCAGTGGCCACAGGAATGGAAAAGGTCAGTTTTCATTCCAATCCCAAAGAAGGGCAATTCCAAAGAATGTTCAAACTACCATTTAGTTGTGTTCATTTTGCATGCTAGCAAGTTTACGCTCAAAATCCTTCAAGCTAGTCTTCTGCTGTATGTGAGTCAAGAACTTTCAGATGTATAAGTTGGATTTAGAAAAAGCAAAGGAACCAGAGATCAAATTGGCAACATTCATTGGTTCATGGAGAAAACAAGGGAATTCCAGAAAAAAAATCTACTTCTACCTCATTGACTGGCTAAAGCACTTGACTGTGTGGATCACAATAAGTGGGAAAAATTCTTAAAGAGAGCGGAATACCATATCATTTTACTACACAGAAGTCAAGAAGCAACATTTAGAATCCAACATAGAAAAGCTGATTGGTTCAAAATTGGTATTGGAATATGGAAAGGCTGTATATTGTCACTCTGTTTATTTAACTTATATGCAGGTTATATCATGTGAAATTCTGAGTTGGATAAATCACAAGGTACAATCAAGACTGCTGGGAAAAATATCATAAACCTTAGACATGCAAATGGTACCACCCTAATGGCAGTAAGTGAATAGGAACTAAGTGCTTCTTGAAGATGGTGAACCAGGGCAGTGAAAAAGCTGACTTGAAACTCAACATTCAAAAAACTAAGATCATGGCATTTGGGCCCATCACTTCATGGCAAATAGTAGGGGAAATATTGAAAGCAGTAACAGATTTTACTTTCTTGGACTCCAAAATCACTGTGGACAGTGACTACAGCCATGAAACTAAAAGATACTTGCTCCTTAGACAAAAGACTATGGCAAANCTCAACATTCAAAAAACTAAGATCATGGCATTTGGGCCCATCACTTCATGGCAAATAGTAGGGGAAATATTGAAAGCAGTAACAGATTTTACTTTCTTGGACTCCAAAATCACTGTGGACAGTGACTACAGCCATGAAACTAAAAGATACTTGCTCCTTAGACAAAAGACTATGGCAAACCTAGATAGTGTATTGAAAAACAGAGACATCTCTCTGTTGACAAAGGTCTGTATATTTGTTTTCCAGTAGTTGTGTATATAAGTAAGAGTTGGACCACAAGAAAGGCTGAGTAGCAAAGAATTGATACATTTGAATTGTGTGTGATGGGACACTTCAGAGTCCCTTGAGTGGAAAGGAGACCAAAAAGTTCAATCCTAAATGAGATCAATCCTGAATGTTCTTTGGAAGGACTGTTGCTGAAGCTGAAGCTCCAATACTTTGGTCAGTTAATGTGAAGAGCCCATACATTGGAAAAGATCCTGATGTTGGGAAAGATTGAAGACAAAAGGAAAAGAGGGTGGTGGAGGGATAAGATGGTTAGATAGCATCACTGACTCAATGGATATGAGTTTGAGGAAACTNGGAAATAAATTCAACTCAATACAATAATTACTAACCCTGTGGCCTAACAGCAAGCATTTTGGTGTGTCTCTCACTTGGCCCCACGACACTGACTGCGTTCAAGTTTCTTGGGTTAGCAGAATTTCAAGTTGTATTTACATGTGATCATTTATAGAATTGCATTGAGCATAAGGGGCTTGGCACAGCTTATTGGATATGTAGGGGGAAGGCTGGGGTCACAAAGAGCCTAGGGATTTTCCTTTGTGTTTAAGGAACATTATCTCCATTCTAGACACAGAAATAATATACACTGCTGGAGCTTGTAGGTATCTTCCTATAGCAACTATTCATTAATTGTTAAAATGGAACATGTATGTATTAATAGATGAAGCCTGAGAAGAGAGACTAGATGTTGCTAAGTGTCCAAAAGATTGAGCTGAATGCCCGAGGGAACCTAATGCTTCTAGACCCAGTGCAGACCCAGAAGCCTAGAAGGGAAGCACTACCAGCAAGCGGGTAATTGGGTTGGTTTTATTTGCCTGTAAAATTAGCATGTCGGCATCCATCTGTTGTCATTAGAACCTGGAACATGGGTTAGTTTGCCGTTGGTCTGAGTCAGTCAGTCAAGGGCAGGCGCCAGCTGCCCGCCAGCCGGCCTGGGGCCGCCGTGGTCTGCAGGAAGTCGCCGTGCTCCGTGCCCACCGCTGTCTCCCCACGCCCAGCCGTGTATTAACTCAGCGACAAACACGGTGAGCAGCCTTTGACTTCCAGATTACTCTTCTGGAGGTCACAGAAAAAAGCAGTAGAGTGAGCAGCCACAGGCACAGGGTTAGAGAGAAGTGCCCTTTAACCGAGGGAGACAAGAAGACGGTTAGGGACTTCCGTGGAGGCCCAGCGGCTGAGACTCCGTGCGCGCAGCGCGGGGGGTGTGAGTTTAGCTCCTGGTCAGGGAGCTAAGATTCCGTAGGCCGAGTGGCCAAAAAAAAAAAAAAATCTTGTGTTTCCCTAATAAATATTTGGCAGAGTAATCCAGTAAGGGAAAACTTAAGCTTAAGGATTGCTAATGAAGAGCAATTGAACATAATTTTAAAACCAAATTTTTTTCAAAATTGTTATTGAAATAAATTGGTAAGCATATCAACCATTTAATATCATTTGGTTAGAGAGATGTGTGTTTCCAAAAGCTCCATATGTTAATTAGACACATTTTCTACTTCAATGTTTATTTAAAATTTGAAAATTAAAATATCTTTAATTTTTTTAAAGGAAACTCTTCAAGATGTCAAATATGACGACAAAGTCTTTTCTCATTTGTCACTTGAGTTAGCAGACCGCATACTGTCATCAGTCAAAGAATTTGGGTACCACCGTTATAAGTTCATTATAAAAGTATTATTTATTCAAAAGACGGGTCAGGCAATCAATGTAAGTACCTCCACGTGGGAGCATGGCGGGAGGACTTGGCCCCAGGGAAGGCTGCCGCCCACAGGACAGTCGCCAGGCTCCCGGGGAGGAGAGAGGCCTACCACACCCACCTGCACACTTAGGGAATGGGGAGCTTCCAGGTGGACAGGTGGCCCCTTGGGGTGGTCTCGAGAAGGGGAGGTCGTCCTCTGATGCCTGAACAACAAGAAGGAACCAGAGGTGCTAAAGATCAGGCAGAAAGTCCCAGCAGAGACAACATGGGGTGCAAAGGCAGCACGGGCTCGAGTGATAACCAGAGAGACTGGGATGTGTAGGCAGCCCCTCCCCGGAAGCGAGCAGCGCGCGACACCAGTCAGGTGCTTGCCTTGGCCTGTGGGTCAGCTCAGTCTGGACGGGCTGGGTGGGCTTTCTTCTGGCTTTGCCAGAAGAAAGTGGTGCAGTTTCAGCCATCTGGTGATGCAGCTGGCCCAGAGGTCCCAGACAGCCTTGCTCACAGTCGTGACCACTGGTTCCCCTGCACAGAAGCCATCGTCCTCGGGAGGAGGAGTGGTGTCCTTACACAGGGCTCCTCGCAGCATCCCAGAGGGGAGGGCAGGCTCCTAAGGCCTCTCTCGGAAGCTGCGCAGGGTCACGTTATTTTGCAAGTCCCAAGGTCAGTTCATATCCATGGGGTGGAAAAGCAGACTCAACCTCCTGATGGGAGACGCTCACCACAGAAAAGTCAGATTTTGTGTGGCTTTATACATGAAGCAAAGGAGTTAGGATTTCTCTAAGAGCCTGCTTATAGGAACAGTACCATTTCTCCATTTCAAGACAAGACCCTAACAAACTTTGGGTTGCAAATCTACGGTGGGAAGGATAAAGCCTTACTGTGGAGCGTGGCGCCGAGTAGCAGTGCGTGCGCCTCCTGTTCTGCCCCGGGACGCACTCTGCTCAGTCGGTCTCCCTGTGTTAGACAGCTGACCCTCCAGGAAAGAGAAGATGGGCCCGGGAGGCATCCCTGTTGAGTCTCCAGCAAAGGGAGAATTGGACAGAGTACTTCTAAATAAAACCTCCCAAGATAGTGAGTGACGCAACTTCTGAAGAAACCAAACTTGTAGAGATTAAAGAATTACTTTTTAACATGTTTGGTCTGAAGTGGGCCTTCTGAACATTTCTGTCCTAGATCGCCAGCAGATGGATCTGGGACGTGGCGTGGGACAGCTGGGTTTCCGCGAAACATGAGGCTGAAACTTACGTGGCCCTGGTCTTAGTATTCGCTCTCTACTGCGAATAGCTTGTTCCACGGACCAAAGAGTAGAAACTTTTCTAAAATACATGGAAATTTATAGACTTGTGAACTTCATGGTAGTTTTGATTAACTATATTCTTATATCTCCAATTGAAACTTCTTAATTGTATTAACAACAAACAAGTAAAAGCTGGATTTTTACCTTTATACTTACTAGTTATCATATTTATTACCATTGTCTTACCCCAAAGTGGAGAAGGCAATGGCAACCCACTCCAGTACTCTTGCCTGGAAAATCCCATGGACGGAGGAGCCTGGTGGGCTGCAGTCCATGGGGTCGCTAAGAGTCGGACACGACTGAACGACTTCGCTTTCACTTTTCACTTTCCTGCATTGGAGAAGGAAATGGCAACCCACCCCAGTGTTCTTGCCTGGAGAATCCCAGGGACAGCGGAGCTTGGTGGGCTGCCGTCTATGGGGTCACAGAGTCGGACACGACTGAAGCGACTTAGCAGCAGCAGCAGCAACCGCAAAGTATAAGGAGTATATGTATCTGCCTTTCTCATATGTATGAAGGCTCACAGTGGATTATGGAGAGATTATCGCTCTTGTTTCGTCGTTCAGTCAGTCAGTCGTGTCTGGCTCTTGGCGACCCATGGGCTGCGTGCGCCAGGCCTCCTGTCTCTTTACCGTCTCCTGGAGTTTGCTCAGACTCATATCCCGTGAGCCGGTCATGCCACCCACTATCACATCCACTACTGTCCCCTTCTCCTCCTGCCTTCATTCTTGTTAGATCTGGGAAAATTAGAATTTGCTGTGGGAAATTAGGACACAACCTTGTACAATGTCAAATTAAGTGAGTGTTACAATAGATTTCCTGGTGGCTCAGAGGTTAAAGCGTCTGCCTCCAGTGCGGGAGACTCGGGTTCGATCCCTGGGTTGGGAAGATCCCTGGAGATGGAAATGGCAATCCACTCCAGTATTCTTGCCTGGAGAATCCCATAGACGGAGAAGCCTAGTAGGTTACAGTCCACGGGGTCGCAAAGAGTCGGACACGCTGAGCGACTTCACCTCACCTTACAATAGATTTTGGAAAACTTCCAAAGGAAGTGTTGTGTATTTTGTTTGCTATCTTAATATATTGCATGCATTCTTTAGAAAGAAATTACCAGGCTTGACAGCAAGGTGTGGAGACGTTTAATGCTTCCCTAACTCCTCTCTCCCTCCAGTCAAAACGCTCGCAAGCGCGCAGTCCGTTTGTTAGCCTGCTCATCAGCCTCTTGTTAGTTGCAAGAACCAAAAAACACAATCCTCTTTAAAAAGAGCAGACTTGTATTTCCCAGGCCTTTGATCAAGGATCCAGGTTCTTCTTGTCTTCCTGCTCTCCCCTTGGACATCTAGGCACAGTTGTTTACCGTGATAGAATTCAATCGCGTTCCCATGGCCCAGTTATGACTCACTCCCTGGGGTGCGGCTGGAGCTCACCTTCCCTGAAGCGCATGGCCACGTGAAGAGTGGACACCACTCTCCGTGGGAGCTCCTCTAGAAAGATGCAGGGCGTGGGCTTGGGGGAGGCAGCCGACAATGTCTGTGGTAATTCATTCTGTTTTCACAGTTTAATCAGAACTTGAAAATCCATGTCAAATTTAATGGACAGTGAAAGTATAGATTAGTTGAATAATCTGTAAGCAGGAAGACAGATGAGAGTTTTCTTTTCACTTGTGTGTTATAACGTGTTGGATAATCCAGTACTGGCAGTTCCACACCACCCAGCAGAGACGTGATAGTTGTGGCCCAAAGAATCTTTGAAGCAGGGTCATTGTTCACGAACTTTGGCCACAGAGAAAGCAGTAGTAAGAAACCTAAGAAGGAGCTCATGTTAACCAGGGTTCTTTCCTGGTGACCTTATCAGGGAACACACGCTTCCTGGTATTGAGCCGACTGCTTATAAACGTGCTTTTGTAAAGAGAATTACACCTTCCTCCGAGGGTTAGTTTGTGAATTGGGGCCCGTCTTTCATTCATTCGCGTGGCGGTTGTTTTGCTCAGCGTGTCGCTGTCTGCCGTGTGCCCGGCACGGGGTGGAGTGCACAGTGTGCGCGGCGAGCCGGGTGGGCGGCGCCCCTGCCCGCGAGGGTCTGTCGCACCCCGCCGCTGGCACTAGAGAAGGGCTCCCCTGCAGGTGGCGGCCAGCGCTTCTAGGGCGACCGGGAGGAACCCGAAGGCCTTTCCGGCCACCACTCTCATCTTCACCGGTGAGACTGGCCCTGCGGCCGTGCCGGAAGCGTCACTTGGCTGCGTCGCTCCGTGCCTCGGAACCCTCAGTCACTCTTGGGGTGAACACAAACTCTTGGCGTCTCTTGGAGTCTCCAGAATATGAAGCTCTCCGTTTCTCAAGATTCAGTGGACTCCGGGGCCGTTGTAAACGCCTCTGATGCCAGCGACACTGCCGAGCCCGCCTGGCTGCCCGCCCGCCTGTGTGGGCGCCCGAGCGCGCGCGTCCCGCCTCCCCGCGCCGGGCCCTCCCCTGCCGCCTGGAGCGGGGTCCGCACCGAGAAGGCCCCGGCCCGCGGCCGCCGGGCTCCTGCCCGCTCGGCCCCGGGGTGCGGCTCCGGCCCCGGGAGTGCGGCTCCGGCCCCGGGAGTGCGGCTCCGGCCCGGGGGTGTGGCTCCGGCCCGGGAGTGCGGCTCCGGCCCGGGGGTGCGGCTCCGGCCCGGGGGTGCGGCTCCGGCCCCGGGGGTGCAGCTCCGGCCCGGGGGTGCGGAGCAGCGAGGCCGCCGGCGCAGCGGGCCGCACTCGGGACGCGCCTGCTGGGCCGCTTCCCTCCGCCGTCAGGAACCGCGGGGACCAGCCGCGTCCGGGCCGCGCGCCGGGTTCCCTCGGTCTCCGCCGGGATCCGCGCACCCACCGTCCAGGCCCCGCTTCCCCAAACGTCGGAGCCGGCCGCTGCCCGCCACTGCCGCGGTTCCTCCGTTGTCCCAGCCTCGGCTCCGGATGCGCCGGGTCTCTTTCCTTAAAGCAGCGTCCCGACTTCTCCCCGAGGAGGAGCCTCCGCAGCCCCCGTCAGGAGAGCCGGCGTTTCTCCCGCCCCGACGCCTCGCGCCTCCTCGCAGCCGGGAGGCAGGGCCGGCGCCCCCCGCGGAAAGCTCCGGCCCCGCGGAGCGCGCCCCGGGGCCCCCGGCCCACCGCCCGCGTGCGGCAGTTGCCTGCGAGGCCCCGTCTCGGTACCGGGAAGCCTGAGCTGCTGAGCGCCAGCGTCCCCCGCTCAGCCCCCGCCATCGTTCTTCGGGGCCTCAGTGTCCACAGAGACGGTCACCGCGCGGCGGCTCCCGCTGTGCACGGGGCTCGCGGCACCGCGGTTGGCCCGCAGCAGCCCCGGCCAGCGCGCTCCAGGGCTCGGTGCCCACCTCGGGTCACGCGAGGAGCTGCGGGAGGACAGCGCCCCGCCGGCCCCGCGTCCCCGCGCCGCGTGCGAGCGGCAGAGGCGGCGCGAGCTCCCGCCGAGCTCGGTCACCGGCCGCTGCGCTTCCCCGCGCCCCAGGGCCCCAGGCAGGAAGCCTGCGGTCCCGCCGCCGGCCGGCCCCCCGGCGGGGAGCCGCGTGACGGGTCACAAAGACGGACAGCCTAAGGGGAAACCGGCCAAAACAGGGGAGAGTGCGACGGAGAAGCGATGGCGCTAGGAATGAAACTGGTGAAAGTGAAGCTGCTCAGTCGTGTCCGACTCTTGGCGACCCCGTGGACTGCAGCCCACCAGGCTCCTCCGTCCATGGGACTCTCCAGGCAAGAGTGCTGGAGGGGGGGGCCATTGCCTTCTCCAGGGGAGCTTCCCAACCCAGGGATGGAACCCAGGTCTCCCACATTGCAGGCAGACGCTTTACCATCTGAGCCAGCAATTGGTTACGAACCCTGGAAATCAAGCTTTGCGGCGAGGAAACAGCAAAACCAAGACTGGATGAGACCTGAGCCTGCCCAGGAGCAGGAGCCGGAGAAAGTCCGGGAAGCCGGGAACAGGGAGGCAAAGCTGGGTGGGCATCTCTCGCGTTGAGTTGCTTTTGGAACAGAAAGCCGCTTTGGTTGAGAAAGACAGTCTTCTGCTTTGGATGCAGTACCTTCTGTCCCGCATCGGCAAATTCAGCCCGCCGCAGGAGGCGTGGGAGTGCAGGACGCATTCAATGAGAAACCTGTGTGAATGGACCTGCATTGGGCAAGTCTCAACTGCAATAATAAAAATCTCAGTCAGGTTGACTAGCATTCAGGCCAAAATGTCAACATTAGCTACTATGTTAAAAGTGAAAGTGAGTGAAGTCGCTCAGTCGTGACCGACTCTGCGATCCCGTGGGCTGTAGCCTACCAGGCTCCTCCGTCCATGGGATTTTCCAGGCAGGAGTACTGGAGTGGGTTGCCATTGCCTTCTCCAGAGGATCTTCCCAACCCAGGGATGGAACCTGGAGAAGGAAACTGTAGTTACAAAGAGACAGAAAAGCAAATTTTCTGCCAGTAAAGACTGGTTCTATCATTTTAGACAACTACAAGAACTGATTCACACTGAGCTAGCTGGTGGCTCAGTGCTGCGAAGGATGCACCCAGATTTCATAGATCAGTTACAGCCACTGATCATGACAAAAGATGAAGATGTTGAGAGGAAGCGAGACTGATTTAAAACTTCACGTTGAATAAACTCTCGGAAATAATTTACAACACTTAAAATGCAAACGATAAAATGTTGGAAGCCAACCCAAACTTCAAAATAAGTATGACAATTTATCAAGGCATAGAAAAAGGTAAGTTGTAGGGTGAGAAAAAGGCAAGCACAATTTAAATTACTCTCGGCAAAGTTATTAAAAAGAAAATAGTAATTCTGATGTTGGAGCTGAAGCTCCAATACTTTGGCCACCTGATGCGAAGAGCTGACTCATTTGAAAAGACCCTAACGCTGGGAAAGATTGAGGGCAGGAGGAGAAGGGGACAACAGAGGATGAGATGGCTGGATGGCGTCACCGACTCAATGGACATGGGTTTGGGTGGACTCTGGGAGTTGGTGATGGACAGGGAGGCCTGGAGTGCTGAGGTTGATGGGGTTGCAAAGAATCAGACACAACTGAGCGACTGAACTGAACAGAATGTCTCTCATGTTTGAAATTATAGTGGACTAAAGAAATACCACTTTTGCAATGAAAATTCTGTATACATGTATAATTGGCAATAAGGGAGTTCTCAATGCTCTAACCAAGTTTTTACAGTCATAGAAGAATTGTACTTTTTGATAAGATTGCTTTGCGTGATTTCTGCTTTTTCATGGCCACTGTTTTTTTATCCCCCTGTGCTTTTGTGCAGCTAGGGCTTCTGCACTCTAGGTTCCCAGTTCCTTGACCAGCTCAAACCCAAGGACCTTTTCATCGAGCACATGCTGGTCATCTGCTCCTTGGTTCATCCCTTGTTACCATCAAAATCAGTTCAGTTGCTAAGTCGTGTCTGACCCTATGGATTGCAGGGGACCAGGCTCACCTGTCCTCCACTATCTCCTGGAGTTTGCTCAGTCATGTCCACTGAGTCAGTGATGCTATGTAACCATCTCCTCTGTCATCCCCTTTTCCTCCTGCCTTCAATCTCTTCCAGCATCAGGGTCTTTTCCAGTGAGTCAGTTCTTCGCATGAGGTGGCCAAAGTCTTGGAGCTTCAACTTCAGCATCAGTCCTTCCAATGAATATTCAGGACTGATTTCCTTTAGGATTGACTTATTCCATCTCTCGCTGTCCGAGGGACTCTCGAGAGTCTTCTCCAACACCGCAGTTCAGAAGCATCAATTCTTCAGCACTCAGCTTTCTTTATAGTCCAACTCTCACATCTGTGCGTGACCACTGGGAAAACCACAGCTTGACTAGATGGTCAGCTCTGGCGGAGTGGTGTCTCTGCTTCAGGCTTGTCAGGTTTTCTTCCAAGGAGCAAATTCCTTCCTTAATCAACTTCAATTTAGCTTCGGACACTGCCATACCACTGACATAGCTTGCAACAGATAAGATGGCTAGTTATTACCAAATTTCTAAATACAGTGGACATTTTTCAGTCTTTACCTTACTCAAGTTCTCAAATGACATGCTAACCAGTCTCATATCTGAAATACTCTCAGCTTACAGTACTTGATAGTTTTCTTCCTTTTTCTCTATTTTCACCAGTATCTGTGGAATTCTTGACCTTGAGCCTTTTTCTCACCTATAACTGCATATTCTAATGGTCTCATACGGTTTTATGGCTTTTTCTCTTCAGCACTCTATCGCCAGTGCCTAACTCAGGGTCTAACAATAAAGAGTAAGGTAGTATTTGATGAATACACGATTCCTTATATTTCTATCACCTAACATAGTTCCTAGTTGGTTTCCATAAAAGCTTTGTGAAATAAATGAATGGAAATTATTATTCTAATACTGTAAATGAGGAACTGGAGGGTCAGAAAGATTAGTTTACTCATGACCACACAGCTAATAAGTGGCACAGCTGGCATCACACCAAAGTCCTAACTTCAAATCTTTGTTCTCACCTTTATATCAAGCAGCCTCCTTGTATATTTCACTCCTAACTCTGAGACTCTGCCTTCACTTACCCTATCCTCACGCCAGACTGGAATGAGTGACGTACTTGAATATCCCTGCTACTTTTCCACTTCTCTATCTTTGTTGGGTTTGAATCCATATTTATACTTCTAGTTGTACATTTAAGGCTCAGTGGTAAAGAATTCACCTGCAATGCAGGATACTCAGGTTTGATCTCTGGCTTAACAAGATGCCTTCGAGAAGGAAATGGCAACCCACTCCAGCATTTTTGCCTGGAAAATCCCATGGACAGAGGAGTCTGGCAGGCTATAGTCCTTGACATCACAACGAATTGGACACAATTTAGCAACTGAACAACAACAAATTGTACATTTACCAGGAGTTCTATCAGTATCTCAAGTTACTTTTGAAATTCTATGTCAAGCTTAAAATATTAATTTTTCTGGTGGCAAGTACATTTTCACCCATCTGTGAATGAAAATTATTGCCCAGAACATCAGTAAACAAAGGATGTTGCAGCGTTCAAGCCATCATATTATAACCATGGGATGATGAGGATGACCCTGAGGGAACTCAGGAAGGCGGCAGGATGCCTGGCGATCCGGCAGTCCAGCACGGCAGCCACCACTCCCCACCCGCCTCAGGGCACCGGAAGAATCTCAGGATGAGAAAACAGGATACCTCCCAGGTAGCAGAGGTGCATATCAAAGGAGAGGTTTCAATGAGCCCAGACTCTCGGATTTGCTCAGAGAAAAGCACTAGATTCTTTAACTGGAGATGTCTGATTTTCTTTAACTAACAGTAACCTTCTGATGTTCTAACTATGTCTTTATTGCAAAAACTCCTATATATCCTGGCTCCCCCCGGCGCCCCACCCAACACCCCTTGCTTCTTTGGAGCAGTTATCTCAGAGAGATCTGAGAGTCCTGTCTCTGGAACCTGAAGTCCTTAGTGTGCCTGCTGAATAAAATACAAGTCTCAGCTTTCAGGCTGTGCTTTTTCTTTTCCAGTGTGAATTCTTTCAGTACTGAAGCAGCCCGTGTGCAGGGATCGTGCTCTGCACAGCCTCAATATTATGCCTTGCAGGAAGAAAAGCTGAACCAGTGTTCATTGGCTTGGAATGAAGAGTTTTAAATTTGAATTTGATCCAGAGACAAAATACCCAAGGAACAAGACTAGAACCAAGTAACTGAATATATATATATATGAACATTGTATATATAAACATTAAACTCTATCCAGAGAGTCTGACTGAGGGTCTTGATCAGTTGAGGAACTCGGGGGGAAAGATGTTGGTTCTCCTTGTTTTCTTCAGTGGGCTTTTGACAGGGAAATGGGCGCTGCTCTGACGAGGTTGTGCGACAAAATGGAGGCTGGATTAGGAGCAGTTTGCCAATGTTGAGTCCTTGGTGATGTCATCTCTGATCCCACGCGAATGGGGAAGTCAGGAAAGGGTGGGCTGGGAGAGTCAAAGGAGGTTCTCTGTGTCAAACTGACCGGCTAGAAACAATCCCTGTCTTACCTTTCCAAACTTGTCTGCTGGGTGTAAGCAAAATTGATGCAGGAAAGGGAGGTGAAGTCGCTCAGTCGTGTCCAACTCTTTTGCGACCCCGTGGACTATAACCTACTAGGCTTCTCAGTCCATGGGATTCTCCAGGCAAGAATACTGGAGTGGGTTGCCATTTCCTTCTCCAGGGGATCTTCCTGACCCAGGGATGGAACCTGGGTTTCCCGCACTGGAGGCAGACACTTTAATCTCTGAGCCACCAGGGAAGCCCTATTGTATTCCAATACAATAGGAAAGGGAAGCCATATTGTATTCCAAATCCAGGAATGTTTTCTATTGCTAGGAACCAAGTCATCTACACTCAGGTACAAAGTGTCTTCTGACGGGCCAACTTTAACGTTTCTGGCGCCACTGTCACCCTATCTCAGCTGTCTCTCACGTGTTCTGTTTTACTTTTTTTTTCAATTTTTGGTGAAGTCCCAAAGTGACCAAGTGAAGCCTGAGAACCACGATTAATAAGTCAGTTTCTCGGTGACTTTTACGGGCCTGAGCACTTTACAACAATACTGAATGTCTGATCAACGATGGGCTTATGGCTACGCAGCCAGAAAAAGCGGAGAGGGAATCCGATGAGGCCGGTATGGTCCCGAAACGCTCCACTGCGATGCTCTGTCGCTCCTTCCCGCACGCGATCTCAAATCCTGGGTGGGAGCTTCGGCATCCGCAGNCAGTTTCTCGGTGACTTTTACGGGCCTGAGCACTTTACAACAATACTGAATGTCTGATCAACGATGGGCTTATGGCTACGCAGCCAGAAAAAGCGGAGAGGGAATCCGATGAGGCCGGTATGGTCCCGAAACGCTCCACTGCGATGCTCTGTCGCTCCTTCCCGCACGCGATCTCAAATCCTGGGTGGGAGCTTCGGCATCCGCAGCATCCCAGCAAAGTCCTAAATTTCACCTAAGTTTGCGGACTCTCGCACGCACCAAGGTCGATGTGGATCAACTTTTCAAGTGAAAGCACGCTGAGGATGCCTTTGGCAAGGACACGTTCCCTGGCAGGTGGTTCAGGAGCACCGGAGAGATCCAGGCCGCGAGCAGAGAACAAAGGCAGCGACTGGGAACCGGGAACGCGAGGAGACAAGGCGGGGCCGTCAGAGGCCCCTGCGACGCAGCCGCCCGGGTAGGGAGAAGGTGCCGGGGAGACCCCCGGGAAGGTGGAGGAGGGGGCGGGGCGCCGAGGACCCGGGAGGG
>SJYS01007487.1:590545-609713 GCA_006410695.1 Philantomba maxwellii | reverse complement strand
ACTGAGCGACTTCACTTTCACTTTTCACTTTGATGCATTGGAGAGGGAAATGGCAACCCACTCCAGTGTTCTTGCCTGGAGAATCCCAGGGACAGAGGATCCTAGTGGGCTGCTGTCTATGGGGTCGCACAGAGTCGGACACGACTGAAGCTTCTTAGCAGTAGCAGGAGGCTAGATTACCTTGATTTTTTTTGTTTTTAATCTTTTTAATTTAAGCCTTGGCTAACGTGGTTTGGCTTCGCAGGTGGCTCAGTGGTAAAGAACCCACCTGTCAGTGCAGGAGACGCAGGTTTGACCTTTGGTCAGGAAACGGCAGCCCATTCCAGTATTCTTGCTTGGGAAGTCCCATGGACAGAGGAGGCTGTGGGACTATAGTCTGTGGGTTACAGAAGAGTCTAATAAACATAGATTTACTCGTATGTTTGCCTTAGCGAGAACAACAGCGTGTTTAATTTCCTGATATTTGATCCATCATTCTTTTCCTTAATGAAATGGTCTAACTTACAACCTTGATAAAGTCACATAATGGAAAATTTCACTTTAAAATTTTTTAAACCTCTTCTTTTGGGGAGGTAGTGTGTGTTGTGTTGGTTGATGAATTTTATTCTGGTGTATTTTTGCTGAATTTTTGTAAAATAAGAAAAAAACAGAATTGGTCATCTGGTTTTGTTCGTTTGTGTCCTCTTTTCACAGGGATATAAGTATCTAAAGTAGCCGATTAGAGTAAACCATCTCTAAGTTGAGTTAAACAGTAACTGATTCATACATTTTTATCCTAGCTAGAGTAGGAATGTTTATTTTAATTTCAGAGTATTGCAGCAGTTTGATGTGTTTCTTCAAAGCAGAAGGCACTTTAACCTCTTGGTAATAAAGGAAAACTAGATTGAAACCTACAAGTTTATTGAAAATTTTCTACTTTGATTTGTATTGAAGATTAGTTTTTGTTTTTTTTCCAGGTCTTGCCAAGGCCAAATTCTTGTCCCTGGTTAATTATAATAGGAAGTTATCATTTGTCTAATCTTTAGGAAGCCTTTAGGTTGAGCCTTTTAGCAGGTTTGGGAGGATTACATAGTCGTCCCTTATTCACTGTTTTTTTTGCATCTTTTGAACGTACAGGATGATAATGAAGACAATTCGAATGATGGGACCCAGCCGTGCAAAAGGAGGCGGATGGGCTCTGGAGACAGCTCCAGGAGCTGCGACACTGCCAGCCAGGACCTGGGGTATTGCCACCTTACGTTTACTGTCTGCCGTGTCACGTGTTTTTCTCTGTTAGCTCTCTCCTCCCCATCCCCCAGCCCTAGCAAAGGCAATTACTAAGGATGGAAGAATGTTTTTATTGTGTTTGAAAAAGTGACACCAAAGTTGCTTTTTGCTACTTAGTGCAATTCAAAGAAAAAAATTTTATTGTGATGAAATACACACAGAATTTGCCGTTTTAACTCCCTTTAAGGGTATAATCCAGCGGCATAAATTACATTCACAGGGTTGTGTAGCCGTCACCACCGTCCAATGCCAAAACGTTTACATAATCAGATCCCCATTTCCCCCGTGAGCAGCCGCTGGCAACCACCATTCTGCTTTCCGTCATTATGAGTTCGCCTGTTTGAGGTACCTCACGTAGGTGGAATCTTACAATATTTGTCTTTTTGTGTCTGGTTTTTTTGGTTAGCATAATTTCTTCAGAGCTCATCCAGGTTGTAGCCTGTGTTAGAATATCCTTCTTTGGGGCGACGTTGTGCTCCATTGAAATTCTGAAAGAGATGGGAATACCAGACCACCTAACCTGCCTCTTGAGAAATCTGTATGCAGGTCAGGAAGCAACAGTTAGAACTGGACATGGAACAACAGACTGGTTCCAAATAGGAAAAGGAGTCCGTCAAGGCTGTATATTGTCACCCTGCTTATTTAACTTNGAGCGACTGAGCTGAACTGACTGTGCTCCATTGTCACCCTCTGTGCTATCTTTTCATCTGTTGATGGGCGCTTGGGTTATTTCCATATTCTGGGGGGTGTGGATAATGCTGCCTTGAACATTGATGTATGAATATATCTGACCAGAGGCCCCATTTTCAACTTCTTTGGATATATACCTAGGAGTGAAATAGCTGGGTCATGTGACAGCTCTATGTCTAACTGGGGAACTGCCAACCTGTTTCCATACTGGATGCACCATTTCGTATTCCCACCAGCAACGTGCAGAGTTTCTAATTGCTTCACATCCTCACCAGCGTGTCTTATTTCCCGTTTTATTTTTAATAGTAGCCATGCTGAAAGGTGTGGCGTGGACTCTGTTGTGCTTTTGGTTTGCATTTCCATAATGACTAGTCAGATTGAGCATCTTTTCATGTACCTACTGCCCATTAGTTTACTCTTGGAGAAATGTCTGTTCAAGTTTTCTGCCCATATTTAAATTGTTTTGTTGTTGAGTTGTAGGAATTCTTTATATATTTTAGATACTAATTTCTTATCAGACATGATTTGCAAATATTTTCTCCCATTCTGTTGATTTTTCACTGTTAATACACAACATTTTAAGTTTTGCTCAAGTCCAAATTATTTACTCTTTCTTGCTAAATCTGAGAGCATGAAGATTTACCCCCATGTTTTCTTCTAAGAGTCTCCTAGTTTTAGTTCTTATATTAGGTCATCGGTCCATTTTTAAATTCATTTTTCTAAGCGACATCAGGTACAAGGGTTCTGTTTCATACACGTCCATTTGGATGTCCAGTTTCCCAGGACCACTTTTGTTCTCAACAGACTCTTCTGTCTGTCATTGATGTTTGTGGTTGTGTGTGTTGGTTGCTTAGTAGCCCGCCAGGCTCCTCTGTCCATGGGATTCTCCAGGCAAGAATACTGGAGTGGGCAGCCATTCCCTTCNCTTTTGTTCTCAACAGACTCTTCTGTCTGTCATTGATGTTTGTGGTTGTGTGTGTTGGTTGCTTAGTAGCCCGCCAGGCTCCTCTGTCCATGGGATTCTCCAGGCAAGAATACTGGAGTGGGCAGCCATTCCCTTCTCCAGGGGATCTTCATGACCCAGGGATCAAACCCGGGTCTCCCACACTGGAGACAGATTCTTTACCGTCTGAGCCACCAGGGAAGCCTTAATTGGATAGATGCATAAAGTCACATTATATTCCACCTATGTTATCCGCCGATGAAGCCTAGAGGTTGGAAGCGGGGATCCAGACGGCTGCAGGCTTCGCTCTTCAGGGTCGGGGCTGATGTGCACTGCAGCGGCACCGTCGCGCTCGGCCCATGATCTGCTCCTGGGTGCGTGGAGTCTGTGGTTGATAGTTTAGTTTTTTGAGAAATAGGATTTTAAAGTTTTGCTTTCTCAGCTGTTTGTGACTCATTGAAGAGCAGATGGAAAGCAAGTTGATTACTTTATACTTCGGGTGCTTGAAATCGTGGCTCTGAGTGCTAGGCCCACGAGAAAGAATTCAGAACTGGTGTCAGTACCCTGATTTGCAGAAGCTGAAAGCGTTGCCTTTGTTCCTGTGGCTGTGGTCTCTGTTCTCTGTGACGCGTAGGAAGTGTTCCCTCCAGTGCGCTCTCGGGCCCTGGTTTCCAGACGCTCGTCTCTCCTCTCTCCGCCTCTTCTGGCATTTCTTGGATGCACGTGAAGCCGTGGGAGCTTATTTGTAATAAGAAATCATAGAAGACTGGTTGAGAATTTAGATAATTGAAACAGTTTTTCCAAATCTTTAAAAATGCATATTCTCAAAAATCTTTTAAGAAAGAATATCCTTTAAAATAAAATGATTTAAATTTTATGAATGCCGCATTTAAAGCATAATATATATTTCTGTGCTTCAGCTTTAGCTACTATCCAGCAGAAAATCTGATAGAATACAAGTGGCCACCTGATGAAACAGGAGAATACTATATGCTTCAAGAACAAGTCAGTGAATATTTGGGTGTGACCTCCTTTAAACGGAAATATCCAGGTATTAAGTCTTAGTTTGTATAACAAATGAAATCTAACTTTTAACTAATAGTAACTGCTTTTGATGGGTTGTCAAGTTCTGAGTATTTGAGCATAGATTATAGTAGATTTTATATTCTGCTGCTGGCTGATTTTATTTACAGCTCTTGTTCGATTTCTCTCTCTACTGTCAATTTGTTCTTATGCCTGATAAACGTATTTACAAGCAAAACGAGGAAGGTGAATTTCCTGGAAAAGAATTGCAGGGAAAATTCAGTCTGTAACCACAGTAATGAGCCAGGAGTTTTGATTCTTGACTGTTGCTCCTTGACCTTGGAATGGAGTAGCCACTGAAGCTGTGCCTGAACTTGAGAAAGGCTGTATTTCATCAACTATTTTAATGTAGTTATTTGTCTTACCTTCTTGCTTTGGATTATTCTGTTCTCAGTTTTTTTTTAACTTCCATTTTTGATTTGAAAGATTGTTTTGTATGTTCTGTTAATAATATTTGGAATAAGAACAGGAGGTACTTTTAAAATCCATGAAGATTTTAACTTAAAATTTTTTTTCTAAGTTTTTTAAGCTTTTAAAAGTTTTATAAATACATAACGTTACAAATGCAGAAGACTGTTCGTAATAGTCTCTTGTTCTTTCTTTTTGGAGATTTAGAGCGTCGGGACTTGTCTCATAAGGAGAAACTCTACCTGCGGGAGCTGAATGTCATCACAGAAACACAGTGCACTCTAGGTAGCGGGCGCGCGCGGGGCGGCGCGGATGAGCGTTGTCTGCTTCCCCTGACCACGCCACCAAAACTAATAATAAGTAGACCGAATTATCAGATGCTAAATTGTTAACACATAGTCGTCAAAGTGTGTGTATGTTTTATGTCCAAAATCTGTAAAGTACTTTTTAAAAGTGTTAGTTAAATACTTAAAAAGCTCAGTTTTTAGTTATGTGTAATTGTCTCTGTGCTTTATTTGCACTTTTTCTTTCTTCATCTCCACAATTGGTATAATCTCATACTATGAGTTTAAAAAATTGTTGGTATGACTCACGTGTGTGCTGATGCTTTTGGTGAAATCTGAATTGGTTCTGTAATATTTCTAGTAAACCGCATTTGAAGGCTGAGGATGGAAGTATATTGATAAAGTCTTTGTTTTCTCACCTGATACCCTGTGTTAATTGCCAGTGGTTAGTGTGTGTTATTATTTAGCCGTTGTTTCTAGTAAAGGGATATATGTTTGTATATAGTACATGGAGTCTTCAAAAAGTTTGGTTAAAAAATTGATTTCTTTGCTATTGCAACTTTGGTAACCTCTTTCTAACTTCGATTTTATATTATGAGTATTATTTTTTCTTATTTTTGAGTGTATTAAAATATTTTGCTTTGAATATTGGAAAGCTTCTTTTATGTTGAGTAGTTTGAAGAAAAGTCAGTTTTGAAAATCAGTATGTTCAGTTAGCCTTAAAAGAGCCTCTTTACTTTTTTTTTGTCTGAAATAGGTTTAACAGCGTTGCGCAGTGATGAAGTAATTGATTTAATGATAAAAGAATATCCAGCAAAACATGCTGAATATTCTGTTATTCTACAGGAAAAAGAACGCCAACGAATTACAGATCACTATAAAGAGTATTCTGTGAGTATCGAGGTAACCAGGATTTTGGTTTGGGAAATCACATCTTATAAAGTTAGATGTGACTTCCAACTGTAATATTTTTATTTCAGCAAATGCAACAGCAGAACACTCAGAAAGTTGAAGCCAGCAAAGTGCCTGAGTACATTAAGAAAGCTGCGAGAAAAGCAGCTGAATTCAACAGCAGCCTAAACCGGGAGCGAATGGAAGAGCGGAGAGCTTACTTTGACTTGCAGACGCACGTAGGATCGCTGATGTTCATTAGTCCCTGAACTTGACTAGTCGCTCGTGACCCTGGGCTGTGACCGTGCCTCTGCCATAGTGTTCCGTGCCGGCAGCGTGTCCTGTCTTCCCCTGAGTGAGGCTGTCGTCTCCGTGCGCCTGATGATGAGTGCCTCTCACCTGTGTGTGTGACGTGCTCCTTGCTTTGCGGTGGACATGCTGCTGAGGGAGTCTGGTAGCTGAGTAGCTTCCTGCGTGCTGGGGTGGACGGGAGAGGCTTCCGCAGTAGCTCATGCGCCTCTCACCCTCAGTGCGGGAGGTGAAACTAGTCCTATTCCCGTTTGATGGACGAGGCAGCTGAGCTGCAGAGGCTTCTTGAGTAGCCCGTACGTGGTGAGCAGACGTGCTGCCTTTCCTTAGGGGCCATGGCAGACAGCCAGACACATCCGCCTGTAGAGCTAGGGATGCCAGCTGGGCCCTGGGCAGGAGTGCCGCCCAGGGCAGGGGGGGCTGGCTTCCTGGAGTCTCCAGTTCTGTGCGTGGCATCAGGTCTGTATTTCTCTCTGTGTTAATTCAGGTTATCCAGGTGCCTCAGGGGAAGTACAGGGTGCTGCCCGCAGAGCGGACCAAGGCCAGCCCTTACCCGGTGGCCCTCATCCCCGGGCAGTTCCAGGAGTTCTACAAAAGGTGCGTGGCGGCGGGCGAGCCCTCCCAGCCTGGAGCTGCTCTCCCGACGCGCTTAGCTCTGCGAGCGCCGCTGCGGGCGGCGGAAGACTGTGTCGGGCTCTCTGTCTTCTGCGGTTCTGTGAGGACTGCTCTCTAAAGCCTGGGGCGCTGCCCCCCTGCTCACCTGTCGGTGCTTCCCTGGACGCGAGCAGGGGGCGCTGCAGACCGCCCGGCAGCGCCGCTTGGAGAGGCCCGCTCCCCCCAGGCTCCCCCGCAGCAGAGGCGGGCCTGGCTCTGCTCCGCCCTGGCGCCGAGGGCGCCGCCTGTCTCTCCTTCCCAACCTGGATGGAACCAGCTGCTTTTCTCGGTCTCAGCCTTTGCCTCCTGAGAACCCTTACGTTTTTAGGAGAGAGAATATTCTTTAGACAGTAGTCTTTAAAATAGGCCATCGTAGTATACTTTTGAAAGTCAGACTTAAATCATGGTGTTACAGAGTCCAAGCTGACTCAGCTCACACCACACCAACCCCTATTATCGTTGTTCAGAATTAGTGCATTTGTATTTATTAATAGAAGAAAACTGAAAACCTTCTCTCTGAACCCTAGGTACTCACCAGATGAGCTGCGGTATTTGCCATTAAACACAGCGCTTTACGAGCCCCCCCTCGACCCTGAGCTCCCCGCTCTTGAGAGTGATGGTGACTCAGATGATGCCGAAGACGGTCGAGGTGATGAGAAGCGGAAAAACAAAGGCGCTTCGGTGAGAGCGTGTGTCTTCAGTAGGCGGTGTCCCCTCTCCCTTGAGTTCTGCTGGTGGCTTCCCTGGAATGCGATCCGTAGTCTTTGGCCTCTCCTAGGGAAGTGTTGAGGTCACCAGCATGTTGTGCTGGTAGGTTGTCCTGCGTGATGTTTAATAGCAGGATGCTGTTGCAGGACTGTGGGCACGTCGCTGTGCTCTGTGGAGCTGAAGGAGAGCAAAGACGATGGCGGTGCAGGGTGGGGTCCGTCAGCACGGCATCCTCAGCAGTGGGCCATTTCACACTTTCCGCTGTAGCCAACCGGAACCTGGGGTTGTGCTGGCATTACCTGGGGACTACATTTCATTGTCACTAACAGCATCTAAAACATATTTGTTACATGTTGCATAAAGAAAGATGCTTTGCAGATACTGTGTTGTGAGGAGGGGATGATGAGGTCGACATTCTCCTATGCTGCTAGCGGGGGTGTCAGTTAACCCAGTTTTTTTTCTGGGAAAAACTTCACCGGGAAAGCATTTTCTTAGTGCATAGCGAGTGTGTTAACTTCCATGGAACTTGGCGTGGCAAATACACGAATAGAATCTATCCAAAGAACCTGAAGAGATGGTAGCAAAATTTATTTAGGAAAAAGATGCCCATTGGAGCGTTAACAGTATTCAATATAGCGAAAATTAGAAGTAGATCTAATGTCCACAATGGGTGTTATATTATGTTTAAATGGTAGAAATGCACTTCAAACAATAATGTGATGAAATGCACGTAATACTTAAAAATACTAAAACACACACACACAACATTGTTCAGTTTTGNTGTATTTGGAATAAGCAGACCTAGAAAATTTTAACAAAAATGTATTCTATGTTACAAGTTCTATTCAATGAATATAATATATAGTTCATTAGAAATTTTTTCTGAAATATATTTTATGATTATGTTTAAGACAATGGTAATTTGTTCATAGATTTTTTTTTAGCAAAACTAAATATCAGACTTAAAAAGAAGTTTGAAAATGAGTTTTTACTCCCATTATTTATATGTGAATTCTGAACAATAGAAATGATTGACCATAAACCAAGGCAAAAATATAATGGTAAAGCAATAATTTCTTAAGCAAGCTATAAAATCTATGAGGTCCTTCCTTAAAATAACTGACTTGAAATATTGTTCCACCCACCAGAATATTTATATTCATATCCTGGTGAAGAGTCTTGATTAAGAAAAGGTTTATGAAGAGAACAATAGATGTCTTACAAAAACAGAAACAAGGGATATTAATATCAAAACAATATCTGTAAGGTTTGTGTGTGTGTATATGTGTGCAGGTGATTCTCAAACTTTGAAAATTTCTTGTTGTCATTTGACAGTCTCCATTGCTTGACAATAATTAAAAAGAAAGGAGAGGTGCTTGGTGAGAGTCTATGGCTAATAGTTAAAATAAGAGAAGGAAATATCAAGACATAAAGCAAGTGTTAGTCTGTGTAAAAGGGAAATTAAATTTCCAACTCATTATATGAGGTCAATATTTTCTTCCAGCTAAACAAAAATCATCACAACAAAGAAAGCTATAGTCAAAATATCACATATGAATACAGACAGAAAATTAACAAAATATTAGGAAATTATATATCACAACATATAAAAAAAAAAAGACTGTTCACCNCAACAAGAAATAAGTCTATTTCTCTAGTGTAGAAATCCGTGCTTCAGGATTCGACGAACTCTTGGAAAGCCTTTCCTGCCTCCTGCTCCTTGTGGAAGGGTTTTCCCTGCAAAAAGTTGACAAGATGCTTGAAGAAGTGGTGGTTGGCTGGTGAGAGGTCAGGTGAATATGACAGATGAGGCTAAACTTGGTAGCCCAGTCTTCAGCTTTCGCAGTGCTGGTGTGTCACGGGTGCTTGGGCATCGCCGTGGGGGAGACCTGGGCCTTTCCGGTGCCTGTGCCGGCTGCAGGCGTTGTAGTTCACTGCGTCTCCTCGATTTGCTGAGCATTCTTCTCAGATGCAATAGTTTCGCTGGGATTCAGAAAGCTGTAGTGGGTCGGACTAGCAGCAGACCGCCAGACAGTGACCGTGACCTCCTCCTGACGCAGCTCTGGCTTCGGGAAGTGCTGCGGAGCGCCTCGGTCACGCCACTTAGCTGGTTGTCGCTGTTTGTTGTATAAAATCCACTTTTTGTGGCACATCACAGTCCGATCGAGAAATGGTTCATTGTTGACGGAAAGAATAGGAGAAGACGACGCCAAACAATGGTTTTGGGGTCAGCTCATGAGGCGCCCACTTATCAAGGATTGTCACCTTTCCACCTTGCTTCATCTTATGGGCATGAGGGCTGGACCGTAAAGAAGGCTGAGCACCAAAGAATTGATAGTTTTGAACTGTGGTTTTGGCGAAGACTCTTGAGAGTCCCTTGGACTGCAAGGAGATCCAACCAGTCCATTCTAAGGGAGATCAGTCATGAATATTCATTGGAAGGACTGAAGCTGAAGCTCCAATACTTGGGCCTCCTGATGAGAAGAACCGACTCATTGGAAAAGACCCTGCTGCTGGGAAAGATTGAAGGCAGGAGGAGAAGGGGATGGCAGAGGGTGAGATGGTTGGATGGCATCACTGACTCGATGGGCTCGAGTTTGAGCAGGCTCCGGGCGCTGGTGACGGACGGGGAGGCCTGGCGTGCTGCCGTCACAAAGAGCTGGACACGACTGAGCAACTGAGCTGAGCTGAGCTGAGCTGAATTTGCCTCAAATGCCAAACGGTGGTAGAAGGGTCGGCGTTGTGTTCTTTGGCAACTTCTTGTGTAGTGAAGACTGCACGAGAGGACGGGCCTCGGCGGTGGCTCCCGGCTGGCGGGTGTGGGCTTCCCGAGGCTGGCCGCCACGCTCCTCGTCTTCAAAGCTCTCGTCTCCTCCGCAGTCCTTCTCCACCAGCACCGCACTGCGTGCTTGCCAGCGGCTCCTGGGCCAAACCTGCTGAGGTTAGGAGTTCTCTCCTCTGCTTTACGACCCATTTTGGACTCATAAGAAAATCACTCGAGTTTGGTTTTTGTTTAAAATTATTTCCGTAGTCTGAAGTGTTAGTTGCTCAGTTGTGTCCGAGTCTCTGCAACCCCGTGAACTACAGCTGTCCAGGCTCCTCTCTCCACGGGATACTCCAGGCAAGAGTACTAGAGGGGTGCCCATGCCCTTCTCCAGGGGATCTTCCCAACCCAGGGATCAAACCCAGGTCTCCTGTTTTGCAGGAGATGATGATTTACTGTTTGAGCCACCAGGGAAACCCATAGTCTAAAATGTTTATATTATTTTATAGTCTAAATATAAACAGTAAGTCATGTTATTAGCAAAAAAACATAAGGGAACGTTAAAATTATGTGTAACAGAACCACATTTATTTAAGAATGTATTCCAATATCAAAGGCAAATTTCAGTGATTCGGTTACTTTTGTGCTAACCTAATGTCTGATACTGTTGTACATACTTGACGATAATTGGCTTTGCGTAGTTTAATGTTACGAAGACATGATTCTGGGCTTGAACTTCTTTAATGACCTTTATTACTTAGTAAAAATGCCCACACTTACTTCAAGCAGTTTTTTTAAAGAATATTTTTGTATGAAACATGTATGCTCCCTTGTGACATCGTAAAATGGTGTTGAAGCTGTGTGGTATACTAATAACTGAATAGTTATGTTCTTGTCAAATTCAGTCAGAAAACAAAGTCAGTTAAGGTACTAGCTCATATAAGTGGAATTAGCTATAATGTATTTATAAGATGGAGAGTGATTCTTAACTTATTCTCCGCTGGAAGTGTTTTCTTAGATCGGAATTATCTTTTTATTTTGAAATTGATGGAACTTTAAAACTGGTTTGGGATGTTTTCTGTAGTTTTCAGAATTCAGACTCCGATCTGCATGAATTCCAAGGGATCTGTGTTTGTGCCTTTGACTTGCAGGACAGCTCCTCTGGCAACGTGTCCGAGGGGGAAGGCCCTCCCGAAGGCCAGGAGGAGCCTTTGCAAGGAAGACAGAGGCCCAAGGACAAGGCTGCCCCTCCACGCAAAGATGCTTCCAAACGTTCTGTACTGTCCAAGTCAGTTCCTGGGTACAAGGTAGAAGAAAAAAGCCCCTGACTCGGCTTCCTTCCTGACCAGCCTCTCCCCCTGAAATCCTTTGCCTTTGAGTCTCAGCGTCGCGGAGCTCCTGCTGCTGCGCTTCCCGCGCTCCTCTCCCGGGGCGTGTGCCCTCTGTCGGCCTCCTCCTCCTCCTTGCTTCATCTTCCCGGTGGCTTTCCCGTCACTTCGGCTGTGGGTTAGCCTCTGTTTCCTGTTTCCTGTATATGTAGAACTGATAAGAGAACCTNGCCCTCTGTCGGCCTCCTCCTCCTCCTTGCTTCATCTTCCCGGTGGCTTTCCCGTCACTTCGGCTGTGGGTTAGCCTCTGTTTCCTGTTTCCTGTATATGTAGAACTGATAAGAGAACCTTTCTTTTATGTGCTAACTAGGCAAGTATGAGTCTTTGAAAAGTGATCTAACAGGCAGAGCTTAATACTTTGTTTTTTCAGTGTAAAAATCATCGTTGTCTGTCACGGAAAGCTTCCTGGTATTTAGCAACGCCGAGCAGTGCAGTGGGGAGGAAGTCCTCATGGAAAAGTTGCATTTCTGTGGTGCCTTTCATTAACAACGATCTGGGTTCAGTCTGAGAATTATTTGATCCATTTGCCAAGTTCAGCTGACTCTGCGACGGAAAGTAGTGAAGTGTGGAGATTCTGTAGCCTCTCCTTGGTGAGTGAGTAGCCTGTGCAGTTCTGTGAGAAGGATTCACACACTATCTGGCAAGGTGATTTGGCTTAGCTATAACTTACTAACTTTTTGATCGGGTTACTCTCGGTCAGGTAGCATGCTATCAGCAATAGTATTATTTTCAGCGTTTCTTTCTGCCATCTGCCCCTGCTCCTTCAGAGGCTTGGGTGAGAGGTGAGCAGCCTCATCCATATGTGGGGATTTGAGACTATCGTGAAAGGAGTGGGATTCGCTGCAAGTTTACGCTTTGAATGGTGATAGTAGAATGCACAGGTTCAGTCTGGTGTGCGTCAGTCTGCTTTTTATGGGCTTATGAAGGTGTTCTGAAGGAGCATTTTAGAGTAAGATGATCAGAAGGCTGTGCTGAGCAGAGTTGCTGAACACGTGTGTGTGTCAGGCCAGGGTTGTGGAGTGTTGTCTGGAGGCACAGGTTCCCGTGGGTGTCGACCAGTGTCCCTCAGCCTGAGCAGAGCCCTTCTGAGAGTCCGCGGCCTCCTTTTCCTCCGGTGAGACGGCAGCTTAGCGAGTTGGCGTATTCCGCATTAGATCATCAGCTGCTGAGTGCGCACTTCCCAGCCCAGCTCCATTCAGCAAGGACGGCGCCGGAGGCTGCACCCATGCGATTTACATACAGAGCTTATCTATAAAATATTTAAATTAATGCTTGATAACTGAAAGCACATGAACTCCAAAGATGAAATCCTGGAAAGTTAGCCTGCTGTGTGTGCTGCGCACTGTGCGTCGGGCCTGTGAAGGTGTGGGAGTGGGGCTGCGGCCCGGAGCAGAGCACGCCGCCCGTGCTGGGGGGCCTTGCAGACCGCGGGCCTGGATTAGTCATGGGTGAGACGAGGAAGACTATTAGATAGACAGTTTAATAGAGGTTGGAAATGAAGAACTACTCAATACCGTCATTGATTTAAGATAGAAGAAATAGATTAACCTAAATTGATAGTACTCAAGGAAGCTGGATATGCAGAATGAGCTTTTATAATCTTGTGTGAACGTTTTTAGTAACTGAAAATGTTTCAGGTATTTCACAGTTTGGAACAGCCAGTATCTAGACTTCATACATTAATGTGAACATGTTTATTAGAAGTTAACCTCTCTACGAAAAGTATTAATAAGCCAAGACGTGCCTAATTATTAGGGTACTTCAAGCTGAAGGTCATACATATGTGTTTTAAATGCAGAAGTTAAGAAAAATTATAATGTATCTGATGTCTTGCTTAATAAGATTCACTAGTGCTTGCCTTTAATTTGTAGGACAGTATTGTTTAGGTTACATTAACCTGAAATTACGGCGTAATTGTTAGGGCTCAGGCCTGTTATTAGTATATAATTAAAATCTATACTGTGTTAGTGCTGTCATGAAAGTCTATCTTTGATTGTGTTCAAGGAGGAAAATTGTGTATCACGAGCCTTTTATATGAGATGCTGAGAACTCTTAGGCAGAATGTTTTTAATTTTCTTGTCAATAGTGAAACTTTGACGTTTTTGCTGTTACGGAGTAGGCCTGTCTCCGTCAGACATACGTGAGGTTCCGTTCATTAGCCTTCAGGGAGTTCCACATGCTGGTCCCTTCCTCTTGCATCACCTCTGCAAACCCTGAGACACTAGACGTGTACAGTCCTGGATGTGAGCAGTGTGGCTTCTGAGAGAGCTCGGAGCGCTTGAGTGAACAAAGTGTGTTTGCATACTGAGCTGTGGCACCATCATAAAGATGCTGCAGAGAGAGCTCTGTCTGTGTCTGCCTCCCTCCCTCTCCACCCATCTCTCCCTCTTTTCATCAAGATGAAGACTATTGGGTAAGAAAAACTGTAAGTGGTTTAGCAGAACATTATGATTTTAAGCTTTGAAGTAAACCTAGAACTTTCTTGGGGTCCTTTCACTCTAGGGTCCAATGTGTATTTTAATGATTGTAGAACTTGAACTGCTCTGGAATGTGAATGACTCGCCTTGCGTTTCACTCCTTTTGATTTGTGTAAAGGATCTCCGATGAGGAGCTCTTGATTTAGATTTTAATATTGTGTGGTTACTTCCTTGACTTTACTAAGAAAATATTAAAGTGCTTAGTATGCCAGTATCTAACTTGAACTGTAAGTATTAAATATCTTATACATTTAGTGCAGGTACCATAACCAAAAGGTATTTCTTATTTTGGTGGATTGAGAGGTAGTTGTCTGCTGTATATTATGGCAGTTACAGATCTGATCATAACTGCACCAGAATTTGGATCATAGAAGTGCACTTCCTAGCTATTTTTTATTTAGGTGTAAGAAAACACGGTGAGAACCTTATGGGTAGAATGTAGCAGCTCCCACAGAGGGCGACTGCACCGCAAGACTGAGGCGGCTGAGCACCTGACACTAGGCTTTTGTTGGGAGCAGGGTATAAAGATGCACAGGAGAGACAGACTAGTTAAGAGTAGCGTTTCATATGTATGTTTTAACTTCCATATTTATTACTTTGTAGAGACGTTTGTGATTGTTTAGTTGTTTTTATATTTATGTATAAGGTTGACTTTTTTAAAATAAATAAGCCGAAAATTATTTTTGAATGCCTCTGTCATCTTTTGTAAAGAAAGACAATTAAAAAGAAAAAAAAAAAAAACTAACGAATTAAGAACATATTGTTTAGGCTGCACAGGTTTTGAAGGTGGCAGCGAGACATTTCAAAGCTGGAGTAACAGTATGCAAAACTGAATTCTGTTCAGGATCCTCCTTGGTTCAGGAACTTAGGGAATGGAAATGTAAGATGTTGTTTGGGTTGTAATAAAACAGACACAATGTTTCTACTTAAATGCCTTTTCTGGGCTTTTTATATAGGAGCGAGGGGGGGAGGGAGCGCAGTACCCTCCCCGCCGCGCGGGTTCCCTGCCTGCCCTGCTTGTGCTCTGCCGCCACTGCTCCGTGCGCAGGTGGTGAGCGAGCGTGGCCTTCTCACGGTCAAGGCTGTGAGGCTGCTCCCCTCCCCCGCCCCTCCGACTCTAGGTGTTCTTGCCCACGTTGTGCCAAGTGTTTTTTGAAGCCCAGATGCCTTCATTGGATTGTTTTTCATCTGAAAAATGAATGGTACTTGAAACATAGGGGGTGTCTGCATGTATTTTAAGTGATCATTTTATATTTTGCACATCTGAGAACTACTTTACGTTTTATTAGTCATAGTGAATGCTTTTTCTCTTCAGTGTCGGCTCCTCTGTTAATGTATGAGATATTCAGAGGGAACAAGTTACACAGCTCGGCTTCCCACAAACCTTTGTGCACACAACAGTGTATGCCTGAAACCTCTTCCAGTTAGCAGTGTTAAAAAACTGATTTTGTAACTTAGATTTTGTAGACGTAGTCTCACAGCTTTGGAGAACATCAGCTTTTAAACAGAATCCGCACGTAGGCTGCCCACAGTGCAGTCATCTGCGGGGCATCAGCCCAGGTCCCACGCGGTGGCCTCTGGGCAGCTGCGTTTTTTCAGTTGACAGTGCAGGTTGACAGCGTATTCGTCTTCCCTCCAGGTCACTGTACAGATCTTACTGGTATGTAGGGAGTGTGGAGTGATAGATCTAATCCTAACATGAGATCATGCCTTTGACAAAATTTGAAAATGAAGCCCAAGGCTTTAGTTGGTAGGCCGTCGTATGTTGCAGGCAGAGTGGTGTCAGGTTATGTCTTTCAAGGTCTTCATTAGCAAGTTAGGTCCTCATTAGCAAGTTACTGGAAGTAAAATAAGGCAATACAGTAATAATTCCTTTGAACCCATAGTAGGTTCTTCTGGCATGAATTTATAGCCCTCTTCTACCCTTCCAGCCGAAGGTCATTCCAAATGCTCTGTGTGGGATTTGTCTGAAGGGTAAGGAGTCCAGCAAGAGAGGGAAGGCGGAGCCGCTTGTACACTGCTCCCAGTGTGGCAACAGTGGTAAGTACTAACACGGGTTCACATCTTAAGCTCTGGTTGCTGCTGCGAAAACTAGGGTTCTTAGTTGTGAGCTAGGCTTGACCCAGAGTCACCAGATACGCTGAAAGCCCGTCTCCTCTTCTACCTTGTGTCTCCATTTCTGTGTGGCAGTTAACACGATGTAGCCATTCTTGAGAAGTTCAAGCAAACTAGCATTTTACTACACCATATGAAAATTTCTCGTGTGAAAGACAACTAACACTGGTTCTGATTTAGGCCATCCTTCTTGCCTGGATATGACCGTGGAGCTCGTTTCTATGACTAAGACCTACCCGTGGCAGTGTATGGAGTGTAAGACTTGCGTTATATGTGGACAGCCCCACCACGAAGAAGAGATGATGTTCTGTGATGTGTGTGACAGAGGTTATCATACTTTTTGTGTGGGCCTTGGTGCTATCCCATCAGGTAAAGATCGAAAAAGAAGGAACGTTATCTTTGAGTGAAGGGACTCTTCTAGCACTTCCTCTTTTTGGAGGCAGCATAAATACCATAAGGACATGAAGGGCCTGGAGACCCTTCCATTCCCGAGACGTGACCAAAGCTGGGGTCACGTGCACCTGTTTTTCGTCTCCAGACCAGCTGACTGAGGACAAGTGAGACAGCAGGCTGCCTGTGAGTTTTGGAAGCAGAGCTCAGTGTACGCAGACGAGCTAGTGGTGTTCTACTGAAATAGCTAAGGCAGTGCATCAATTTGTTTCAAAGCCTCAATTTTATTTTTATACGTCATTTAGAAATTTAACAAAATGACATATGCTTTTATACATATTAAACCAGATTTCTGTAAATTGAGGCAACATAACAATTCCAGATAACTTCAGAATGAACACAGAATCAAAGAATAAATCACAGTAGTTGGACTAAAACTTTATACACATAATTGTGTAATTTTAGAACTTATTTGCATAGTTAACACTGATACTTTATAAAATATATGCCTAGGTTTCCTGGCAATGTTATTGAGATGTAAGCAACTTAAATAGAGTTCTATAGTAATTCAGGTCAAGTATGTCGTATAGTTTATCATAATGCTATCAAATATTTGATTCATTTTAAAGTGCTATGTGAGCATAGTACACCAGGACTTGAGGGGATGCTGAGAGGCATAAAAATAAGCCAAAGTCAGTTAATAGGTTTTATATAACGATTTGTATGGTTGAACTTTTAAAGTATGGTAGTATGTGAGTTTCAGAAAGGGTGGTGACTTTTTCGAGGGGCCTGTCATTGTTCAGCTCCGCCATAGCCCCTTCCCTCCCGCTGTGCGTGCCACAGGGCATTGACGACACTGAGGACCTGGAGGGAGGTTAGGGGCAGTGCCGCCAGCAATCCAGTGAGGGTCAGCAGCAGCCTTGGCCGAGGGAGGAGAGCTGGATGGTTTTAAAGCTCAGTCCTAAAAAGTTAAGTCTCATCCTGTATTAACTAACAATTTTTCTCCTAGGTCGCTGGATCTGTGACTGTTGTCAGCGAGCACCCCAAACACCCAGGAAAGTGGGCAGAAGGGGGAAAAACAGCAAAGAGGGATAGTTTTTTTGACCCCAATACTGTAATATGCATTTAAATGACGTATTTGGTGCCAATTTATTTACAACGTTCTCATTTTTATGCCAATAAAAGATTTTGAAATTACGTGCTTAAAATCTGCAATATTTATTTATAAGCCACTCTCACCCTGGAAACCAAGTAGAAAAATAGTTCCATCTTGCAAAAAGTCTTTATTTGTTAGTACTTTGGTTCTCTCCGACTTCCCTGGTGGCTCAGAAGGTAAAGCGTCTGCCTGCAACACGGGAGACCCAGTTTCAATCCCTGGGTCTGGAAGATCTCCTGGAGAAGGAAATGGCAACCCACTCCAGTATTCTTGCCCGGAAAATCCCATGGACGGAGGAGCCTGATGGGCTACAGTCCATGGGGGTCGCAGAGAGTCCTACGTGACTGAGGGACTTCACTCTTTTTGGCTCTCTCCAGAAATTCAGTGCTAACATTATGCAGCTGCATTAGAAATACTTAACTATTATTCCATTCACCTAAAAGTTACTATTATTTTCATGAAATTTTCCTTATCTGTATCCTTTCTGGTCTACCATGGGCAGCAGAGCAGTTATTTAATAACGAAAGAATTTCCATAGGGGCCCAAGATGATAAAACCACCACCTGAAGAGATCTGGCGCAGCTGAGTTGAGAACCATCATTAACCGGTGCGGGGACACCACCGCCTCCCAGGAAATCCCGTTGGACAGCAGGCGCCGTCTCTACTGCGGGTGTGGACAGGGGACTTTAGTTCAGGGTCAGGCAAGTGTGGAGAAATGATGACATTTCAGACTTGCTTTTAGTAACTCTTTAAAGCTAACACACTCACTCATTCGAGTCTCTCGAGTAAAAACCTGAATCACTGCAATCCTCTAGTCACCTGACGGACTAATCAAAGCGGGGTTGAAGCGTTTTATTGTGCCTCTTTCCTTTACAGGAGTTTCGATGCTTTGTTAAAACATGTGCTCGCTGCTTCGCGTACTTTTGGAGCGACTGAGGTAACGAAACTATGGCTTTATCCTGCTATCCCCCACCCAGAATCGGTAACCAGAATGCCAACCCGGCCAGAGTAGCTCGGTTCACAGCGAAGTGCCCTCGGCTTCGCAGATCACGCGTGTTGTCCTCGAGAGGATGCTAAGCGAGTCAAAAGAGAATCTCAAGCACCAGCTTCAGAACACTGATGGCGACCGTCCAGAGCACAGAGTCCTCCTCCTGAGCCGCGTCCTCCGGGGCGTAGGCGGCCTCGCCGAGCGGGTGCGGCTCGCGCGTCGCGTCGCGGTAGACCTTCATCTCGAAGGCGCTCTCCAGGTGGGACGGGTGCCCGTAGACGCCGACGCCCACGGGGCGCCGGAAGTGCGCGGGGACGGCGACGGCGTCGGCGCCGCACGTGGCCGACTGCAGCGCGTAGTCGTCGAAGCTGGGCTGCGGCGTGCCGTCGGACACGTACAGGTCCGCGTCGCCGCGCAGGCTGCGCAGCCGCAGCTCGAGCCTGCCCGGGAGGCCCAGCCTCAGGTAGCTGTAGTTCCCGGCCGCCACCCGGCCCTGCACCACGCGCAGCAGCACCCAGCCCGCGGGCACCTCCTCCTCGTCCGAGGCGCGCGCCGGGGCGGCGGCCCGCGCCGCCAGGAGCAGCAGCAGCGCGCCCGCCCACGCGGCGGCCATGGCGGCGGCGCCCGCCGGGGGCCGCGCGAGCGCGCCGGCGG
>SJYS01007487.1:571870-582426 GCA_006410695.1 Philantomba maxwellii | reverse complement strand
GGAAAGGCCAACTGTATTATTTCTGTGCTGTTTAACTATTTTGCATTGTATTGCTCTTGTACGTGAAAAAAGTCAGAGGACCTCTGTCAGCAGTGATAGGCTCGTGCAGGAGCAGAGGGTCCTGAGGGGTGACAGCCGGCTTCCCGCCTCCAGGGCCCCTCCATCGCGCAGGCTCCTCACTAGGCCCCTCGAAGCCCCTCCAGCCCGCGCGGGCTGCGGGGAGGAGGGTAGGGCGGAGGGTTTTCCGGGCTCCGAGTGGCCTAGGTTCATTGTGCCCTGGACTCCCCGCTCCTTCCACACCAGAATTCAGCCACGCGGTGGCACCCGGCTGCCAGGGGAGCTGGCGGTGTGGTTTCCAGGAGGGAAGGGAGTGACTGGGCCACGGGCAGCCCCTGTGGTCGCTTCCGGTCTGGTGGCCGGACTTCCGGTGCGGTCCCGGAAGCACAGGCGAGCGCCGCAGCCCCGCCCGGCGCCCGCAGGGCGCTCCCGGCATGCCCCGCTCTCCCGGGGGCCCCGCGTGACCCGCGCCCGCGACCCGCTCCGCGCAGAGCCGCGCCGGCCCGAGAGCGGCCCGCAGCAGCGCTGGGCCTGGCCGGGCCTGGCCGGGCCGGGCGGGACGCGCCTCCTGGCGGGCCCTGACTGTTGCCCGGCGGCGTGACGCCCTGGCCCGGCCCTCAGACCTGGCGCTGCGCGGTCCCGCGGTCCCCCAGGCCGTGCCCGCCGCGCCGTCTGTGGCCGCCTGGCTCTCGCGGGAGCGCCGGGCCCCGTCTGTGCCCCCCGCGTGCCGGCCGCCGGCTCCCCGGCCCGGCCTTGCGCTTCCTTTGCGCGCTCTCGCTCCCGTCCTGACCCTGGGGGCGGGGGTCTGTGCAGCGGCGGGCCTGGGCGGGAAGGTGGCCGTGCCGCCCGGAGCCTCCCTGGAAGGAGGTCTGGATGGCGCCGCCTTCGGGCGGAGGGGCTGCAGCGTGTCTCCCGGGGTCCCCAGGCCGCTGGTTACGTTCTCTTCCACTCGTGTCTGTTCGCTGAAGCCAGCCTGATGCGTGGGCCACAAACGCGGGCCCTTTCCCCTCACTTCCTCCAGGGCCGCAGGCCTAGTCCCTGCCGCCCCGGAGCCTCCGCTCCGTCCCCGTGGCCCGCCTGCCGCTGTCACCGGGCGCCGTCCTGCGGGGTCACCGCCGGCCCCCCTCGGGCACTGGCTCCTGCGGGCGTCGGGGCGGCGATCACAGGCGAGCTCAGGTCAGCGCCCGGTGGAGGCCCGCACGGCCTCAGCGCCCAGCAGCGGGTCAGGCGGCCCCCAGCCTCGCGCCAGCTCCTGCACCCAGGCCGGGGCTTCGCCCGCCGCCGGGAAGTGTGGCGTTCCCGTGGCTCCGGGAGAAAGTGGAAAGGGCTTGCTGAGAGCCCAGCGGGAGGCGCCGCGCCTCGGAAGCAGGGAGGCAGATGCTCTAACAGGCGTGAGGAGCCAGCGCTCGGAGGCGCTGGGCAGAGGGGAGCGGGCGGCTGCAGAGCTGCTCTCCCCCGGCCCGGAGGCCCGGGGCGCCTGGAGTCCAGGGTGACCGCGGTCAGCCGCGCGGCTCTCCACTCCCCCGGCCACCCGCGCTGCCGAGGCCGCCCTGGGGAGCGGCTTCAGTCACACTGGCCCCAGACTCCAGACTCACTGCTGTCGCCAGCGCCTGCCGGGAGCCGCCCTGGGCCCGTCCTGAGGATAGGCCTCTCTTGGGACGCGTAGCTCTGCAGCTTACACTAGCTCTGCGTGCGTGCGTGCGTGTGTGTGTTTGTGTGGCTTTCTCTCATGTGTTCTTTGGTTGATATCTGGAAAATAAAGGTATCAGCTGGATTGTTCTAGAGATGGTTGAGAAAAATCCATTTTCTAGGAAACTTTTATTTTAATTTGCTCACAGAAAAGTCAAATGAGGATAGTTTTCACCTGAACATTTTATTCCATTTTAATTGTGTTTACCTTACGGGGTCACGGAAGAACTGTTTTGTCTGACCCAGTGTGGGCGGGGTTCTTCCAGGCAGAATGCCTGACTTGCAGGCACAGCCACCGTGCTGGCTCCTCATCCAGGAGAAAGGGTATGCCTCCAGGAGAGCCGGGCGCGCGCTCCCGCTCTGCTGTGTGCAGTCCTGATGTCACCCAGCGTCCGAGAAGCTTGCACTGGAGCGCAGACTCCGCCCCTCTGAAAGGCAGGCAGAAGAGCCGCTGTCTTGCTGAGACAGTGGGCAGAGCGGCCCCCAGGAGCCTGAGAAGCTGGTGGGGAGGGTGTGCAGCCCGGCTCCCGGGCGCCTTCATCCCCTGCCGCGCTCCGCCCTCAGCTGCCTCCTGAGCTGCAGGTGGGCCTGCAGGCCTTGGCGTGGGGCCGGGCACACCGCATGTCCAGTCCATTACGGCTGCTGAGACGGAGGGGAGCCTCACCAGGCCCAAGACAGAAGGGGCAGCCCTCGACGCCGGGGCCCCGCGGCCCAGACCCAGGCCCGCTCCTCCTGCACCGGGCGTCCGACTCCGGCGCAGCGCCTGCCTTCTCATGGAATTCTGTCCTCAGAGAGCGAGCCCTTGCAGCTTTGGCCTACGATCCACCAGGTGTCCACTCACGGCAGGTTACCTTTCAGGACCGCCACGGCCCTCCACTGGCTGGCGTCTGGGGGCAAATCTGAAAGTTCCCACGAAGAAATAAAGGGCCGGCCGTGGGCTGGCCGCGAGGGCCGAGACAGGGAGGCTTAGCATTCACTTCAGCTTCACGGCTGGAAGCCCGGGAGCTAGGACAGCGGTTGTGCAGCAGTGAGAGCTGGGCTGGGGCAGACAGGCCTTCACGGTTGGNGCCCTCAGCTGCCTCCTGAGCTGCAGGTGGGCCTGCAGGCCTTGGCGTGGGGCCGGGCACACCGCATGTCCAGTCCATTACGGCTGCTGAGACGGAGGGGAGCCTCACCAGGCCCAAGACAGAAGGGGCAGCCCTCGACGCCGGGGCCCCGCGGCCCAGACCCAGGCCCGCTCCTCCTGCACCGGGCGTCCGACTCCGGCGCAGCGCCTGCCTTCTCATGGAATTCTGTCCTCAGAGAGCGAGCCCTTGCAGCTTTGGCCTACGATCCACCAGGTGTCCACTCACGGCAGGTTACCTTTCAGGACCGCCACGGCCCTCCACTGGCTGGCGTCTGGGGGCAAATCTGAAAGTTCCCACGAAGAAATAAAGGGCCGGCCGTGGGCTGGCCGCGAGGGCCGAGACAGGGAGGCTTAGCATTCACTTCAGCTTCACGGCTGGAAGCCCGGGAGCTAGGACAGCGGTTGTGCAGCAGTGAGAGCTGGGCTGGGGCAGACAGGCCTTCACGGTTGGGGGGGAGGGCCATGGACTGTCTGCTGGCTGGCCTGTCGTGCTCACAGCGCTGCCGCCCAGGCCGTCTGGGCCAGGTCCTGGTCTGGACTCGGGATCAGCCCGTCTCCCTCTTGGCCGCTCTCGACTCACCCTCACACGCTGCTGCCAGATGACCATGTGTCTCCTGAACACCAACCCTCCTTGCCTCACTTCTTTGTTTAGCAACCACCAGAAGTGCCCCAGGGTCATGTGAGCGTCAGGATGACCCTGCTCCGTGATCAGTTCAGTGGCCACCGAGCCAGGACTGCCCTCAAGAGCGTCAGCTCCCCACCTCCTGCCCGCTTCCCGTCTCTGCGGGTCCCTGCCCACAGAGTCCTCTTCTGCCCTAACTGCTGCTTCCCCAAGAGGCCTGTCCAGGCCGAGTCCACACCAGCAGCCTGGTGGCCGCAGGCCTGGGTTCTCTGAGTCCATCTGACCAGCCTGGTGCCAGGTGGTCAGGCCCTCGCTCTTGCCTTTGTCGGCGGTCGTGTCCCTAGGTTTCAGGTACACGGGGAGCCTGTGATGGGTTGTGGGGCGGAGCGGAAGCAGGCTAACCCAGAGCTGCTGCCTCTTGTGTAAGCTGGGGACAGGGTCTGAAGCTTTGTTTCTGTCCGTGTCTCATTGATTTGTGCTTTATAAGACGACCAGTGAACCAGTGGTTACATTATCCAAGATAGTCAACCCGGATGACAGAATGTTGTAGAATAGTCAACTGGGTCCCGGATGAGCAGTAGGTGGCAATGTATTGTGCAGTTTTCCACCGACCAGCGTGGGAGGTGGCTTTGTATCCTCCCTGGTGACAGCTGTCGACTCTGGCCGTGATCGGGAGGTGCGGCTCGGGGCTGGTGATGACCAGGCCTCGGCGAGGATGGCGTTCCCTCTGTTACCAGCGGGGGCCGCAGACGGCCCATGTCTCTGTGGGTCTGCTCAGTGGGAGCCACAGGGCGGGAGCCCGGGTCTGCATGACTTGAAAGCCTGTGGGAGCAGCGAGCAGTCATGGCAGGGAACCTCTGGAGTGGCCAGGGCTTCTGTTTCTTTCTTGAGGGAGAAGAGAGGAGATGAGTCAGGAGGAGTGCCGCGCGTGTGCTCGTACTGGTGACTGGGCGTAAACAGCAGCTATGGTCCGCGTTAAGCCTCATGCCCATGGGCTTCCCTGGTGGCTCAGAGGTTAAAGCATCTGCCTTCAATGTGGGACACCTGGGTTCGATCCCTGGGTCGGGAAAATCCCCTGGAGGAGGAAATGGCAACCCACTCCAGTATTCTTGCCCGGAGAATCCCATGGACTGAGGAGCCTGGTGGGTTGCAGTCCGTGGGGTCACAAAGAGTCGGACACAACTGAGTGACTTTACTTACTTACTTACCATGGGCGTTCCTGTGTTCTTGGGGCTCCAGGTGGAAGATGGAGGAACCGCGAGAGGCTTTCTCCGGGCACGATGGCCGCGTGGGTGATGTCGTGGTGGAAAAGTTCCTGGTGGATTCCGTGAAGCCTGCCCCCCACGTTCAGCTCGCCTGCAGTGGGCAGTGCTGTGCTTTCCCTTCGGATGGAAACGAGCTTTGCATATGGGGCACCAAGGACCCTCCTCGCCAGGTGTGAAGCTACACGCGTGTCGTGTTACGTCAGAGACTCGCCGTCGCTGCTGTTTCTCCGATGCTGCTGGCGTGGTTTTGCCCTTTGTGGATTCACTGCCAGCTCTGGGAGGAAAATGCTAACAAAACAAAACATACTAAGATTTGACTTTTAGGAATTAAACTGTCTGGAATCATTTTACTTAAAAATAAATTTAAATTACTTAAAATTTCTTCTTGAATAAGAGTATAAGCAAGGAAAAGTTCATCTTAACACTATCAAGACAAGTCAAACTTTTCGATTTTTAGATTTAAAATTTTTTTTATTTATGCCCATGTTCATTCATATGGTCTTGGGGCTCCAGTTCTTGAGCCATTTCCCTGGTGGCTCAGAGGGTAAGGAGTCTGCCTGCAGTGAGGGAGACCCGGGTTTGATCCCTGGGTCGGGAAGATCCCCTGGAGAAGGAAATGGCAACCCACTCCAGCATTCTTGCCTGGAGAATTCCATGGACAGAGGAGCCTGGCAGGCTACAGTCTATGGGGTCACAAAGACTGAGTGACTTCACTTCATTTTTTAATTTTTATTTTGTATATTTTTAATACTGCATTTAAGGGAGTTTATTGTGTTTGTTGCAGAGTTTTTAACATCAAACTGATAGAGTTGTAAAGACATCAGGTGCGTTTTGCTAATGTTTGAGCTTAGTATAAGCGGTGTGATGCACTGCGCGTTCTTTTTTGCTGCTTACTTTGATTCCCGAGTTCATGTTCCTGAGATTCAGCGAGTTCTTGTTCCTGAGATTCACCCACGTTCCGTTCATTACTCTGCAGTGTTGTTTTGTGGCTAGACCACACTTTATTGTTCTCTTATTGGAGACTTGGCTTGTTTCCGTATTTGATTGCTACAAACATTTTTTAATATATCTTTTGATACACATGTGTATACAACTTCTGAGTCTTAAGGAGTGCATATATTTAGTCTAAAAGTGAAGCCAGGATTTCTGAAGTGATTGTTCCGAACTGTTGTCCTTCACGTGGTGGGTGAGACTTGCAGTTGGTCCACATCCTCACCCGCAGAGCCTTGTTCTTCCTTTGTCCCTCCTGTGGGCGTGCTGGTATTTGACTGTGACTTGAGGTTCCCTGACGGTTAGTGAGCTCTAACCCCTGGGGCGCGTCTGCTATGGGTGCGCCCGTCTGGCCGTTCTCTCCTGTGACGTCCGTGCTCAGTCTCGCTATGGTTCCCTACTCAGTCATCCGTCTTATTGACTTGAGAGAGTTTTTTATGTATTGTAAATATAAGCTTTATATTGCTTTGCGTTTTCTAGAGTTTTACGTAAGTGGAATCAGGCAGTTTTAACTCTCTTCGTCGACTTCTTTCACTCAGAGTAGTTGTTCCGAGATTTATCTACATTGCTGCAAGTGTCAACAATTTGTTCTCTTTTTGTGATTGAGTAGTATCCACCGTGTGGATATACTGTGATTGGTCTTTGTCCCTTCTCCTGTTGATGCACGCTGAGGCTATTCTTCTTGTCTATTAGAAAGGAAGTTGCTGTGAGCGTTTGTGTGTCTTGTCTCACAAATGTCAGCTGGGTGGCAGTTGGGTCAGGTTGGTTGACGGTGTGTTCTTTGGTTCTCTCTTTGTGACCACTTGTTCTTTAAGTTACTGAGGCGTCCTGAGGCCTGTGACCAAACGTGGGCTTGTCTGTTTCTCTCCTGCCAGTTCTGCTCCGTGTGTTTTGAAGCGCCGTTAGGCAGTAAATGAACGGTATCTTTATCTTCTTGAGGAAGTGATTCCATCAACATGGCAGGACATACTTTGTCCCTCCTAATATTTCTTACTCTGGAATTTTGGTACTCTTTTCTTTTTGGAGTCTACTTTATACTTGTTTTTTTGTGTTTATTTTTTTTATTTTAAGACTTATGTTTTAAGAGCAGTTTAAGTTTGCAGCAAAATTGAGGGGAAAGTAAAGATTTCCTTTATCTCTTTGCCCCCAAACATGCATTTCCTCCCCCAGGCCAGCACCCCTACATGGTACATCTGTTACAGTTGATGACCCTGCATCGATGTTGTTTTTACCTGAAGACAATAGTTTGCCTTAGAGTTGACGTTTGCACTCTGTGGGTTTGGACTGTGTCCAGTGACAGGATAGCATCCGGCAGCGTCCTTCCCCTGCTGAAAGTCCTCTGGGCTCTGCCTGCTCATCCCTCCCCCGGACCCCCTGTCCCTGGCAGCCACTGATCTTTCACCGTCTCTGTAGTTTGTCTTCTCCAGAATGCTGTATGTTGGAATCATACAGAATGTAGCCTTTTCAGATTGATTTCTTTCACTAGTAATTTGCATTGAAGTTTTCTCCATGTCTTTTCTTGGCTTGATAGCTGATTTCTTTTCAGTGCAGAATAATATTTTCTTGTCTGGATGGGCCAGAGTTTATTTATTCATTCACCTACTGAAGTTGCTTTCAAGTTTTTGCAATTATGAATAAAGCTGTGGTAAACATCAATTTTTGTGCAGACATAAATTTTCAAAGTGAAGTGAAGTGAAAGTCGCTCAGTCATGTCCGACTCTTTGTGACCCCACGGACTGTATAGTTCATGGATTCTCCAGGCCAGAGTACTGGAATGGGTAGCCTTTCCCTTCTCCAGGGGATCTTCCCGACCCAGGAATCCATCTGGGGTCTCCTGCATTGCAGGCAGATTCTTTACCAGCTGAGCTACGAGGGAAGCCAGCTCCTTTGGTAAATACGAAGGAGCAGGATTGCTGAGCTGTATGTTGCGTATGTTTCACTCTGTAAGAAAGTGGCCGTAGCAGGGGATGAGAGCTCCTCTTGCTCCATGTCCTTGTCGGCGTTTGGTATTGTCTACTCCGGATTTTAGCCATTTTGACAAGTGTGCAGCAGTATCTTATTGCTGTTTAATCTGAACTTCCCTGATGACTGCGTTTCATGCTTGCCACCTGCGTATGTTCTTTGGTGAGGTATCTGTTAAGGTCCTTTGTCCATTTTTAATTGAGTGGTTTATTTTCTTGTGTCTTAAGAAGTCTTTGTGTATTTTGGATAACAGTCCTTCATCAGATATGCCTTTTGCAAATATTTTTTCCCAGCCTATGGTTTTTGTTTTTATTCTCTTGATAGTGTCTTTCATGGAGCAGAAAATTTTAATGTTAAGGAAGCCCAGCTTATCAATTCTTACTTTCATGGGTCATGTCTTTCGTGCCTCATCTAAAAAGTCATTGCCAAGCTCAGGTCATCTAGAGTTTGTCTATGTTGCCTTTTGGAAGTATATGGTTTTTCCCACTGTATTGCCTTTGTCTGTTTATGAATGGTCTGCTGACTATTTCTGGCTCTCTCTTCTCTCCCAGTGATCTATTTGTCCTTTCTTTTGCCAATGTCACACAGTCTTGATCAGTGGAGCTTTAGAGTAAACCTTGAACTCAGGTAGGTCAGTCCTCCACTTGTGTTATTTTACAATATTATGTCGCTGTTGTGTCTTTTGCCCCCACCAAAATAAACTTCAGTGTAAGTTTGTTGATTTCATTTGGATTCTATTGAATCTATAGATCAAGCTGGGAAGAACTGACATATTAATACTATTTAGTCTCCATATCCGTGAACATGAACTATCTCTCCATTAATTTAGTTCTTCATTTATAATTTTCCTAACCTTGTGTACATGGAATAACACCACTTGGTCATGGTTATAACTCTTTTTATAAATTGTTTTGTTTGATTTGGTAATATTTTAAATATTTGGTGAGGATTTCTGCGTCTCTGTTCACGAGAGAAACTGGTTTGTGAGTTTCTTCTCTCGCCATGACTTTGTGTGGCTTTAGTATCCAGGTAATGCTGACTTCAGAGAACGAGCAAGGAAGTAGTCCTTCTGTTTCTTCTGAAAAGAAGTGTTTCCTCTAATTTTTCTTCTGTTTTCTGAAAGATATTTGGTAGAGTTGGCAACATGCCCCTCCCTCCCGCCTTGGGAGGCTATATTTCTTTTTTAAAGCAGACATTTGTTAAAATCCACCCATTGCATTTTAAAGGGAAGAAGTTCAGAGTGTCAACCTTACGGCTTTTGAGTCTATTCTCAGAAGTATGCTGTAGCGGGATGGAATTCTTTATTCATCTCCCAGTAAGATTGTTCTGTTTATGCCCAGACAGTAACGCATTTAGTTGCACCATTTCTGTGCCCCAGCCCCATAAGCACCTCGCTTCTCGTGGGCTTAGTCAGGAGCATAGCCGTCTTCACCAGAGAAGCAGCCTTGGTGCTGGAATCCTTCCTCTCAGCCTCCTCCTTCTCTGGTCTGAATTCTTCGTTGCCTTCAATACTCTCTGATGTCTGAGAAAATGTTTGGTTTTTTTGCAAAGTGTGTCTCTTTTGTCTTGTCCTTCTCATGGGAAGGTAGGTAAAGATGCACCCGCCTGCCGTGGGCATAGGAGGGACTCTCTGGGGCCTCACTCTGGAGGCAGAGCTCCCACAGCAGAAGGCATGCTGTCCACGTGAGGACGGCTTGAGAGCACCTCTGCCCCCGGGGCAGTCACGGCCGGTCCCCACGCTCCCCCGCTGTGTCTCTCTTCCTTGTGCTGTTCACACTGACTCCCCGCCCTCGCTGATGTGACCTCTCTTCCCTGTGTTCGCACCGACTCCCCGCCCTCGCTGGTGTGACCTCTCTCCCTTGTGCTGTGTTCACACCGACTCCCCGCCTTCGCTGGTGTGACCTCTCCCTTGTGCTGTGTTCACACTGACTCCCCGCTCTCGCTGGTGTGACCTCTCCTCCTCGTGCTGTTCACATCGACTCCCCGCTCTCGGCGTGACCTCTCTTCCTTGTGCTGTGTTCACACCGACTCCCCGCCCTCGCTGGTGTGATCTCTCTCCCTTGTGCTGTGTTCACACCGACTCCCCGCCCTCGCTGGTGTGACCTCTCCCTTGTGCTGTGTTCACACTGACTCCCCGCTCTCGCTGGTGTGACCTCTCCTCCTCGTGCTGTTCACATCGACTCCCCGCTCTCGGCGTGACCTCTCTTCCTTGTGCTGTGTTCACACCGACTCCCCGCCCTCGCTGGTGTGATCTCTCTCCCTTGTGCTGTGTTCACACCGACTCCCCGCCCTCGCTGGTGTGACCTCTCCTTGTGCTGTTCACACCGACTCTCCGCTCTCGGCGTGACTTCTCTTCCTTGTGCTGTGTTCACACCAACTCCCTGCCCTCGCTGGTGTGACCTCTCTCCCTTGTGCTGTGTTCACACCGACTCCCCACCCTCGCTGGTGTGACCTCTCTCCCTTGTGCTGTGTTCACACCGACTCCCCACCCTCCCCTGGCGTGACCTCTCTTGTGCTGTGTTCACACCGACTCCCCGCCCTCCCCTGGTGTGACCTCTCTTGTGCTGTGTTCACACCGACTCCCTGCCCTCGCTGGTGTGACCTCTCTTCCCTGTGTTGTTCGCACCAACTCCCCGCCCTTGCTGGTGTGACCTCTCTCCCTTGTGCTGTGCTCACACCGACTCCCCGCTCTCGCTGGTGTGATCTCTCCTCCTTGTGCTGTGTTCACACAGACTCCCCACCCTTGCTGGTGTGACCTCTCTCCCTTGTGCTGTGCTCACACCGACTCCCCGCCCTCGCTGGTGTGACCTCTCTCCCTTGTGCTGTGTCTGTCTCTTATACACAT
>SJYS01007487.1:471104-485808 GCA_006410695.1 Philantomba maxwellii | reverse complement strand
ACCCCAGCCCCACCCCAGGAGCACAGGAGCAGTGGTGGGGGTCGGCAACCAGGCTGCAGGCGCCCACCAGCAGGAAGGGCCCTGGAAGGGGTAAGGGGGCAGCCCTCAGGCAGACGCAGGGCTCGGGAGACGGCAGCGGGAGCGCCAGGCCCAGTGTCGTCCCGGCACGGACGTCGCGCCCGCAGCCCCACCGCACTTCATGGCGTCTTAATCGGCTTGACCTCCTCAAGTGACTGACCCCAGGGTTTAGCTGTGACACCCCTTGCCCTCCGCCCGGCAGGAGGGGGTGGTCCTCCCAGGCCGCACTCACACCCGTCCAGCTGCCCCCAGCAGCCCGACCGGAGCCAGGTGCGCCCTCCCGGGAGCGTCGTCGCCAGGCCCCCGGCGTCCCTGGACTACACAGCCATGGTGCACGGGAAATGCTCTCGGGTCTAAAGTGCGAACGCAGACGCGGCCAGCAAATGACACCCCACTGGGACCCCTGGTCGTCACACTGGGGTGCAGCACCAGTGTGTGCTCTCAGAAGCAGAGACCTCCCAGACGGGTTTTACCCGAGCACCGCGGGGCCCCTTCCACGATCGCGCCTCCAGGCCTGGCCCCACCAGTGACGCGGCCCCTGCTCGGCTCAGCCGGGCTCGGCGCGATCGGGTCACTCTGTCCCCCGAGTCAGCCACGGCGCTAGTCTGTCCTTGTTTGGAGGGAACAAGCGTGGCGCTCACAGATTAACAACAGGACCATAACGAGGCTGAATCTGTGTCCCAGAGGATTAAAAAGGCCCCCTGAAGCCGCCCCCATGGGGCAAACAGGAGCCGTGAGCTCATCCGACGGAGCAGCAGGTGAGGGGGGCGCATCAGAAACCCTCCACCGGTTACCTCCCTCACTAAGCAAGCTCACACTATAACCACCCCGACAGATAACGCCTCTGACACATGGGTCCCTGCAGTTACAGGAATGTGGAATCCGCTGTGTGTAGCCAGCCAAGCCTGTTGGGACCACTGACCCTAAAACGAGGCCTGTGCAGGTGTCCGACAGACGACCTCCCGACATCAGAGGGCCCAGAACGCCACTGTCGCCTCATGGCTTTTGAGCGGACCCCCCACGAAGCAGCGTGCAACCCTGAGCTGTCCTGCGGCACACAGCCACCCCACCTTGTCCCTGCCTCCCATCCTGTCCCCGCACCGAAGACCGCCCCACTCCTCGGCCCCGCCAGCGCCTGGCCCCGCTGCGGGGAGCAGGCCTGAGCTCTGTGCTCCCGGCTCCTCGCAGGGCTGCCTCGTGTAAACCCTTTCTCTGCTGCAAACCTTGGCATCTCAGCGTGTGCCTCAGTGTCTGGCAAAAGGACCTGACCTGGTAACAAGAGAAAAACACTCACGAATCCACATTAACTAAAATTCTCCATCTTACCTGACAGAACAGCAGGCGTCCCCGTGAGATCAGCACTGCAGACCAGGGCCGAGCGGTTGGCTAAGCCACAGGCAAGCCGCTGTCCATCTCCTGCTTGAAAAAGCAAGAGAAGCCTTATAAAGCCTGACTCAGAGGCACCACGCTTGCAACAGGTGGGATTACAGAATTTCCCAGTTACCCTGACGCTCGTTTTCTCAGGCAGTGAGGAAACCTGAGACAGGAACAGCGTCTCCTCAACCCCCAGCTGCTGGGCGTGTGGGGCCCACGGGGGCTCACGTCACGCCCAGCTTCTTATAAGGACGGGAGCCGAGGGCTGGGGCTGAGGGGCCTGCCCAGGACGTGGGGCTGGTCAGAGGCAGCACCAGGATCTGAACCTGAACCTGCTGGGAAGCCCCGAAGAGCCGGCCCCCAGCCTCCCACGCCTCCTCCCAGGGGCACACTTGCCTCAGCCATTCCATCTAACGCTGCCCTAAGGTAGGGCATAGTAAGTGACACATCTCCCCCGTGATATTCAAACTGGAGGACCCTGCGGTTATGGTCACATGCTCGGTAAGCATATCAAGTATCACACAAATATTCAATGATAACACTACATATCCAATTTCCCAAAATTATTCAAAAAATTCTTTGGCAGGTTGGAATTCTATGGGAAAAAAAAAAAGGGAAGTCAGTAACCTTTCGGATTTGGGCAGACGGCTGCTTTGGGCAGATGGCTGGTCAAACACTCAAGGAGGTGGGGGTGGAGGGTGGTGCACAGACACCCCGGACTTGGGCAAAGGCACCTTCTCACCTGTAAGCAAATCTAGAAACCAGAAATGGCGTTTACCTCTGAAAAGAGCTTAAACGGTGGAGCTACCTGGATGAGTGCTGCCTCCTGACTTCTTTGAGTTCCCAGAAAGGAAGTAAAGGTGTTTGGATGCCCTTGAGCAGGAGTGGGAGCTGAGCGTGCCTTCAGGCTCCACCCACTGAAGACCAGGGCTCCGGCTGAAGACCAGCCACCCCACTGAAGAGGAGACCAGGGCTCCGGGGGCAGTGGAGGCTCAGCCGGCCTCTGTATGCAGCCCTCCTGCCAGGCTCCCTTGGGGCTCATGGAGGAGACGGCCGCGTACTCAGAGAACAGACCTGGAACAGCTTATAACCAAACCAGAGCCCCCGCTGCCAGAAGCTTCAGGGCGCGCATGAACGCCCTGGGCTAATCCTGGTGACGGCCCGGGGGAAGCAGGCTTTGATTTTAATCCACACTCAGACAATGTCATGTGACTTCAAATAACCAAGATTTTTAGAATCTGTTTCAAATGGAACAACGGGCAAAACAAGAAGCTTGCGTGAAGCACAGCTCCGGCTGGGGCCGCCTACCTGAATACTGAACGCAGAGCAGGGCCGCCTGGCTGCGGGCCACGGCCAGCTGCCTACTCAGCTCGCTGGGCACAGGACTCNGCTCAGCTTTCTTTATAGTCCAAATCACACATCCATGCATGACCACTGGAAAAACCATAGCCTTGATTAGATGGACCTTTGATGGCAAAGTAATGTATCTGCTTTTTAATATGCTGTCTAGGTTGGTCATAACTTTTCTTCCAAGGAGCAAGTGTCTTTTAATTTCATGGCCGCAGTCACCATCTGCAGTGATTTTGGAGCCCCCCCAAAATAAAGTCTGTCACTATTTCCATTGTTTTCCTATGATCTTAGTTTTCTGAATGTTGAGTTTTAAGCCAACTTTTTCACTCTCCTCTTTCACTTTCATCAAGAGGCTCTTTAGTTCTTCGCTTTCTGCCATAAGGGTGGTGTCATCTGCATATCTGAGGTTATTGATAGTTCTCCCAGCAATCTTGATTCCAGCTTGTGCTTCATCCAACCCAGTATTGTGCACAGTGTACTCTGCATAGAAGTTAAATAAGCAGGGTGACTATATACAGCCTTGACACACTCCTTTCCCAGTTTGGAACCAGTATGTTGTTCTATGTCTGGTTCTAACTGTTGCTTCTTGACCTGCACACAGGTTTCTCAGGAGGCAGGTCAGGTGGTCTGGTATTCCCATCTCTTAAAAACTTTTCCAGTTTGTTGTGGTCCACACAGTCAAAGGTTTTGGCATAGTCCATAAAGCAGAAGTAGATGTTTTTCTGGAACTCTCTTGCTTTTTCAATGATCCAGCAGATGTTGGCAATTTGATCTCTGGTTCCTCTGCCTTTTTAAAATCCAGCTTGAATATCTGGAATTTCATGGTTCACATACTGTTGAAGACTGGCTTGGAGAATTTTGAGCATTACTTTGCTAGTGTGTGAGATGACTGCAATTGTGCAGTAGTTTGAGCATTCTTTTGCATTGCCTTTCTTTGGGATTGCAATGAAAACTGACCTTTTCCAGTCCTGTGGCCCCTGCTGAGTTTTCCAGATTTGCTGGCATATTGAGTGCAGCACGTTCACTTTCAGCATCATGTTTTAGGATTTGAAACAGCTCCACTGGAATTCCATCACCTCCACTAGCTTTGTTCATGGTGATGCTTCCTAAAGCCCACTTGACTTCACGTTCTGGGATGTCTGGCTCTAGGTGAGTGATCACACCCTCGTGATTATCTGGGTGTGAAGATCTTTTTTGCATAGATCCGTGTATTCTTGCCACCTCTTCTTACTATCTTCTGCTTCTGTGAGGTCCAGACCATTTCTGTCCTTTATTGAGCCCATCTTTGCATGAAATGTTCCCTTGGTGTCTCTAATTTTCTTGAAGGGATCTCTAGTCTTTTCTTTTCTTGAAGAGATCTCTAGTCTGGTAAGGTGTACTTTGCCTTACTTCTATTTTTTCTTAATATTTATACAATCAATCTTTCCTCCTTTTACTTAACATATGCTATTTTTCCCCACCCTTTACTTTCAACTGTTAAAATTAGTATATTTTAAGTGTTTTTATTGAAATCCAACCAGGAATCTTTCATTTGTTGAGCTTACTCGGTTAGAAATTACTGTGATGACTCATCAGTTGATCTTATTTTGTTTTTCTCTTCAATCTTTAAAAAGAACACTTTTTATTTATCATGAATTCTTAGCTTCATTTTTTTCCTTCAGTCTCTACTGGATTGATCAGATACTTTTCTAAATTCTTTTTTTCCCCTTGAAAGGTTTGACCTCTGTATATTGTTTCTGTTTTTTTTTCCCCAATTTTTTGCTGTTCAGTTTCAAGAAGCTAGCAATGTTGTAAGCTTTTAAAACTGCACCCTCATCTCTCTGTTAAGCTGGGTCTCTGTTTTGTTCTCTTTACCTCCAGGCTGTTGCGAGCACCCAGCGTTCAGTAGGTGGCCTCGCAGTGTTCGCTCAATGTCTGCTGTTTCTCTGTTGTGAGTTATCAAGCTGTCTTAGCCCAGTTCTGGTTTGTGGATCACTATGCTGTGTTGATCTTAGTAACTGTGGCAGTGAGTGGGCCCCTCTGTGTGTCAGGCTTCTCATATGAAAAAGAGAGTGAAATAGCTGACCCTTCACAGGTTTGCGAGGAGGAGGGAATGTGAAGTGTTCAGAATGCTGTGGGCACAGAGTCAAGACTCAACGCATATTCATTTGCTTTTCTAGTCATTGAATTTGTATAACCCTTTGTTTCCTGTTTGTAAGTGAAGAATCACTTGTAGGCATCTTAAGCATAAATGCTTGTGGGCACACTTTATTAGATTTGTCTAAACAGTGATGTTTGGATATTCCTGACATAGTGGGAAGATGGAAATTATTATAAACACCTTATATTTAAGTAATGTTTGGGGCCAGATGGCTCTGCACATGGAGTTCAGTTTCAGTCCACTAGACGCTGAAAATCATGGCAACAGTTCTTCTGACAGCAGCTTGGAGAAGGTGAGGGCCCAGTGACCAGGCCAGATGCAGGTCCTCGGAAGGGTCAGCATCTGCCGGACACATTTCACCCAAGCCAGCGTCACAGTCACCTGCTCAGGGGGCCTCAGGGTTTGATAATCAGGAAACTAATAACTGACCTCAAGCTTTAAAGGCCTTATTAAGACCATCTTTCATATAATTTATTGAATATGTCTTATGACCCACACTTTAAAAAATCGGTGTATTGTTATCAGTCTCCCGGTCTTTCGCCATTTGTAGTTCTGTAACTTTCCATGGCATCATATATAGAGAAGGCCCGCGTCGGTAGTCCTTAAGGTCCAGATGTTCCACTAGGGATTATTCATAGGAAGGTTTTGCAGTCCAGTTCTAAAATGTCGTAAATAAAAAAGCTATTTGTTCATTTCTTCCTTTAGATTCAGTGTTGTTAGATATGATTAGGGTAATGTTTATTAATTAAACCTGTAAAAATATGCCTTGATTTCCCCTTATAATTACAGGGGTCGTCATTTGCAGCCCAGCAATCCCAGGCTTACAATCTCTTTGCAACCGCAGCCACTGGCGATGGGATAAAGCTCTGGGACCTGAGGACCCTGAGGTGCGGCTCCCCCTGCTCTCCGGGTTGCGGTTGGGGGTGGGGCTGGACAGACCACAGGGAGTGTATTTTAATTAAAGCTCGTGGTAAAGTCCACTTGAGCTTGCTTTTCCAGGTATGACAAGGTTGTGGTGAATTATTCACACTGACCAAGAAGAGTCTGATTCATATGCAGAAAGGGTCACACAGTTTGGAATGATAAAAACGCAGATACTGGTCTCCCTCTGCTGCATGTGACGTGTGGCCTCTGATTGCTGGAAACGAACAGGAAGGTGACTGACCACTTCCCTGTTAGACTAGAGTGTGCCTGTGTGTAAGTGAGATGCATACGTATGTGTGCACGCATGCACACACACTGTAAGAGGCACGTGTAACAGTGAGGCGTGCATACATTTGCATATAAACATACATATACACAGTGATACCTACATATTACAGTTAGATGTGTGTATATATATATGTATACAAAGTATGTGTATACACACACACACACACAGGGGTACATACATGTAACAGTGAGAGGTATATGTATGTATGCAAGCATGTACTGGGAGGGATTGGGGGCAGGCGGAGAAGGGGACGACCAAGGATGAGATGGCTGGATGGCATCACTGACTCGATGGACGCGAGTCTGAATGAACTCTGGGAGTTGGTGATGGACAGGGAGGCCTGGTGTGCTGCGGTTCATGGAGTCACAAAGAGTCGGACACTACTGAGCGACTGAACTGAACTGAACTGAAGCATGTACACACACAGTGAGATGTACATGTAACAGTACATGTAACAGTGAGGAGTACATATATTTGTACATAAATATATGTATATACACACAGGGTTACATACATCTAACAGTAAGATGTGTATGTATGTATACAAATATATACACACACACAGTGATGTGACCATGTAACAGTGAGATGTACATATATATGTGTACAAATATATATACACACAGTGACGCATGCATGTTACAGTTAGATGTGTGTATATATATGTATACAAAATATGTGTGTGCATATATATATAAATATACACACGGGGTGCATACATGTAACAGTGAGATGTATATATATATGTACAGAAATATATATGCACACAGTGATACACACACACACACACACACATATATATTTATACACACACATATAATCCTATTCCTTAAAATGTTCTGATAGTTACGGCAGACAGACATTGAGTATAGAATGTATCTAACAGAATAACCACGTGCATTTGCTTCTGTGTCTGTGTGTATGACGTGCACAGATTCGCAAGGGCCGTAGCAGCAGACTGCCTCTGTTCTCTTCTTCATTCACTAAACAAGTATAAACCCTCTGTTTCTATCCTGGGTGACTTTTATATACTTCTCATATATAAAAAGTTTATTTAATGTTATTTTTGTGCATTTATGATGTTAAAAGCATGCTCATTGTTTTTAAAGGGTCTTCAGAATAACCTGCCTCCCCATTTATTGTTAATAATCCTCACTTATTATTAAACATCCTCGCAATGAAGATGCTGTTTCACTGTTGGTTTGCTCATTTTTGTGAAGACAAGTCAGTATCTTCCTCGTAATTTGTGTTAAAAATTGAGGAATCCTTTGTCCTCTTGCTGTTCTTCCTTCCTTGTAGGTGTGAGCGCCGTTTCGAAGGCCATCCAAGCCGCTGCTACCCGTGTGGAATTGCTTTCAGCCCTGGCGGCCGACTCGTGGCTTGTGGTGCTGAAGACAGACACGTACGTGCTGCCGAGGCAGCGAGCTGGCCCTCGGGCGAAGGCTCTGCGCTCGCTCTGGGGGGACGGTGAAAGCTGCTGCCCGTCGGGACAGAATCTTGCCCGGGGGCCAGTGCCCTGAGGCTGCCGCATTGTGAGGACATTAGATGGCAGCCGCACGCAAGGCGGGACAGGCCAGCCAGGGAAGGGCGGGCACAGTGGGATCCTACTCACAGGAGGAAGCCACCGCGACTCACAGAGGCAGACAGTGCGAAGCGGGGCCAGGCGCTCGGGTGGCGGGTGGGAGATTCTGGGCAGGGGCCCAGGGGCTGGTCACGCAGGACGAGCAAGACTGGACTCTGCTGCAAACACGGCGCCTGAGGTCAGCAGTGCCGTGCTGCGTCCATGAGCCTTGTGAAGAAGGTGACCTTATGCTAAATGTCATCAGTATGATTAAAGTCAGGGTTCATGGGAAATTCTCCCAGGGGCCACCGCTGGCGTCCCTGAGTGTGGAACCGCTGAGGTGTCAGTCTGTGTCACTAACGCTGTTTTAAGGTGTCTGCCTCGCTCGTCTGCACCAGGGGGTGGTCCTGTGGTACCAGGGGAGCCCGAAGCTGGCCAAGTCTTTGTAGGTAACTTCTGGCTTAAGAGAAAATGTGCAGGGCGATGGAACGAATTGAAAGCAGAACAAAGAAGCAGACAGACAGGCCCTAGACACGGAGCACCCTTCCGNCAGGGGGTGGTCCTGTGGTACCAGGGGAGCCCGAAGCTGGCCAAGTCTTTGTAGGTAACTTCTGGCTTAAGAGAAAATGTGCAGGGCGATGGAACGAATTGAAAGCAGAACAAAGAAGCAGACAGACAGGCCCTAGACACGGAGCACCCTTCCGGACTCCGGTCCAGTTCCTTCAGCAAGAAGGTGGCGTGAAAAAGAGGCAGGCAGGGAAGGAGTGCTCCAGAACAGGGAGACGTGAGAGCCACACACAGATCCCGGCTGGATCCCCACTGACCCCACATAACTGTTAAAAGACATTTGCGAATGCTTGGGGAAGGCATTGATATTTACTGGGTAGTAAATATCGGCGAATTATTATTCTTTTAGATGTAAAAATGGCAGTACAGTTAGGTATAAATTGCCCATGTTTTTAAATGCTTACAGAATACATAGGACTCATTTTTGCAGTTTGCTTCAAAATACTCCATACCTTTTAACCCCAAAAACTAGAAAGAAAAAGAAAAAAGGATACGATACTTGGAGCAAGTATAGCAAGTCTTGATAATGTTGTATTTGGGCCATGTATGCGTGTAGCTCCTTGTATAATTCTCTGTACTTTTGCCCATATTTCAAAAACTTTCAAGTGCAAGGCCACACANCGGAACTCATTCACATGTAGGGGACGTGGTGTATATTCCTCCAAAATTATAATTTTATTGACATATTTATAGCCAGGTCATAAAGTAGTTGTATGGTTAACTTTTCTGAAGAAAGTTGCTAACAGCAGTTATGGACATCTGTTTTCATTTCTTTTGGGTGTGTACAGAGCCGTGAGATTGCTGGATCAGATGGCTGGTGTAGGTTTAATTTTGTTGGAAGCTTCCAAGGCAGCTATACCATTTGAACAATTGAGCACCAAATGTTTGGTGTGCACACACACACCCAGACATACACACATGCACACACACACATGCACATACACAAACACACAATGCACCCAGATGCACACACACATCCACACCCAGGAGTACACATATAGGCACACATGTGCACCCAGATGTGCACAAACATGCACACAAATGCTTCTAGATGCACACACACATGCACACACCGGCATCCAGACACACATGCACCCAGACGTACACACAGGTGCACCCATACATGTGCACTCAGCTGTACACACACATGCACATACATGCACACAGATGTGCATACATACATGCACATGAGCACACAGAATATATAGACATGCACACACACGCACCCAGATGCACACACACACGCATCCCCCCACACACGTGTACACACATGTGCACACATACATATGTGCACCCAGATGTACACACATATGGACCCAGATGCACACACGCACAAACACGCACCCAGACATACACACACGCATTTGCACACAGATGCAGACATTTGCACCCAGACATACACATGCACGCACCCAGACACACACGTGCACACAGATGTACACCTGTGCGCACACACATGTGCATACATATGTGTACACAGATGTACACACATGTGGACCCAGATGCGTGCACACACACACCCCTCCAGACACACACGTGCACATAGATGTACACGTGCACACACATGTGCACACAGATGCAGACACTTGCACCCAGACATACATGCACCCAGATGTACACACATGTGTGCACATATGTAGACACATGTGCACCCAGATGTACACACACAAGCACACATGCGAAGCCATGTGTACACATGCACACAGAGATGTACATATGCACACAAATGTCCACACACATGCACCCAGGCACACACACACGTGCACACAGGTGTCCACACTGATGCACACAGATGTACACATGTGTATATACACAAATATACACACATAGGGATACATGTGAACACACATACACACATGCACACACACAGCACATGCACAGATGTGCACACAGATATAAACACATGTTCACACACATGCACACACGTGCACACAACCTACAGTTAGGGTGATGAATGATACATCAAAGACGACACGCGACATGGAACATGCAGAAGGAGGTGAAGGCTCCAGGAGACCCGCACAGTTTACTGGCGAGGAGCCCAGATGCTGGAGTGAGGCAGCTGTGGTGTCCAACCTGGTTTCAGCTCCTGCAGCTGCAAGATCTGGGAAGAGTGCCCACCTCCAACTCTGGTTTCCTTGCCGGTAGAATTGGGACAATAATTGTATTTTTCTGTAAGACTCTAGAGAGGATTGCATGAGGAATTTGATATCCAAGTTAGGTTCATTGAGTGTTTGCTTTCATCACTAATCTCGGATCTTATAGTTGGAAATGACAGATGCAGCAGAGGTGTGGCCACTCAATCTGAGCAGCAGACAAGAGGAGAGCTCTGATTCCGAGAAGCCTGCAGAACGAACGAGAGTCCCTCACCGTGTGGGCGAGAAACATCCCGGATGGTTTGGAAGCATCTGTGGGGCTAGAGGGACCCTAGAGGCCCGCGCCCTTTAGAAAGGATGTTGTCGGAAAAGCAGTCGAAAATCTCAGTGTGGACACCTGAAGGCTGTGCCAGTGGCTTGCTCGCTTCCTGACTTGGCTTCCTCAGTAGCGTGTGAAGTGTCAGCCATTTCACATACACACACCCTGGCCAGCTGCGGTTGACGGGAGAGCTGTGAAGGGCTTTGCAGCCAGAGATACACGGGTGTCATGGCTACTCTCGCCCTGGGTTCTCAGAGTGGGGTCTCCCCTGGAAACTGTTAGAAACGCATATTCTCAAGTTGTCTTCGGGTCTCACCCCAGTAGCTACATGAGAAGTCTTAGAGTTAAGTAAACATATTCATTACAAATAAATGCATCTTTGGGCCAGGAGGAAAGGCAGACATTTTACTTCTCCACTTTAGTTCAGAATATCTAAAATATCTTTGTGTAGACTTTATCGCAACACCACTGTTTCAGTTCAGTTCAGTTCAGTAGTTCAGTCGTGTCTGACTCTTTGCAACCCCATGGACTGCAGCACGCCAGGCTTCCCTTTCCCATCACCAGTTCCCAGAGCTTGCTCAAACTCAGGTCCATCGAGTCGGTGGTGCCATCCAACCATTTCATCCTCTATCGCCCCCTTCTCCTCCTGCTTTCAATCTTTCCCAGCATCAGGGTCTTTTCCAGTGAGTCACTTCTTCGCATCAGGTGGCCAAAGTATTGCAGTTTCAGCTTCAGCATCAGTCCTTCCACTGTTTAGCCAATGACAGAATCACTTGGAAAGTCTAAATGTGAAGGACTCATTGGTACATTAAAGTTGATTTTTTTGGAGAAAAGGAATCAAATTTGAGGTCTTTCTCCTGCAATATGGCACTTGTCTTATCAGTGGAGTTTAGATAATACTTGTTGGCACATTTTGTTGCTTAATAATTAGAATTGTTCTCCCACCCCTGGGAACCAGAGTTTATCCCTAAAATGAAGCATTCCGTGGTGACTCCACACATATATCTTCTAATATAGTAATACAATTAGAGAGGAATGTATGTTTTTACTTTTCATTTCATCAGCTGCTTGGAGAAAATTCTAAATATTTGAATTGCTCCAACTCCAAGCTGATTAGTAGGAAGCAAAGTATAGACATTCCTCTCTCAAGTTTATGGAAAAGGGCAAAAAACAGATTTTCCCACTCAATTTAGGACTTCCAGAGAAGATTGAAATAGAAAACCTTTTACTTAAAATTAATCCTCACACATGAGCATATATTTGAAACTGTTCATAGGGTTTTGTGGAGGCTCATGGCAGAAAATAGAATGATGTGAACTCGTGAAGATGACAAACTGTCTCAAAGGGGAAAGAAAAACATGTTTCATGACATTACTTCCGTGGCTTATACAGTGTGTCGTCAGCTGCCCCAGATGCGGCTCTGATGCTTAATCAGCTGGGGAACTTGCACATATACAAACTTGCTAATCCTTGTTGTTGACACCTGAGCAACACGTGCTGCTTCCGCTTGCACGATTCCTTGCAGATTATTCGCATCTGCAACACAGCATCTGTGCATTCTGTCTTCCAGGCGTACGTGTACGAAACCAGCTGCAGCACTTTCTCCCACAGACTCGCAGGACACACCAGCACGGTCACCGCCGTGGCTTTCAGCCCGGTTGCCGCCCAGGTACGGTTTCCTCGTTTCACACAAGTCTCACGGCATAGCTGTTGTATCTGTCAGACTGTTTGGGTAGAATTTTATCATATTTAAGTTTACATGCGAGTTCTCATTGAGTGAAGGGAGATGAACTTTGAAAATCGACCTTTACTGGGGAGGGAGAGAAATGAAGAGTTTTTCATTTCACAATGGAAGTATTTGTCATTCTGTGCCGATGGACATTTGCTCCAAGGGAAATGTAGAAAAACAAGGAGATCTTCGTGGACAGGAAGACGGAAGGAGGGGAGCAAGCGCAGTGCAAGTAAGGAACGGATTTCGGAATTCCCCAGAAAAGAATTTGGAGGGAGAAGGAGAGCCACAAAATTTAAAGAATCTTAATTAGGAGGAAGGATTAAGATAAAGTAACGTCTGTTGCCAATCAGCCCAGAAAAGTGAACGATCTTGTTGTTACAGTACCGAGGGAGATCAGAATTCCCAGATACTCAGTTTTCATCGGTGTTTAATGCGGCTTCCACCTTCGGCTCCACGTCTCCCTCTGTTGTGTCTCTGGTTGTCTGGTCAGCACCGGCTGCTCCGTGGTGGCCCTGGTGCTGGTCAGGCCCAAGACCGTGCTGGACTTGGGGGCGCGGCTGGCCGGCTCCGCAGACCTGTTTAAGGGCGTATTCACAGCGATTAGCAAAGTGGGCGCTAGCCTCTGCATCTCCTGGTCGGGAAGGAGACCTGGACTCCCGGGGTGGTGCCAGCTTTGTTCCAGGGTCGCTGCATAGCTTTGGGGGAAGTCAGGAGACAGATCCCATGGCTAGCTTTTTTCTTTGTACATTAATTTTAATTGAGAGAGATATTATCCCCTTTCAAAAATTAAAGTTTTGAGTCCCTTGGAGTAAGTTGCTAGATGTGGTCCCAGAGTAGACGTTTTCATTATTGATGTTGCTCAGGTGTCAAAGTAAGACTTGCGAGTCTTTTGGGAGAAGCTCATACTTGTGCTGATGAAATGATTCCAACAGTGCGTGTGGCTCAGGGAAAAGGACTCTGACGGTGATGCGGGCCCTGCGGCTCCCGGGGAGCGGGGCCTCCACAGGGCGGCCGAGACCCCAGGGGCTGTGAGGACGCCGCCCCCTACGGTCCTGCCAGGACGCGTGGCTGAGCCGGGTGGCCAGGTCCAGTGTGGGCCGGAGGCGGGCGGTCGGCTTTGGGCCTATAGCAGGTGGTGTGTTTGTCTTAAGACACTTCAGTGTTGAGCTGGAGACGAACTTCACGGTTAATCTATCCTGGCTGCGATGGCAGCCAAGCACGAGTGTGACTTCTAGCAAAACGATGCAGGGGAGTCAAACGGGAGCCCGAGAGGAGACGGGAGAGCGGGCGCGCGGGCCGCAGGGAGCGGGTCTGGGCCCCACGGGGGAAGGTGGGGAGGCGGGCCAGGGCGCCGCAGGGAGCGCCGCTGCCCGTGAAGACAGAGGGGGCCGTTTGTGGCAGGCACAGCACTCACAAATACAGCTTTGCTTCGTGTCCTACGCTGATACCACAGCGTCCATGCTACCTGACGTCAGTGATAAAATAATGAAGTGCAGCGTAGACGAAAGGCAACGTAAAAGCCCTTTCTTACTGACAGTGGATGTTTAGGGTATTAAGTCGGTATTTATTTTCCGTTTTCCGTTTCTGTGCCACGTGGGGTTTATTATGGAAAATCCTGCTTCGCTCTTTCCACCTTTACTGGGTTGCACTTAACTACGTCGCTAGCATTACCCACGAAATAGAGCAGGAATACGAGAGGCCTCGGACTTTACGCAGAGAGACGAGCAGGTGGAGTCCAGCTCCGGCTCAGGCCCGGCGCGGGGAGCTCCGGGAGCAGTGGCGGGGCGCGTGCGCGGGGCCGCGGCCTCTGTCCTCCCCGCCTCGGCCGGCCGGCGTCTGGGGACGGGGCGAGGAAAGGGGTGGAAATCTGGAAAATTCTTATTTTGCTTTAAGATACTGATACTTTCGTAACGGACACTTGAATTGTTCTTGATGTTATCGTGTTGATATGCATCTCCGTGTACACGGCGTTTTCTGTAACTAGGTTTATCGGGAGCAGTGGTGCTGAGTAAAATAGTGAAACTTTGAAAGGATTCTGATACAGAAATACATACAAATACAGAAAAATACATACATACACACAAAAACAGAAAAATACATACATGCATACAAATACAGAAAATACATACATGCACACAAATACAGAAAAATACATACATGCACACAAATACAGAAAAATACATACATGCATACAAAAACAGAAAAATACATACATGCGTACAAATACAGAAAAATACATACATGCATACAAATACAGAAAAATACATACATGCA
>SJYS01007487.1:398502-412925 GCA_006410695.1 Philantomba maxwellii | reverse complement strand
GTGCAGAAGGTGAAGATGGGGTGGGGGGCAGAGACCCGCCAGGTGCGGGGCAGCGGGTGCAGGAGGTGGAGAGGTGGGGGCGCTGACCCACGTGGGCAGGGAGGCCGGGCGCCTGCCGTCTGGCTCGGGAGCGGGAGGGTTAGAGGCGCGTGAGCCCCTGTGGCTGAGATGTTTGCTGTGTGGCTTGTCCCGATGAAGCCGCCTCGCTCAGGAAGGTGGATCCTCACGCACCTCCGCGGCAGCGTGCAGGGCCGGCCCGGGCGCGGCTGCGATTTCCCGTCTCCCCGCTGCTTTGTTTTCCCTGGAATTGCCCAGCGCGCCCTGTGCACCTTGTGCCCACGCGGAGACAGCGGAGACGCGCAAGAGTGAGGCTAGCTGCACCCGGCCGCCTCCGGGCCCGTGCTCTCCGGAGAGCCCGCCTTTGTAGATGCCTCAGTGAGCGCCTAGAGCAGTCTCTCTCGCGAAGCAGCCTCCTCCAGGCAGTTTAGAAAGTTAGGAAACGTATCTCAGCAGAGAGGGTGGGTGGACTGGGTGATGCTGACGCCCTTGCTGCGCACCCGAGCCGACCGCGGCCGCGATGCGCCGCGCGCCAGCATGCAAACAGGTGACGGAGAAGCCTTCCACTCGCTGCCCGGAGAAAGCACTCCTGCTGTCCCCTCTTTAAGATGGAGTGGATCTCGGTGGAACCCCCAAAGAGGACGGATCCGTGTGAGTTTGGACATGTCTCCAGCTTCTCAGGAGCGTGGGAGACGCGGTGCATTCAGCCCTGTGCTCAGCTTGCGGGGAAAGGGCCGCTGCCGCGAGACTCTGGCAAAGAGGGTGCTGGGGCGCGGAGCCCAGGGCCGCCTCATGTTTCGCAGGGTGTGTTTGAACTAGAAGGGACGAGGTCTTCACGAGCTTCAGTGAGGTCTCACTTTATTCAGTTCAGTCGCTCAGGCGTGTCCGACTCTTTGCGACCCCATGAATCGCAGCACGTCAGGCCTCCCTGTCCATCACCATCTCNAGTTAGATAATTTCTTATCAGTAAATAAAGGAAGGCCTCAGTCCTCTGAAGGTGAGGGAAGAGTGAGAGAGTTGTGATGTGCTGGCTGTGAGGCTGGTGATAGCTGACGGTGAGCTGTGTGGGACTGGTGACCTCCGAGGAGGGTTCAGCTTTGGGGCCAGGCACCAGGCTTGATCACTTGGGAGCTTTTTTGTAGCAAAGTTTTATTAAAGTATCTAAAGGGGCAGAAAGAGCTTCTGACCCGGACGTCAGAGGGGGATGGAGAGTGGCCCCTCCGTAGTGTCAGCAAGGGATTTATATACGTTTTAATTAGTTATTACAATAAAAAGAATCTCTCAAGTTTGTGAAAATTTTACCAGACCCACTCCCACGATTTACATTTTAGGATAAGGCTTAGAACTTAACACTGGAAAAATCCTACCAGAGCCACTGCCATAGTATACATTCTCAGATAGCTGGGTTAGTCAGAAGGTTTTCAGGAAGGAGAAACTGTCCTCAAGCAGGATACGCTGTTGCTGTATAATCCTGAGTACACCGTTTAAACTGAGTTGTTTCTTGTGTAATCATCAGTCTCAGACTTAAAGAAAAAAATGTTTTATGTGACTAAGACTAAGGAATGTAGAGGGAAAAAAAGATGTCTGTCCTTTCCTCCTCCTTGAGAATTCCAGACTCCTGTCTCCTCCTCGAGAAACCCAGACCCCTTTCTCCCCGTCTTCGGGGACCCCGGACTTCGTATCAACCTGCCTAGGGACTGACTCTCCCTAGCTGTGGGTGCTCTAGGAAGAGCATTGTGTGGGGCCTGCAGGGCTGACCGCGAGCTTCGAGTCCTGCTGGGAGCAGCTGCGCCCCCCGCGCTGTCCCCGGCGCGCGCCTGGCTCGGCGTCCGCCGCGGCTCCCCGCTCCTCCTCAGGCCTCCTCCTCTTGGGGTCCTTGGGACGTGTTTCCACGGTGGTGTGTGTGTTGGTCAGCTCTTCCTGCCCCCGTGTCCACACGTCCTCCATGCCCTGCAGCTGGGGAGCATACCCAGGTCACGGTGTAACTCGCTCCGTCCCCACACGCTTCCTCCCGCGACCCGCATCTCCACCTGCCGCCCGACTGGTGGCTGCGCCTCCCAGCTCCGCTCCCTGAAGCGCCTGGCGCTGTGGGCGCCCCCGCTGAGCACGAAGAAGAGAATACTGGAGCTTTGGGCCACGCTTCGGTTAGAAGGTGGCAGAGGAGGGCTTGCTGATGGCTCCTGTGCGGACCAGCACGAGTGCCCCCGCTGAGCAGGATGGACTCGTGAGGGCCTGGCGCCCACGTGCCCCCAGCACACAGCCGTGAGCACAGGGCCAGGAGCTCACTGCCACGTGGCTTGATGACGTATCGAGTCTTAACTGAGTCGATGCTTAAAAAACAGACTCACGGTTTAAGTGGATTCCTGGCAAGAAACGGCTCTTTGAGGGGACCTGAACGCGGCCAGCAGGGCCGAGACCCAGGTCAGGGCTGAGCTGACCTGGATCCATGGTGACGTGAGGAAGCTGTACGTCAACTTCATTTCTTCACATAAAATTGCGTTCAGAAAATGCTGCGCAGACAGTTGTACTGGCCCATAAAGTGAACAGAAGCATTTTAAACTTTAAGAAGTTATCTGTTCAGCTTTTTTGGTAGTTAAACTTTTATTTTCTAAGCAAAACCTTAACTCTGATGTTGTGAGTGGGATCAAGAAAGTGGGGGCATAAAGGACTCAGGAGGTGAGAGCAAACACACACACATCCTCACACTCCCACACCCCTATCACGCACACACCCACTCCTCCGTCACACACACCCCCCACATACCCGTGGGTGGGGAGAGCTGAGGTGAACAGCTGTGGATTTGAGCCAAGACGCTGAATCCTGTACATCGTCACCATGATCGTCACGCTAATGTGATTTGTGTGTGTGTTAAAGGGATTCTGGCAAAGGTTTAGCAGGATTCTTAGAGCAAGAAAGAAGTTGAGTATTTGGGGCACTTGAATTAGCGTGAAACACTGACAGTGCTGACCGCAGAACTTTTATTTTGATTTATCAGTTCCTGTCCGTATGGAGTTTTCTTACCGGGTCAGTTGCTGTCCTTAGTCCCATTAACTGTGGACAAATGGTGTTCAGGCCTGGCCTTTACCCAGTGGGTGGGGTCATGCTCTCATACAAAGCCTAAGCATTGGTTTTGCACTTTTAATTTAATGGGCTCATTGATAGAAATAATGTCATTCACTGTGTATTGAAGAGGAAAGCAGATTGAGAACGGTTACTGAGTATATGGAGGATTTATTCAGTGAGCGGACAATGAACAAACCAGTGAAAGACAGGCTTCCGTCGAAACTGCCAGGTCCTCGAGGAGCTTCCCCGGTGGCCCGTCGGTAAAGAGTCCGCCTGCAGTGTGGGAGACCCGGGTCGATCCCTGAGTCAGGAAGATCCCCTGGAGGAGGGATTCTTGCCTTAGAGAATCCCATGGACAGAGGAGCCTGGTGGGCTACAGTCCGCGGGTCGCAACAACTTGGACACGGCCGAGTGAGCAAGCCCAGAAGGAAGCTAAGGGCACCTGGACTTGGGGAAAGAGGAGAAGGGCTGGAGAGGGGCTGTTGAGGAGGAAGACGCCCCTCGGTTTTAGGGGACGATTGAAGGATCAGTCTGGGCTGACAGCTGCCCTCAGTCTTCACAGCTTTCACGGAGGAAGAGTCCTCTTGCCTCTCGGTTCCCAGGTTACTGAGCCAGGTCCCAGGGTTGGAAGTTTCAGATTTATTTTTAGCTCAGTGTAACAAAGAACTTCCAAACTGCCCGGTAAGTGGATCTTTTCTACCAATGAAAGTGTCTTAAAAAGAGTGCGTTTTGTTCAGAAGGCTCCCGCTGTTCTGGGCAGAGAGGGCTCACTTGGAGCGGCCTGGGGCCTGTGGGCGTGAGCGGTTCCCGGCCAGCGGGCCTGGCCAGCCCTGTGCTTCTCCCTCGCAGATGCCTTACTGTGGAGAAGGCCAAGCGTCTGTCCAATGCATAGAGGATCTCCACATCCTCCCGTTTTCAGCAGTTACAGCTCATCCTGTTTTAGCCCCCGACCCCAGCGTACTCTCCATTCATCATAAAGGACGCCTCTGGCAGGGTGTGCCTCACCCGTGACTCCCTCACCACGCAGTAGTGTCCTCAGGAGATAAGGACTCTTGGCTGTGAGTTTAGCCCCCTGCTTTGTTGAGGTGTGATTACACTCGCTGGCTGCAGTCTTGACCCACAGTCAGATCTGTCCACTCTTCCGCGAGCTCCTCCCACCTTCGTGCAGACCCCGTTCTCTCTCCTGGACCACGCCCCTCTTTGCCCCTTCTCATCGGTGGCCAGACGCAGCCCTGAAACAGACCAGCGGGTGTCAGCCTCCTGCCCGCCCCCCTCCCCGGGATGTGCCTACCTCTGCCCGAGGGGGCGGGGTCCTGCAAGGCCCCGCGCCCACCTGCAGCCTGTGCTGCAGGACCCTCCTCCTCGCCAGGGTCCACGCTGCAGGCACGCCTCGCTCCCCAGATGCCTCTGTTCCACTCAGAGCTGTTCTGCTTCAGGATTTGTGCCCTGCTTTTCTCCCTGACTCCCTGGTGGCTCAGACAGTAAAGCGTCTGCCCGCAATGCGGGAGACCCGGGTTCGATCCCTGGGTGGGGAAGGTCCCTTGGAGAAAGAAACGGCAACCCACTCCAGTACTATTGCCTGGAGAATCCCATGGACAGAGGAGCTTGGCAGGCTATAGTCTATGGGGTCGCAAAGAGGCAGACATGACTGAGCGACTTCACGTGGGGCCGCTCGGGAGAAAGAAGCAGGCGACCTGGACCACCTCTGTTACCAAGGTGACCGCCGCCTCCTGGTACAGAGGTTCCCGCTCTTTGCTGGGAGGACAGCCCTGACCTCTGTGGCGCTTTTAGCAGGATGCCTCTGGGTTAGGGCTGTGTGTTCGGTAAATCTAGGCCCTGTGGATCTGCGCGCCGTGGCTCCCTAGAAAACGCCTACGGGCTGCACAGCCCCCTGAGGCGTGGCAGGGAAGCCCTCCTCCAGCTGAGGGCCCCGCTGGGTGACCTGACCCTGAGTTTGCCGAGAGCCAGGGAGAGGAGGCGGGGACTGGAGGGCTGGCCAGGGCGGGTCGGCGCCCAAGTCCACTCCTTTTCCGCCTCCTGAGGGCTGCATCCTTGACGTCCGTAGTGAAGCTACGGTCCCAGGGGAGAGCCCCAACTCGTGGGTGCAGTTTAGACATGGGATCAATGTCTTGACTCCACTCCTTGGTGTCCAGAACCCCCCCCATGGCTTGTCTCGGGAGCATGATGAGTCCTTGCCGTCTGATGCGTGCCATCAAACATCTTGGGGCGGTCAGCTGGGATTGAAAGAGCAGTCTTTTCTGTAGCATTTTCCTTCATGTTTAAGCAATCTCTGTTACCTGTATTAGTAGTTCCATACTTAAAATGGAGTTAGGGTTAGTTGCTCATTCGTGTCTGACTCTTTGCGACCCTGTGGACTGTAGCCTGCCAGGTTCCTCTGTCCATGGGATTCTCCAGGCCAGAATACTGAAGTGGGTTGCCATTTCCTTCTCCAGAGGATCTTCCTGACCCAGGGATCAAACCCAGGTCNGAGTTAGGGTTAGTTGCTCATTCGTGTCTGACTCTTTGCGACCCTGTGGACTGTAGCCTGCCAGGTTCCTCTGTCCATGGGATTCTCCAGGCCAGAATACTGAAGTGGGTTGCCATTTCCTTCTCCAGAGGATCTTCCTGACCCAGGGATCAAACCCAGGTCTTCTGCATTGCAGGCAGATTCTTTACCAGCTCAGCCACCACGGGGGCCCACTTAAACTGGATACTCAGATATAAAGAAACGTCCCCATGTCAGTAGCGACCGTGGCTGGAGCCAAGGGGCTTCCGTGCAGGTGTGAGCAGGGTCACAGCGAACATGCAGGCTTGAGGGGGTGATTGGGGCCTGGCGCTCTGGTGTCCCCCGGAACACAGCCGGTGTGGTCCTGAGCTAGGACTCAGGAGATTCTTCCAGGAGAGGAATCCTCGTCCACCCTCATTTGAACTGCTGGTGCAGGCTTCACTTTCACCCTTGAGTCTGTTTATTTTCCTGGCACACAAAGATGCTCTGATGTTGTCCGGAGATGAAGGCTCGCAGGCGTGCTGGCGACCTCAGGGTGCACTTCTGTCGAGGGACCCCTCCTTGTGTGCGGTCGGCGGTCCCGACTCCTCAGCCGAAAGTATGTGGGGAAGGTGTTGAGTTAAATGGAGACAGATCTGGAATTGTGCTGCCGTTTCCTGCTGGAAGCAACTATGCCGATGTGGATATGTTGGGCATGAAGACTAAACAATAGCTGCTTCTCTTGACCAGCAGCAGTTCGCTCTGTATAGAAAGCCGCCTACTCCGGACCGTGTCTTGGCCTCCCTACTGCTGTTTCCTTGCTTGGCAAGCTCTGTGTTATACAGACTTCAGGAAAGATGGAAATTTCTCAAATGTGGGTGGTCTTGTTTCAGGCAGATAGAACATCGTTAAATTATTACCCTACAGTTTAAAACCAGAGCGCAGTTGTTTTAAGCTATGTTAAACACATCTGGATAACAGTTAATAAGTCTCATTTCCAAGGATAAGGTGAACTACTGGAAAATATCGTATTGCTTTTAAATTCTGCCTTTGCTCTCTGTGATTTACGTCCGATTATAAAAGAAAGGAAGAAAAAAGAACTTCTGATGGATGAGTCTGGTTTTTCCCCTGTTGCTGAATTTAAGAATTTGAAATAGTTCACAGTCTCCTGTATGACTCTCATGCTTTTAGTTGTTAGACTCAAGGAAATCTAATTCTAAGTAAAAAAGTCTTTGAGCTTTAAAGAAAATAATGAAAAGAGCATGGTGGTGACAGTTTAGTTGTTCACTTGTGTCTGACTCTTTGCGACCTGTGGACTGTAGCCCACCAGACTCCTCTGTCCGTGGGATTCTCCAGGCCAGAATACTGGAGTGGGTAGCCTTTCCCTTCTCCAGGGGGTCTTCCCAACCCAGGGATTGAACCAGGTCTCCCGCATTGCAGGTGGATTCTTGACCAGCTGAGCCCCTAGGGAAGCCCAAGAATACTGGAGTGGGTAGCCTATCCTTTCTCCAGGGGAACTTCCCAACTCAGGAATTGAACTGGGGTCTCCTGCGTTGCAGGTGAGTTCTTTACTGCTGAGCCACCTGGGAAGCCCATGAGAAGGGCGCACGGGCACTGTAGCGTCTGTCATGCTTGGCATGCAGGAGACCTGGGCTCAGCCTTCAGTTCTGAACAGAGTTCATTTTCCTCACCTCAAGCTCTCCACCACTGATGGGAATGCGTTAGCTGAGTCCTGCTGGGCGTGGTATTCCATCGTAGCCTAAAGAAAAGAGGCGATTTGTTGGAAATGACAGGGCTAGTTAACAGCAGAGCACATGTTGCAGGGCGTCCAGAGCCCTCGGCGGTGTCCCCGCGGCCTGGCAGCCGCCCAGCGCGGTTCAGAGCGTCACCTGCGTGCGCTCGGCTGTCTTACTTTTTAGGCGAGTCATCTTATAAAATTATACTTATCATGTATCCAGATGTTAGAATACATGAAGTTATCAAGGGTTGAACTTATGATAAGAGCTAAAACTGATGAAGAAAAAGGAGAGAAGACTCAAATTACTGAAATCAGGAGTGGAAGTGGAGCCATCTCTGCCTGCCTTACAAAGAGCTGCTGTATCACAGTAATGTATATACTTGGTCGAAATGGACACATTCCTAGAAAAGTACAAATTAGTGAAACTAACTCAAGAATAAATAGAAAATTTTAGTAGATTTATAACAAGATTAAATTATAATAATAATTTTAAAACTTTTCACAAAGCAAATCCAGGACAAGATGACTTCACTGGTAACTCTTACCAGACATTTAAAGAAGAATTAATACCACTTCTTCACAAAATCTTCCAAGAAATTACAGGAAACACTGCATCACTCATTCAGTGAGATCAGTATTACTCTGAATTTTTTAAAAAATGAACAGAAAACTAAGACCAATGTCTCTTATGAATATAGACACAAAAATCCTCAACCAATTACTACCAAATCAATCCAGAAATATACATAAAAGAGTACACACCATTGCCACTTGAGATTTATCCTTGGAATGCAAGGTTGGCTTAATAAAAAAGTAAGTACTCTTATAATGTGCCGTAATACATTGTGTCAATAAAGAAAATGGATGATCATCTCAGTAGGCACCGAAAAACCATTTGACAAAATGTAAGAGCCATCAATGAGCGATTCAAACAGTAGAAGAAATTTAAAAAGATGGAAATCCATCTGTGAAAAGCTCACAGCTGACATCATCGTTAGTTTTGAAAGACTGGCTACTTTCCCCCTAAGATTAGGGAAGACGTAAGGTTGTCCACTCCTGCGACTTGTGTCCATGTTTGTCCTGAAGGACGTGGATATGTCCTGTCCACGAGGTTCCAGGTGGGCAGTTAGACAGGAAACGCAAACTCGCGCACGTGAACAGTCATCCTGAGAGTCACTGCCAGCTGGTGGCCGCCGNTGTGTGTCTGTGTCTGTGTGCTATGTTTTAGGGAGGTGTGTGACGTTTCTCAGAAAAGTAATTCTGTAATCATAGAATTTAGACCCGTGTCTCAGAGTGTTAAACCTAACCCTTGCAGTAACTGACGGATTGTTTTTATCGGATGCACAGAACAGGTGGAGGGCGTGGTCGGGGCGGGGGCCGTGCCCCCTGGCCTCTGACCCCTCAGGACGGCGCTGCCCTGCACCAGCGCGGGCCCCAGGCTCCCACACCCCGGCGCCGGCCCGAGGGGACAGGCCGCCGCAGGCTCGCCCCGGAGCCCGTGCGGGGCCTCTGCAGCGCTGGGCCGCGTCCTGCCCCGAAGCCGCTGGGCGGGTGTGCACGAGGCCGGCGTGGAGACCGGCGTGGGTGCAGTTCACGGGCCGCACGGCCCGCGCGTCTGGGTGCGGGGACCGGGGCCCTGCAGCGGGGCGAGGCGGGCGGGGCCCCGGGCCTCCCGGGACGCGTTTGTGGCTGTTTGTACGCGCAGCTGTTGAGCCCCGGCCACGGGAGATGGTTCGTATTAACTTTAACGGTTGTTGATCTAGTATCTGGCGAGGCGAGCTCAGCTGCTGGCGGGCTGGCCCCCGCGCTGCGCTCACGCCTGCGGAATGTGCCGACTGGACGGCAGTTTGAGCCCCGCTCAGCTTCAGGAAATGATTTATAAGCCCGACTTGAAAACTCTGTCCTCAAGTAAGTTGCAGTGTTGTCCTCAACACACAGGGTTCCTGTTACACATGATCCTGTTACTACTAGTCGTGGCCCCGCGCTTACAGAGCCTGCGAGCTACGCAAATATGGCAACTTTTTTTTTTTTTGCATTCAGGGATAGGTTATTCAAGAACAGAGAATGCAAAGGAAAAGGTATAATGACAGAATTTTTCACATTCGAAGCTCGCAGATTTCATTGAAAGTGTGCTGGTGGTAACCTCCCTGCATTTTTAAGATGGGGCCCGTATCAACAGGCTTTGCCCCAAACTCACCACTTTGGTTTGCCTACTGAAGGACACGCAGAGTGGAATGAAAAGATGGCTCACTGCTCTGGCTTAACGAGTGCGTTTTGCCCATAATGAATAGAAGCCTCTGTTCTCAGAATTTGTAGAATATGAAGTCATTTTATGAAACATTTAACATACAGATACCCGGAAATATTATGTTGGTGGAATTATTTGTTTCACATAAGAATTGACATCACCTCTTAATGCGTTCCCACTTTTAAAGGAACAGTATCTATTATTTTGGAAAATAGAAGATATACACGAACTAAACAAAGTGAGCAAAGAAAAGGAAGACACAGAAACGCAGTCACTCAGGGCTCACGCCCAGTGCCAACCACCGTGGGTGCGCTCTGGGTCTTTTCCGTGCATGCGTGTGTGCACGTGTGCATGTAACACGTACCCATGCGCGTGTGCACAGGGAGGTGAGCTCCTGTCTCTCGCATTCTCCTGGCGCTCAGCAGTGACGTTGGCATCGAGTTCTGGCGCATGGGTGTCAGCGGAGATGTTGGCATCGAGTTCCGGCGCTTGGGCGCCCGGTTCCGTGTGGTCAGTCTTCGCGTGCAGCTTTCAGGATTTATCTTTATCTTCGGATAGTTTCATCGGTGTCCAGGTGTGGACATGTGAGTTTATCACATGTGAGGTTTGTTGAGCTTCCTGAATACGTGGAGTTACGCTTCTCTTCATCTTTGGGCTTTTCCAGCCGTTATCTCCTGAAGCTCTCTCTCTGCCCCTTCTTCCCTCTCCGCCGGGGCTCCCAGTGTGTGTGCGGGTTGCTGTCTGGCGGGCCCGCAGGCTTCTGGGGCTCTGTCCCTTTGTCCTCGTTTCTGTTCTTGCAGTCCTTGGGCGGACGCTCTGTTGTGCCCCCGGGTCTGTCGTGTCCTGGCTGAAAGCGATGGCCGCTCCTGCCTACGCACGTTGCGGCTGAGCCCCTCCGGGGGGTTTTTCCTAGTGGTTATTGTCTTTTTCAACATCAGAATTTCCTTCATAGTTTCTCACTCTTTATTGATACTCTCCACTTGGTGAGACCTTACCCTCAAGCTTTCCTTCAGCTTTTTAGGCATAGTTTCTTTTCCTTTTGCTTCTTGGACCTGTTGAAAGTCTTTGTCTACAAAGTCCCACGTGGGCTTCCTTGGGGACAGTTTCTCTTTGCCGCCTTTTTCCATGAATGGGTCAGTCTTTATTGCATCCTTGCAAGACTCATACTTTCGTTTTTGTTGAAAACGGGTTCCATGAACATTATAACGCGATCCTGCTAGAAACCAGAGTCTCTGCTTTCCCCAGGGTGGTTTTATATTGCTCCTCACGGCAGGCATCTTTATCTGTCTTTTGCTGACTTTCTGAGTGAAAATTCTGTATGTGCTGTTTGTCATTTATGGCCATTGAAGTCTCCAGCCAGTTGACCTAGTTGTCAACTAATGATTAAACAGGATTTCCTTAAATGTCTGGAACCAAATGATTTTCCTGTCTTTGAAGAGGAGTGTGTGTGTGTGTGTGCGCGTGCATCTTCCCCATGCTGCCAAGCAGTGCACAGCTCTGTCTCACCCACCACGCCTTCACTGAGCCTCACGGCAGCCGCAGGTGGGAACTGCATGCTTTCTGGACCTTTCCTGAGCCTGGGCACGGCCCCAGGTGAGCACACAGCTCACTCCCCAGGACCACAGCAGAGCTGCTTCAGCTCCTCCGATATCTCATTTTCCAGCCTTTCCTCCCAGGGCTTTTGGTTTGTGAACTGTTTGCTTCGAATGTCACCTGTGACCCAGGCGGCAGCGGATGTGTCGGCCGGTCTCAGTTCTGGACAGATGCTTCCGCCCTGGAGCAGACTGCCTCCTGGAAAGCAGAGGCCAGGCTCTGAAGCCAGGCTTCCAGGGAGCCAGCACGCAGGTCAAAATAAGTGGCTCAAATTCTTATACTCGAGGTCCGCTCTGCTGCACCCCGGGCAGGAAGCGCAGGGGATTGCTGTCACGGCCACCGCTGAGCAAGGGGGTGGGGATGGGTCTGAGGTGAGTCAAACACCAGAAATCTTGTGGTTCTTACTGGGATTCAGCTGTTTTCCTGAGTAAATGCTTTTATGGTGCCTGCAACCTCCAATTAATTCTCAGACTTCTGGGAGAAAAAAAAAAAAAAAAGCTAATTCTGTCCGTTCATGCCAGTTTTTCCGTGCCTTTATGGAGGGACAGAAGTTGAAGTTTCTTACCTGTTTGCTATCTTCCTCTGAGTTACTCATGATTTATTTCTTCAGCTGAATGTCAGAGTTATTTATTCATATTTAGGCCTTGACTTGGATTACATTCAATTCATAGATCAATTTTCAGTGAACTGAGAACCTTATAATTTTGAAGATTTCATTCAAAAACTTGATATGCCTTTCTGCTTAGTGTCTCTTTGTAAGTTATTTAAAATATATACACTTTCACAAATTTTAAGTTTATTCGTTATTTACTTTTATCGCATTTATTTAAGATGTTTACAATTTTGTTGTTCAGTCGCTCAGTCATGTCCAGCTCTTTGCGACCCCATGAACTGCAGCACATCCAGCTTCCCTGTCCTTCCCTATCTTGAGTTTACTCAGACTCATGTGCATTGAGTCGGTGATGCCACTGAACCATCTCATCCTCTGTCATCCCCTTCTCCTCCTGCCTTCAATCTTCCCCAGCATCAGGGTCTTTTCCAATGAGTTGACTCTTCACATCAGGTGGCCAAAGATATAGATAAGTATATAATAAACATATAAGCATATTTGTGTTTATTTTATGATACTGAAATAGTCCATGAAGTCTGTTTTTCTGTTATAATTCCTAAGAATATATTGTTGGCATGAAAAAAGCTGTCAATTTGCAGATGATTCTTTCACTGAATTTTTTATTCACGTGGCATCCTTGACTTTCTAACTAAATACTCTCATGGAAATAGTAATACTTTTGACACTTAATTTCCAAATGTATGCTCCTCGCTTTATTTTATTCCAGTATTTTGTTAGATAACATTCCCAAGTACTGTCATATCGGTATGGCAATAGCAAGCATTCTCGTTTAATCAAAGCATGACATTTGGGATGTAGCAAAACCATAAAACAATACATTTCCAACAATAGAGAAGTTTCGGTCACCATGGAGATGGTACATTTGTGAATTTAGCAGAAATAGCTACAGAATATAAAAATTAAGCATGCTTTTTATTATGGCCTTGAATTTTCCCCCAATTTTTGTAAGGAGATTCTTGTTTCAGTAAGAGATTTAGTTGTATTTTTAGTACTCTTTCCACTTTTCTTGTTGGGAAGTATAATATGTTGAAGACACGTATATGACCGACTGTGTACAGCACAGTGGCTTACCACTGAACGTTGGGCCAGTAGGGTCTGTGTCCATTTCTCCAAAAATATATTTGGTATTCTAACTTTAGTGATCATCACCCCCTTGGATTTATTTTTAGTTTTAAAAACATACGCCCCAAACATTTATATTCCTTGTTTCTGAACATACATGACCTGCAATGTGTTTTCCTTCATTTGCATTATTACAGATGGGGCTGCCTTGCCACGGGTCTCTTATCACTCATGAGAACGGAGTTCTGCATCNAGTAGGGTCTGTGTCCATTTCTCCAAAAATATATTTGGTATTCTAACTTTAGTGATCATCACCCCCTTGGATTTATTTTTAGTTTTAAAAACATACGCCCCAAACATTTATATTCCTTGTTTCTGAACATACATGACCTGCAATGTGTTTTCCTTCATTTGCATTATTACAGATGGGGCTGCCTTGCCACGGGTCTCTTATCACTCATGAGAACGGAGTTCTGCATCTGTGCAGCTAGGGCAGGAAGCGAAGGGTCGCAGGCTTGTATTTTCTCTTTATTGTTTTGGCCATGGCCAGGGGCTTGATGGTCTTAGTTCTCTGACAAGGGATTGATCCCTCCCTCCCTGCAGTGAAAGTGCAGAGTCTTAACCACTGGACTGCCAGAGAAGTCCCCAAACTGTCCTGGGTATGATTTGCCATTTTCATTTTAACATGAACTTTAAATAATATTATTAAACTCCACAAAAGATACTGTGGGGAATTTGCCTGGATGTGAGAGCTGGACCATAAAGAAAGCTGAGCACTGAAGAATTGATGCTTTTGAACTGTGGTCTTGGAGANCATTTTAACATGAACTTTAAATAATATTATTAAACTCCACAAAAGATACTGTGGGGAATTTGCCTGGATGTGAGAGCTGGACCATAAAGAAAGCTGAGCACTGAAGAATTGATGCTTTTGAACTGTGGTCTTGGAGAAGACTCTTGAGAGTCCCTTGAACTGCAAGGAGATCTAACTAGTCAATCCTAAAGGAAATCAGTCCTGAATATTCATTGAAAGGACTGATGCAGAAGCCGAAACTCCAATAGTTTGGCCACCTGATGTGAAGAACTGACTCACTGGAAAAGACCCTGATGCTGCAAAAGATTGAAGGAGGGAGGAGAAGGGGATGACAGAGGATGAAATGGTTGGATTGCATTACCGACTCAACACACATGAGTTGGCGCAAGCTCTGGGAGTTGGTGATGGGCAGGGAAGCCTGATGTGTTGCAATCCAAGGGGTTGCAAAGAGTTGGACACAACTGAAAGACTGAATTGAACTGAACTGAAATTGAATTAATGGGTTAGTTGGGGAGACATCTTGACAATATTAATTCTTGTGATCTAAGACCGGCCATTCTTTTCTGTTTATTTAGATTTTATCTCAGTGTTTTATAAATTTCTGTGTAAAATGTCTTACATACTTTTTGTTAACTTTCTTTTAGGTACCTGACATTTCAGATGCTATTCAAAATATTTCTTTAAAAGTTTATTTTTAATATTTTTGTTCATATGTGGAAATACAATTGGTTT
>SJYS01007487.1:340005-357934 GCA_006410695.1 Philantomba maxwellii | reverse complement strand
GCTCAGTCATGTCTGACTCTTTGCCGACCCCATGGACTTCAGCATGCCAGCCTTCCCTGTCTTTCACAATCTCCTGGAGTTTGCTCAAACTCATGTCCATTGAGTCAGTAATGTTATCTAACCATCTTATCCTCTGGTGCCCCCTTCTCCTCCTGCCCTCAATCTTTCCCAGCATCAGGGTTTTTTTTTTCTAATGAGTTAGCTCTTTGAATCAGGTGGCCAAAGTACTGGAGCTTCATCTTCAGCATCAGTCCTTCCAATGAATATTCAAGGTTGACTTCCTTTAGGATTGACTGGTTTGATATCCTTGCTGTCCAAGGATGTTGAATAGCCAGAGGAAAAGTCTATGGCATTTATGGTGGATTGGTGCTCAATATCCATTCAAGATTTCTTCTGTGAACTTTCCCAATCTGCAGAAATTAAAAAAATTATTTTTTTTAAACCCAGACTCTCTTGCAGCTAAGGTTTTGGATGTTGTTAGGCTGGGCCAATCAAACACCCTTGCGCAAGATTTAGAAGGCAGAAGTGAAATGGAGGCTGTATTTCTGCTGTGCTTGCTTTTTTTCTGAAAAGCACCGTCATGGAGGGATCCCTCCACCCCAAGCCTCCCCCTGCCCTGAAGCAGCATTAACTCAGCTGGCTTGAGTGCTAAGAGGCAGAGCATGCAGCCTCCCAGCTGGTGTGCATCAGAGCAGGGATGGGGCAGCTTCCTGCTGGGGCAGCTTCCTCAGTCTAGCAGCTTCCTGCCACAGTCCTGGAGCCAGATGCTTCCTGACCACAGAAGAGGCAGAAACTCCTCTGGTGACCCATTTCAGCACTGAGGCTTTCTGTTCTTGAAACTTGTCATGGAGCCTATTTATTCAGCTTTCCCAGTGATTCAGTAAGCCTTTATAGTAAGCTTACAGTAAATGAAAGTCGCTCAGTTGTGTCTGACTCTGCAACCCCATGGACTATAGAGTCCATGGAATTCTCTAGGCCAGGATACTGGAATGGGTAGCCTTTCCCTTCTCCAAGGGATCTTCCCAACCCAGGTCTCCTGTATTACAGGCAGATTCTTTACCAGTTGAGCCACAAGGGAAGCCCAAGAATACTGGAGTGGGAGGCTTATCCCTTCTCCAGTGGATCTTCCCAACCCAGGAATTTAACTGGGGTCTCCTGCATTGCAGGCAGATTCTTTACCAACTCAGTTAACAGGGAGTGAAGTGAGGTCGCTCAGTCGTGTCCAACTCTTTGCGAGTTGGACTATAGCCCCATGGACTATAGCCCACCAGGCTACTCCATCCATGGGATTTTCCAGGCAAGAATACTGGAGTGGGTTGCCATTTCCTTCTCCAGGGGATCTTCTCAACCCAGGGATCGAACCCAGATCTCCCGCATTGCAGGCAGACACTTTAACCTCTGAGCCACCAGGGAAGCCCAGTTATCAGGGAAGCCCATCATAAATGTTTTTCCTGCTTACACTAGTTACAATAGAGTCTGTCCCTTGCATGGAAATCCTGGTCAATATAAGAGCTTAGGAGCCCACTGTCCTGTGCAATACTTTACATGAGGAGTGAGCAAGGTTCAGGTATAGCTTCTTCACTACTTATTATGTTCTCCATTCTGGAGAGAAATTTGTCAAAAATTACATGTCAGTCTATATCTTTATATCTTTTGTTGCTCTTTCATCAACCTTTGATTCTGATAGGAAACAGTTAAGGTCTGACAAGTGCAAGATCAAAAGTTATTGAGACACCCAGGGGCTAAAATGGACATTTGTCATACCCTCTACAATAGCAGTTCTTAAACTTGCCTGCACATTAGAATTGTCTGGGGAGTTTGAAAAATTTCTGATTCATGAACTGTCCCCAGACTCATTAAATCAGAAATCTCTGTGTGTGGGACCCGGCATTCAGTACTTAAAAAAAAATTATTTACTTATTTGGCTGCACTGGGTCTCAGTTGCAACATGTGGGATCTATTTCCCTGACCAAGGACTGAACCTGAACCTCCAGCACTGGGAGTGCAGAATCTTAGCCACAGGACCACCAGGGAAGTCCCAGCATTCAGTGTTTTAAAACTGCCCAAGTGATTCCATTGTGTATCCAAGTTTGGAGAAGCACTGCCGTCTGGAAGAGAGAGAGGTCAGTTCTCAGGTTACGTATGAGTTGCAGCTGAGAAGAAATAAGACACTACATATTGGCAAATTTATCATTTCGTAGTCACACAATTGAAAGAGGTCTCATTGGGCTACAATCCAGGCTGGTTCTTTTCTGAGAACACTAGGGGAGAATCTGTTTCCTGTTTTTTCCAGCATTCTAGAAGTTGCCTGAATCCCTTGGTTCTTGGTTCCCTTCCATCCTCAAAGCCAACAGAGAATGGTTGTCTTTTCATGACCTTGTCTCCCTGGTTTTGACCCTCTGCCTCCCTCTTCCAATTTTAAGACCCCTATGATGACACTGAGATAATCCAGGTTAATCTTTTCCTATCAAGGTTAGTTGATTAGCAACTTAATTCCACCTTCAACCTTATTTCCTTCTTGCCATGTAATTTAACATATGCACAGGTTTTGGAGGTTAGGATATGGACATCTTTGTGGGAAGGGTCATTATCCTGCTTTTCATAAGAATATAAGAGACAAGGTTGCTGGGGAAAAGGCATCCTAGGGATTCCTTCCCCACACTTTTTGAATCAGAAGAGGCAATTGGAGAGGCCAAGGAACTCAAAAGCTACTGCGCAATTAATTTAGAAATAAGTGGGAGCCTGGTACACTCTACATTCATACTTCTTTAAGAAGCATGGTTAGCCAGAATGGACTGCTAAGAAATTAAGTAGGGTCTTCCCTGGTGGTCCAGGGAATGACTCTGAGTTTCCAATGCAGGGGGCCCCAGTTTGATCCCTGCTGGATGGCATCACTGACTCGATGGATGTGAATCTGAGTGAACTCTGGGAGTTGGTGATGGACAGGGAGGCCTGGGGTGCTGTGATTCATGGGGTCGCAAAGAGTCGGACACGACTGAGGGACTGAACTGAACTGAACTGAACTGAGAGGAACTAAGAATCTCCATGCTGCACCTAAGCCCGTGTGCAGCACACCTCAACTAGAGAAGCCTGTGGTTCCCAGTGGAGAGCCTGCATGCTGCAGTGAAGACCCAGAGCAGCCAAAATAAATAAGAGATTTTCAAAAGAGAAATCAGAAGACTTCCCTGGTAGTACAGTGGTTAAGAGTCCACCTGCCAATGCAGGGGATATGGACGGGTTTGATTCCTAGTCTGGGAAGATTCCACATGCTGCGGGGCAACTGAGCCCATGCACCACAAGCTACTGAGGCCCAAGCGCTAGAGCCTGTGCTCTGCAAGAGAAGCCACCACAACGAGAAGCCTGCGCATCGCAACGAAGAGTAGCCCCCCTCGCCGTAGCTAGAGATAGCCTGTGCTCAGCAGCAAAGACTCACTGCAGCCAAGAAATTGATTAATTGAAAAATAAATTAGATAATAACTTGAGATTGTTTAGTCTTGCCACTTTCCTCTTATTGGTAAACATATGCTTATTATGTTTCAATGATTTCAAACTTCTTTGCGGTCCCCTGAATGCCTGGCTGTAGATAATGGGAAAATTTGTTGTTATGCAGTTGCTAAGTCATGTCTGACTCTTTTTGCAACCCCATTGGCTACAGCCCACCAGGCTTCTTTGTCCATGGGGTTTTCCAGGCAAGAATACTGGAGTGGTTGCCATTTCCTCCTACAGGGGATCTTCCCGGATCAGGGATTAAGCCCGAGTCTCCTGCATTAGCAGGCGGATTCCTTACCACTGAGGCACCAGAGAAGCCCCTAGTGGGAGAATACAAACAGGCAAGGCTTATGGTTTGCTGACCTCTGCTTAGGAACCAAGGGGCTTATCATAAACAGGTGGTCCTGCTAGCTAATTGTTTTCCCCTCTTCAAGAGCTATTCTATAGTAACCATTCTAAAATGAAAATTATGCTTTTGGCAGATGTCCTTCAAGATTTATTGCTTCATATCTGGCAACTGCTGCTGCAGGCGAATTCATCTGGTTCCTCCAGGGGCACATTTTGCAGCTAATTCATCCAGGCAGGTTCACTGGGAAGCTGACAGCATTTCTGAGATGACTTCTTCTTTTTTTTTTTTTTTTAAATTTTTGACCTTGCTGAATGATTGCACACACCTGCTTTAAGCATAGTCCATGCCAAGAGCATCAGAGCCTTGATTTGTGATATAGAATGCCACAACCTTCACCTTCATGCTAGCATAGACCCTGGATCTCAGGGAAATTCCTGGCTGTGTTCTTGGTACCCTGCAGATGCTGATTTAACCACTTGCTCATCTGACCTCACAGAGAAGGCAGTGGCAACCCACTCCAGTACTCTTGCCTGGAAAACTCCATGGACGGAGGAGCCTGATAGGTTGCAGTCCATGGGGTCGCACAGACTCAGACACAGCTGAGCGACTTCACTTTCATGCATTGGAGAAGGAAATGGCAACCCACTCCAGTGTTCTTGCCTGGAGAATCCCAGGGACGGGGGAGCCTGGTGGGCTGCCCTCTCTGGGGTTGCACAGAGTAGGACACGACTGAAGCGACTTAGCAGCAGCAGCAGCATCTGACTTCAAACACTTCTGGATTTACTTTAAAAATTATTATTATTTTTTGGACCACACAGCATGAGGGATCTTAGTTCCCTGACCAGGGATTGAACTCATACCCCCTGCAGCAGAAGGGCAGATTCTCAACCACTGGACCGCCAGGGAAGTCCCATCTGGATCTACTTTTAACCAGCATCTTGGATTATTTACCAGGTCCTTCCTTGACTGAGAACTTTAATCTGTGCTTCTCTGGGGTCACACTAAATGGGAATGGGGGCGGAGTGTGGTTGCAAAAATGGGAACAAGCTGGATATCTCTGGCTCACTGGCTGTCCCCAGTCTAGACTGGCAGGCTGGTCAGCCTCGGCCTGGCCTACAGTTTCTCTTTGTGATTCCAGCAGCCCCTGCCCTTCCCTCCTCTCTAGGTCTGACCCAGGCTCCTAGGTTGCTGCTCTGGTTGCTGGAAACTTTTCTCTCAAGCTAAATTCCAGGCACAGTTACAGGCTCTCTATAAGCCATCATGGGCTTTCCTCGGTCTCAACATTCTATTTTTATTTATATTGTCCCTGCTGCTGATTCTTTATTCTAACCTATATTACATCACAATATTATTGTATGTGTTTTTGTTGAAAATCTTTTCAGTGCCTCCATGAACTAATACAGAACACAAATAAGTATGCAGAATAGTAACTCTGATGTTTCTGCCCCCATCAGGAGACTGCTGATGGTGTCAGCTGTGTATCTTCTGTCACTACGTGGAAAGGAGAGAGGGATGGTGCCAATGTCCCTTGTTCCACTGTGTAGATCACGGGAAGTCTTGAACTTTATCCAACCAGGCACTTTCTTCCAGATATTCCAGATAGACAAATGGTCTACAAAACTATAACCCGCCAGGATTTTGTCTCAGGACTAAGTAGGAAAAATTATCACCGGGTCTTTCATTTTTGTAAAACATGCAAACCATCCCCAACCAAACACAAACAAACAAACAAAAAAACCCACCAAAACACAGAAAACCAAGGATCACCTAAATATAGCTAAGTGAATCTTCTATCTTGGAAAAACACTTTTCATAAATAAAAAGCTTACAGTTTAACTCAGTTGGCAGCATCTAATAATCAAATTTAGAAAAAGATCATTTTGGATAGTGCATCTAGGGTAGAAGTGGTCCTCAGGAAAATTTGGAAAACTTGTCTAATTCTTGGTTTCTCCTGGTCTCCTTTTCTCTCCCTCTCCACCTCGTAATGCACATTCCATTTTCACGTCTCCTCCCTTAGCCTGATACCGGATGGAGTTTCCAGGCGAGCCCCACTGTGGTGCTAATAATAGCGATAGCTGCTATTTATCAAGCCTTTACCACTTGCCAGGCTCTGTGTGAAGCGCCCTGGATGCATTACCTCACTCATTCCTCCTGCAGCCCTCCCAGAGGATGGGCATATTTGTGTAGTGAGCCCGGACAGATATGGTGCCTAAAGCCCCATTAGATCCTTTGTCAGCACTCCCAATAGCAAAGTTATTGGTATTCTTGACCTTTTCATGCTTCATTTTAAATACATTGGTGAATATGTTGCTGGTTACAGAAAGGAATGAGCAGCGGGCTATAGGGAATTGGAGTTAGGCTTTGTATGTTTTTTTAATCCTTTTCCTGAGCAGTAATTACTGGTGGTAAATGAAAATACTGGGGGCCATTGTTTCATATTGACATTTAACTTCTTCCTTCCATGCAATAAACAAACAAACAAACAAACAAACAAAAACCAGTAAGAATGATTAAGGGTCTAAGATGTAGGAAAGTGTTGAGGGTTGAATTCAGCCTCTCCTGTCAGGCTCAGGATTAACCATTATGTTTGAATGCTTTGTCCTGTGAGAACAAAAAGTGCCAGGTCTCCGTGCTGTATATTTTGCAGGCAAGATATTCCAGGCTGTCTCTGGAGGGTCTGACGTTTTGAGTAGGAGCAAATGAGTCTGCAGAGGATGGCAGGTCAGTGGAGGCTGCGATTTCTGTTTTTGTTTCCTCCTAGACCTTACACCTCCTAGACCTTACCTTCCTTACTGTCCTGGTGATCCCATCAGAGGACAGTTTTCCAGAGTTTCTCCGCTTCACAGGTAAAGCCCTACAGATTGCTCTTAAAGTCAGGACTTCAGGGACTGGCAAATGTTCCCCAATCAGTCAGCAAGGTTCTCACACGGGGGCACAGAGCCAACGTGTTGGGGCACAAGGGCACCGAGGGAGCACAATCTTGCATCAGACGCTGAAACTCTTTCATCACATGCTCTGACAATGAGACTAGAAAACCACAGCTGAACACTGATGCAACAGGCTAGAAGGAGCTGGTGGCCCTGGGACTTAACCTACCCTTGCAAAAGGGAAGATGGAAAGAAAATAAAAGACCAGCTACATTTTATGTGAGACCATCCCATGTCTTTTTGGAGGACCTAAGGGAATATAATTATGTCACTTGGAGGGAAAGGGATGAGGTATGCTAGAGACTCATCAGAATTTTATCATTTCTTAGTTTTGTTAACATGAACAACGTGTATGCAGCAGTTTTGTTCTTGAAATTGTCTTTAACTTGTGAATGAAATCTTTCATTATAAAAACTAAATTACTATAGTGGGCTAAATAATAGCTCCCAAAGATATCGGGTTTTTGTCCTTGAAACCTGAAAATGGTTCCTTATTTCAAAAAATTCTTTGCAGGTGTGATTGAGTTAAAACACTTGAATTGGAAGGATTATCCAGAATTATCCAATAGGCCCTACATAATCACAGTATACTCTTTTTAATTTTTTTATTTTTATTTTATTTTTTTTTAAGATTTCTTTGATGTGGACCACTTTTAAAGTCTTTATTGAATTTGTTACCATAGTACTTCAGTTTTATGTTTTGTTCTTTTGGCCACGAGGCATGTAGGACCTTAGCTCCCCTACCAGGGATTTAACCTGTATCCTCTGCATTGGAAGGCAAAGTCTTAACCACTGGACTACCAGGGAAGTCCCCACAGTATAATCCTTTTAAGAGAGAAATAAAAGGAGAAGACATACAAGGAAGAAGTTGCTGCTGCTAAATCGCTTCGGTCATGTCCCACTCTGTGCGACCCCATAGACGTCAGCCCATCAGGCTCCCCTATCCCTGGGATTCTCCAGGCAAGAACACTGGAGTGGGTTGCCAGTTCAAGGAAGAAGAGGAGAAGGCAATATGAACATGGAGGTAGAGATCAGAGGCATATAGTCACAAGCCAAGGAATGCTGGCAGCTCCCTGAAGCTGGAAGAGTCAAGGGACAGAATCTCCCCAGAGCCTCTGCTGACCGCTTGGTATTGGCCCAGTCGTGCTGATTTTGGATATCTCACCTCCAGGACTGTGAGGAAATAAATCTCATTGTTTTGAGCCCTCGTTTGTGGTAATTTGTTACACCTGTCATAGAAAACTGATATAAGTACTTAACTTGAACCTAGCGAATTAAATTCTTAAGTCATGAACATAGGTCTCTCTACTGAAAAATAGGTCAGTACATTATGTGCTTGTAGAGAAGGAGATGTGAGAGATGGGCAGCAAGGTTTGCCTCTTGGAAGCGGAACCAAGAAAATAAGAGTCTAAGCTAAGAGGCAGACTTCCTGCTCATTTTATATATTCTGATTGTTTGAATTTTTTCAAATGTGCATAATCTTTTAAAAAACACTTTTAACTTTGGGATAGCTTTAAATTTACAGAAAAATTGCAAAGATCATACAGAGAGTTCCCATATACATAAACCCAGTTTTCTCTATGATTAGCATCTTATGAGTATGTTTTATTATTCACAGTTTGTCACAGTGAACTCATATTGATACATTACTATTACGTAAAATCCATACCTTGTTTCAATTTCCCTAGCTTTTTACCTATTGTTCTTTTTCTTTGCCAAGATCCCACCTAGAACACCACATTTCACTTAATTGTCACATCCTGTTGGGTTCCTCTTGGCTGAAACAGTTTCCCAGACTTCTCAGATGACCTTTAGAGGAGTCAATACTGGCTACTAGTCAACAGGATGTTTCAGTTGAGATTTGTCTGATGTTTTTGTCATGATTAGACTGGGGCATGTATTTCTTTTTCATTAAAAAAAAAATAAATTTGTTTATTTTAATTGGAGGCTAATTACTTTACAATATTGTATTGGTTTTGCCATACATCNCCGGCTCTGCCGCCTCCTGCCTCCACGGGCCGTGTACTCCGTGTGGGAGCAGGGAGGGTGTGAAGCTTCTAGAGAAACGTGAGTCTCGGGAAAAGCAGCTATTTTCATATCTGTCTACACAGTAAAATGTTGTAGGCAGTGCAGTGCCATTTGCCCCACTTGTCACAAACGTGGAAGACGGTCCTCAGTGAATGAAGAAACGAGTCTCAGAGTTTGTGGGAACAGTGACAGAAAGGAGCCATTGCAAAGCTTGTCTCCCCAGGGGATGTCAGGGGATGTCGGGCACAGGCGGCCATGTGACGGCCGTGATCGCGGGGAAAGCAGTGAGCAGAAACGCTGAGCGCCTCGCAGCCTGCACTTGAGACGCAGAGGCACAGCGGCGTGGGCGCCGGGCGCGGGCACACGCCTGCCCCGGGAAGCTGGAGCCCGGCCTGCCTTCCCTGTGCTCCTCAGTTACTGCTGGAACGACGCCCCTACTTCTTTCACGTCTGGTTGCTACCATTTTGCAGGATTGCTCCCCTGTATGCACATGAGGGTGTGATGCAAGTCTTTTTTAATGTTTCAGGCATTAAAATACCTGGAGGCTCTCCGGCTCCCCAAATCCCACCCCGCGGGGTTGGATACCGTTCCTGTCACTCAGGGTCTCCTGAGCCCCTGTGCAGTTAGCGCCCCTTCCCATCCTGGTCACTGATTTCCGTCCCTACGCGTCTCTGCAGGAAGTCAAGTAAACTGAATAGCACAATGTGTGGCGAGCGTATGGAGTCTTCTACTCAGCCGAATGCCTTTTGAGACATTTTCATATTGTTACACCTGCCAGTCACTTCCCCCGTGGCTCAGACGGTAGAGCGTCTGTCTACAATGCGGGAGACCTGGGTTCGATCCCCGGGGAGCTCCGTTGTATGGTTACCGCACTTTGTATGCGCATTCACCAGTTGTGGATATTTTGGTTGTCTGAGTTTTAGTCTATTATGAATATAGCTACAGAAACATTCATGAACAGCTCTTTGGGCCAGCATATATTTTTATTTTTCTTCAGTTCAGTCACGACCCCATGAACCACAGCACGCCAGGCCTCCCTGTCCATCACCAACTCCTGGAGTCCACCCAAACCCGTGTCCATTGAGTTGGTGATGCCATCCAACCATCTCATCCTCTGTCGTCCCCTTCTCCTCCCGCCCTCAATCTTTACCAACATCAGGGTCTTTTTCAATGAGTCAGCTCTTCGCATCAGGTGGCCAAAATATTGGAGTTTCAACATCAATATCAGTCCTTCCAATGAATATCCAGGACTGATTTCCTTTAGGATGGATCCATACTTATATCTGAGGTTTCTGGGTCATATATTAAATGTATGTTTTACTTTGTAAGAAACCATTTTCCACATGACTGTGCAGTCTGGCATTCCCAGCAGCTATGAATGTGTAAGATTTCCATTTGGTTCATAGTGAAAGTAGGGTATTTATTATTTTATTCCCAGCTGAATATAAAACAAAAAGTGATTATGGGCCCATTTCAGTTATGAGTAAATCTATGTGAATCCTTAATAAAACATGACCCACTGAATTCCACTGTGAACTTAAAAATACTTCTTGATTAAGATTTATCCCCAAATGCAAGATTGGTTCCACATTAGAAGGTCTAAGGTCTTAATTCACTACTTGAATAAGAGAAAATATTTTGTATTGTCTCAGTAGATGCAGAAAGAACATTTATATCCACTACTGTTTAAGATTAAAAGGAACTCTAGCAATGTAAGAATGGTATAGGTTATTTGGCGAAACTCAGAGCAAATACTAAACGTAAGGGACAGATTTTGGAAGCATTCTCTTGATGATGGAGCACATGGCAAAAGCAACCACTCCAACAACTTCTAACATAATATTAGAGATCGTGGCTCATAAAACAAGGAAAGGCAGATAAATGAGAGTGAAAGGGCTTGAAAGAAGACAAAAGTCTTGTATTTGCAGATTATTTCACTCACTTAACTGGAAAAACTAACACAGTAGAACCATTAAGCTGTTATAACTAATACGAGCTTTCATGGTTATTAAATGTAATAACGAGTAACATCGCTCAATACACCAATACTAACTAGCAAAACTGATAAATAAGATTTCCTTTCTATAGCAGATAACACTTGAAAATACCTATGAGCTTAGTCACACAAAAAAAGATCATGGAAAAAATTTAGAAATGCTAACAAACTGCATAGAAGATCTAAATAGCATTTTATATCCTTCCATAATTTAAGTTACAGCCTAAGATTATAAGGTTGCCAATTCTTCACTAATTTATCAATTTATTGCAGTCTCAATCAAAATTCCAGTACCACTCAATGAGCTTATTCCAAAACACATATACTGGGGGAAAAAGATACATAAAAGGCTAAGTCAACTTCATATTTTCCCTATTAGATAATGAGAAATACTTCAAAACCATAAAAATGAAAACAATGTGTTATTGGCTCAATAACTGAAATAAAGCCAGAGGAATATATAAGAAATTTGGAGATATTTGGGAACTTATATTAAATATGACACCACAGAACTGGGGGGAAAGGTAGATTATTTGGTATAATGCTTAAGGAAAAACTGGCTATTTTGAGAAAAATTAAGCTCTTTTTATTTAAACATGCATACATCTAATGACATAACTATTTAAATTTGAAAGGTAAAACTATAAGTAAGTACAATAAATTATAGGAAAAGGGCATTATGACCTATGCTTGGGAAAGACTTAAAACCTGGAAAGTATAAAACAGTAGACAAAAAATTTTGATGAATTTATTTTCATCAAAGTTAAAAATTATTTTCAGTGATGAACACCATGACAAAATTAATGACCAATAGCTGACAGTAATACTTAAAACAGAGTAACGCATGAGACCGCGAGGCTTGGCCCTGGCGGCACCTCACAGCCTCTGTGCTCGGGTGGTCTTGGTTTCGCCTCACCCCATCCTAATTGTGTGGAGGTGAGAGCTGGACCATAAAGAAGGCTGAGCGCCGAAGAACTGATGCTTTTGAACTGTGGTGTTGGAGAAGACTCTTGAGAGTCCCTTGGACTGCAAGGAGATCCAACCAGTCCATCCTAAAGGAGATCAGTCCTGAGTGTTCATTGGAAGAACTGATGCTGAAGCTGAAACGCCAGTACNGAAGGCTGAGCGCCGAAGAACTGATGCTTTTGAACTGTGGTGTTGGAGAAGACTCTTGAGAGTCCCTTGGACTGCAAGGAGATCCAACCAGTCCATCCTAAAGGAGATCAGTCCTGAGTGTTCATTGGAAGAACTGATGCTGAAGCTGAAACGCCAGTACTTTGGCCACCTGATGTGAAGAGCTGTCATTGGAAAAGACCCTGATGCTGAGAGGGACTGGGGGCAGGAGGAGAAGGGGACGACAGAGGATGAGATGGCTGGATGGCATCACCGACTCAATGGACATGGGTTTGGGTGAACTCCGGGAGTCGGTGATGGACAGGGAGGCCTGGCGTGCTGCGATTCATGGGGTCGCAAAGAGTCGGACTCGACTGAGCAACTGGACTGGACTGGATTGAGCTCACCAGCTGTAACTCATCAGTAACTGCTTTTATTTCTAGTTTCACTTTGGTTCTTTCTGATCTTTCCATTCTTTACTACAGCGCCTTATACCCTTATTAGGTTTCATTTTAAACACATTGATTTAAAGACTGTGTATGATACGACTCTGTTGTCTGAAGCCTTTGTACTCCATTTCTGATGGTTATTGTGTCCACCAGTTCTACTTGACAGGTGACCTTGATCACAGTTTATCCTTGAGGGTCTTGCATGACTTCAGTTAAAGGAATGGTTGAGAAGGGTCTTGGTTTGCCCTGAGAAGTGCTCTGGGTCTTCCCAGCCAAGACCACATTTTTTTTTTTTTTTTTTTTTTGGTGAGCATCTTCGCTTGGACATCCTGCGTCAGGTAGCATAAGCTAAAACTGCAAGAGCAGTGGTTATGGATTTGCAAGGCGATTTCCTTACCTCAAGCTAAGACAGGCTTGTCTCCATGGGCATATGGGTGGTCCTTCTGGTCCACATTTCACTCGGCATCCTCGGTCCCAGCTCCCTTCCCGAGATCCCAAGCCCTTGCCTTCTGCATCCATGACCGTTAAAGCCCAAGCCCCTCACCTTCTAAAAACTGAAACCAGTGATTTCCTGAGGCTGACAGAGTGTGCCTCAGGGACTTACCACCCTGACTATCTGTCTTTTTTTCATTTTTGCCCTTATTTTCTTGCCTGCTCAACTATATATATTCCTGCATTGTGGGAACCTCAGACTCGTTACAACCTTCGCACTAACTGCCCTCGGGTTTGCAGCACACGCCGGTGGAACCCATACCCCTTTCTGGTGGAATGCCTTTCTGCTGAGCTAGCCCAAGTTGGGCTTCTGTCCCGGCAACCGGAAGAGCCATCCGTGTCCCCCATGTTCTCACGGCCGCGTTCCAGTCCTCCTTGCAGGTGAATCAGGCGGGTTTTCCTTTCCCTGATTCGGGGTTGCACTTTGCCACCAGGCTTCAGTGGGACTCATCTCATGTTCGCACGTCTTTTAAAATGCGTCCTCTGGAGCTCAGTCAGGCGCTGTCCTGCAGCTCTGCTTTCCATGAGGCCCTGCACCCACCCTGCTGCCTCTTTTCTCTTTGGCCCCGATGGCACCCTGCTCCAGAGGGGCTGGTGCAGGTGCCAGGGTTCATGCAGCTTATGTTCCACGTGCAAGGAAGACCTGACATTCAGAGGTGGTTCAGTCACTCAGCCCTGTCTGACTGTTTGCAACCCCATGGGCTGCAGCACGCTAGGCCTCCCTGTCCTTCATTATCTCCCAGACTTTGTGCAAACTCATGTCCATCGAGTTGGTGATGTGATCCAACCATCTCATCCTCTGTCCTCCCCTTCTCCTCCTGCCTTCAGTCTTTCCTAGTATCAGGGTCTTCTCAGATGAGTCAGTCCTTCTCATCAGGTGGCCAAAGTACTGGAGCTTCAGCATCAGTCCTTCCAATGAATATTCAGGGTTGATTTCCTTTAGAATGGACGCGTTTGATATTGCAGTCCAAGGGACTCTCAAGAGTCTTCTGCAGCACCACAGTTTGAAAGCATCAATTTTTCAGTGCTCAGCCTTCTTTATGGTCCATCTTTCACCATGACTACTGGAAAAAGACACTCAGAGCTTAATTCCTGCCAAATTTGAACAATAGGTGATCACGATCTCATACATTTATCCACTGGATTTTGTTGCTTTTCCCTTTTCTTAATGGTTCAAGAGTCTGGAAATAGCAGTGCTACTACTCTCTGAAAATTGTTTATATGGTTTCAAGATCAGTTCTAAGAAAGGGTTGTTAATGTTCTAAGATGTTATTGGTATGAGGTTTGTAGCTGTGTTTTTCAGACTGTTTTTTTTTTATCCCAGATATGTGTGGCTTCCCATCGTCTCTGATATAATCCAATTCAAGAGAAATTTTAAAATAAACTTGACAGATGCTCATGAGCATAAATCTATTTGGGGATTTGTGAATGAGAGCAATTCTGCCCCAATGTGAGATTTTTCTTTTAGCTTTTTATTTGAAGTAAGAGCTAAGTTGTCCCTCTAGAACAGTTCACATCCTCAGGCCCAGATCTGCCTGTCTGCACCAGTTCCGGTCATCACGGTCACCAGGCCTTGGTCTTCCAGCCTCCAGAACGTGAGAGCTCGATTTCGGTAGTTCGCACACCATTCGGTGTTCAGCGCTTTAGGTCCTGAGCTGGCTGAGATGGGGCGTTTGTAAGGAGGGGGTCAAAGCCCTGCCGGTGGGCCTCTGTTGGATTCTCGGCTCCAGTCTGCTCAGGACCCCTGAGGCTCGGTCACAGCACCATCTCCAAACCCCCTCTGGTCCCAGGGCCGGGGTATCAGGGTTTTTGTGTAATTTCCGCACCCCATGTGACTGTGGGAACTCTGAAGGCCCGTCTGCCCCACCACAGTGGACATTGTTAATACGGCTGTAAACACAAGAATACTGCAGCCAAGCTCAAAGTCAGCTTGACCTTGAGACGGCTGGTGGAGTTGTTCAAATTCTTGACCGTAATACTGAAGGGCGTAACGCGCTAACTCAGGAAGAAGGANTGCACACCATTCGGTGTTCAGCGCTTTAGGTCCTGAGCTGGCTGAGATGGGGCGTTTGTAAGGAGGGGGTCAAAGCCCTGCCGGTGGGCCTCTGTTGGATTCTCGGCTCCAGTCTGCTCAGGACCCCTGAGGCTCGGTCACAGCACCATCTCCAAACCCCCTCTGGTCCCAGGGCCGGGGTATCAGGGTTTTTGTGTAATTTCCGCACCCCATGTGACTGTGGGAACTCTGAAGGCCCGTCTGCCCCACCACAGTGGACATTGTTAATACGGCTGTAAACACAAGAATACTGCAGCCAAGCTCAAAGTCAGCTTGACCTTGAGACGGCTGGTGGAGTTGTTCAAATTCTTGACCGTAATACTGAAGGGCGTAACGCGCTAACTCAGGAAGAAGGACCGGAAGGAGGGTGGACACGTGAGGCCGGAGCTGAGGCCCAGGCGGCCTGGCTGCAGGGGGCGTGGTCAGGACCAGCCCAGCCCAGCGGCGCCTGCAGGGGCAGAGGCGGCCACAGTGAGGTGCTCAGCTCGTGTGAGAGTGAAGAGAAGGCTCCAGGGCTGATCCAGACTTTATGTCGCTTGAGAGACAGATGGGTGTCACAGCAGGACCAGTACGCCTTCGCTGGATTTGAAGTTACATTGTGAAATCCAGGTGGCCTTAGACACAGCAACGTATTAAATACAGAATTTCAGTGCAGATTCAAGGCCACTGCAGGGCACCTGGAAATGCCAGAGCTGCAGGCCTGTACACGGTGCGTATGGGAGTGACCGCTGGCTGCACGAGGCAGAGGTTGCTAGCGTTAGAATAGTTCTCTGTCCAGGGACTTGGAAACAGGGACCCCCACCCAGCAGGCTCAGAAGCGCCCACCTGTTAGGCTCCTCCGGCCCCCGCCATGGAAATCTGCTTCCACGGACAGAATATTCAAGCTGCGGACCCACAGCGCTTCCCCAGCCTTTCCATGGAAACCACTTCACTCATTTCTCCTCCAGTCAGGCTGATGAAGGCAGCCCCGTCCCCGTGTCATTTTAGAGGGGGGGTGTGTGTAGGTGGCGCTGGGCCTGGCGGTGACGCCGCAGACCTTTGGTTGCAGCACGTGGGATCTACTCCCTGAACAGGGATCGAGCCCGGGGCCTCCTACTGAGAGTGCAGGCTTAGCCCCGGGACTGCCAGGGAAGCCCCCCGCACTGTATTGTTTAAAATAACAAAATCCACTTTCTTTGGGGAAAAGAGACAGCTGGAGGTCTGGGATGAGCCTGTGCTGGTGTGATGAGAACATGGAAGCCAGCCGGGGCGACCTCGGGAGGGGCCGTGACCTCGGGAGGGGGCCGTGACTGTGGGAGGGGCCGTGAGCTCGGGAGGGGCCGCGGGCTCGGGAGGGCGCCGGGGCCTCTGCGCGGCCTGGTGCCCTGGACTCGCGGCGGCACGTGCAGCGGGGTGGGTTCTCGGCTGGCAGTGGTTCCCGGCAGGGACCCGGCTCGTGTGTTTGGCCCCCACATTTACCTGTTGCTAGAATCGCCTGGTCAAGGGCGCACCGCCGTCCCGGCGAGATGGGCTCCAGCGCCCGGTGGTGCTCTTGGTGAAGCTCGGGGCCCTGCACGGTCTGGTCCAAGTTCTTCTCGGTTCTGACCGTGTGGGCAGGGGCCGAGGTTCGGTCAGAGCACAGCAGTCGTTTCCGCACGAGCTCAGGCTGGGTGGACGCGGAGTCGGGAGATGGAGAAGGAAAGCGGGGGGCAGGCGGCGGGGGGCGGGCAGCGGNGGAGACTGACTGCCCCCGCTCCTCAGAAACACCCGGGGCTGACTTCCTGGCCTCCCCACTGCAGTGTCATTGGCCAGAGATACACACATTTCTTCTTGCAGTTTCCAAGGAGCAAAATTTTAGAATAAGCAATTTTAATTTTTCAAAAACATTCAAAGTTATCCAGACATTTTAATCCATTTATAGTAACTATATTGTTCTTCTTTGTTAAAATTACCTTAAAATTAGTTTAAAATAAGTAAGTGAAGCAGTCAATGGGCAAGTAAGCTCATGGAATCTTGTTTAATATTCTTAATTTCAACATCATTTAAAATTTTAACTTTTTTAGATCATCCTTAATTCTGATAAAATATCCATTGAGCAGGAGGCGCCGTCTTTGTCTCCACACGCACAGCTCGCGGTGTTAACTGCGATCTCGCTGCTGCGCAACTGCCACCAGCGTCCGTCTCGAGCTTCTCCTCTTGCAGAACGGACGTCCCGTCTCCCTTAAACTCGGACTCCTGCCGCCCCGGCCCTGGCGCCCACCATCCCAGTTCCTGTCATTCGGCCACGCTGTGACTCCTCCAGGACCCTGTGTGAGGACCATCAGGCGGTGTCTGTCCCTTTGTGCCTGGCTTGTTCCACTGAGCATGATGTGCTCAGGGTCCCTCTGTGCTGTCGCAGGTGTCAGGATTTCCGTCCGTCTTAAGGCTGGGTGCTGCTGTTCCGTTGCATGGATGGACCACACTTTTCTTGTTTGTTCCTCCGTCGATGGACACGTGGCTTACTTCCACCCTTCAGCTACTGTGAGCCACCTTGCTATGAACACTGGCTTCCAAGTGGCTATTTAAGATACTGCTTCCAGTTCTTTTGGATAAACACCTGGAAGTGGAGTTGCTGGATCACGTGCTAATTCTTGTTTAATTTTTTGAGGAACCTCAAAGCATCTGTACCATTTTGCATTCCCACCAACAGTGCACCAGATTCTATTGTTTTTAACATGCCAGTTTTGTGTATGACTTTTTATACTAAATGTTCAGTTCAGTCACTCAGTCGTGTCTGACTCTTTGCGACCCCATGAATCGCAGCACACCAGGCCTCCCTGTTCATTACCATCTCTCGGAGTTCACTCAGACTCACGTCCATCGAGTCTGTGATGCGATCCAGCCATCTCATCCTCGGTCGTCCCCTTCTCCTCCTGCCCCCAATCCCTCCCAGCATCAGAGTCTTTTCCAATGAGTCAACTCTTCGCATGAGGTGGCCAAAGTACTGGAGTTTCAGCTTTAGCATCATTCCTTCCAAAGAAATCCCAGGGCTGATCTCCTTCAGAATGGACTGGTT
>SJYS01007487.1:315609-331064 GCA_006410695.1 Philantomba maxwellii | reverse complement strand
AAAAAAATAAAGTCTGACACTGTTTCCACTGTTTCCCCATCTATTTCCCATGACGTGACAGGACCGGATGCCATGATCTTTGTTTTCTGAATGTTGAGCTTTAAGCCAACTTTTTCCCTCTCCTCTTTCACTTTCATCAAGAGGCTTTTTAGCTCCTCTTCACTTTCTGCCATAAGGGTGGTGTCATCTGCATATCTGAGGTGATTGATATTTCTCCCGGCAATCTTGATTCCAGCTTGTGTTTCTTCCAGTCCAGCGTTTCTCGTGATGTATTCTGCATAGAAGTTAAATAAGCAGGGTGACAATATACAGCCTTAGTTTCTGTTATATATTGCTTTCATTTTTATATAAATTTTCCAAAAGTCCTGATTGCAGTTATATGAAATGTGACTTTAAGAAAATACATTTTAAGTTATTTAATGTGAATAATAGCTAAGTAATATTTTAAAGAAAAATACTGACATGGAGATTTATCAAGGGAAAATGTAGGACAAAGTAAATTTGGAAAAGCTGCTGCTGGGATAATAATGGCCATGTCAGACGGAAGGGCAACAATGTCAAGAATTACTTACATAGGAGTGGATGAACTAATGAGGATAATTATAATTTTGTGACTTTTGTTTGAAAATTTTTTATTCTTTAATCTTTTGATTTTTCCAGATTTAAAGAAATCTCTTCTCTTAGACTGTGACTTATAACAAACGATTTGGTAAAGTGTAACTTTGTGAACAAAGATGAAACATTCGTCTTTTTTCTCTCTACCCGATCCCCCTAGAATTAGAAAACTCCCAGCATTCTTATTTTTAAGGCAGGATAGTTAAGCTGAGTAAGAATCCTTGTGTGCTAAGTCCCTGCAGCCTGTCCGACCCAGGCTCCCCTGCCCTTGGGACTCTCCAGGCAAAGGCGCTGCAGTGGGTTGCTGTTTCCTCTTCCCGGGGCTCGTCCTGCCCCAGGGAGTGAACCCTCAGTCTCTCATGTCTCCTGCTTTGGCAGGCGGGCTCTTTACCATTAGTGCCACCTGGGAAACCCTTTCTTCTTATAACAGGGCACAATTGGAAGCATTGTTTAATTACCAAAACTTTGACTAGAAAGTACTGAGAATGTGTGCAGACTCAGATATGACCAGACAGTTTGCAAAACCAGCCTGATAGTTTGTTTACTGGGTTCCTGGCAGCCTTATCAGGATAAGCAGGTACTTCTGAGCAGGTACAGGAAGTTCAGGATATTTTGGGGACCTTGAGAAGAGAGGAATTAACCCAAATCTGTAAGTATCACAGACAGTCTAATGGTGAATTCTGGGCTTGGCTTCCTAGCCTCCAGAGGCTTTTAAGTTCAATCTGAGATTCCTTGTGAGAAGATTCTGCAAAGCAGACGTTAAAGAACCGAAACAGTCGGTTGGAATACTTGCTGCACTTGTGTAAATAATCAAGCCAATTTATTGAAACTACATTTACTTTGTAAACAAATTAGTCTTACTATGTTTTCTTCAATAGAAATGGGGATAATCATAGAAAGGAAGAATGTTTCTGTAGAAAGTTTACTGTACAGTTGTGGATATCAGATTCTAGGTCTGTTAATTGTATTTGAGGTTTTGGTTTTGGACCTGTAAACTGGACTAGATCCAAAATTTTCCCTCTTTCCTCTAATCTCAGGCCTCAGCTCTCCCAACTAATGTTCCCAATTTGTCTCCCACCCTCTGACTTGGAATCATTAAGAACTAACATGCCCTTTTCCTGAAGCCATGTAAGCTGAAGTTGGGTAATCTGATATAAACTTAGAGAAATCACAGCAGCTCGCATTGCCATAGCAGCTCCGGGCCTGTCGCTGTGTGGTCACTCAGAAGGATCCCGAGACACTCAAGCTGCAAACAGAGACGCTCCCAGACTGCTCCTGCAGGCCTCACTCCATCTGCAGATGCTTCAGACCAAACATCTAGAAATCCTGACTGGCGGCCTTAGAACTCCACAAGTGGGACTATTGTCTGTTCCAATCACTAAGCCTTGCTTTTCCTGTGTTTCCATGGAAGCACTTCTTATTAAGTTCAGTTCGGCTCAGTTGCTCAGTCGTGTCCGACTCTTTGCAACCCCATGGTCTGCAGCACGCCAGGTCTCCCCGTCCATCACCAACTCCTGGAGTTCACTCAAAATTTATTACTTATTAATAAAAACCTTGTGCACCACATAGGCCCAATGTGGGGAATCCACCTACATCGCTACCTCCTGAAAAGAGACACAACCTCTGACTGCACTGACCTACTCTCCGGACAAGGAGGGTAAGACAACCCACCAACTCAGAACAGGTTCAAACCTACTTACCCCAGGTGGCCAAGACAATAAAGTGCTCTACAGTGTCACCCGAACCTTTGACCAGATGCCTTGGGCCCCCAAGGTCACTGAGTTAGTTTTATTGCCGGACCCTTCAAGTTTGGCACAGTTGTTAGCGCAAATTCCAGACTCCTGTCTGTGTAGTTATTACAGGGTTTGTGACTGGAGTCCTGTTCGGATCCGTGCTTTCTGAGTTGCAATGCCCCCTCCCCCTGACTTCATGCATAAGCTGCCTGGGTGGTCTCATCCTCACCATCCTCACAGTTGATTCTGATGACTTGGCATTACAGGGTGGGTTGAGCCTAACAGGTGGGATTTTTCTTTTTTGTAATGCAAGTGCCTGACTTCAGCTTCGATTGCCAAGACTCTCACCTCAAAATGGGCATCAGCTTCAAGGAAGGCTCCCTGGGAAAAGGGCCAGCCCACCTCCCCCACAGAGGTGCTGTTGTTTGGAAGATCTTGTTTGATTTCAGTGACTGGTCATTGGGCCACTTGATTTATTCTCTCTTCCTGCCTCTTAAATTCCTGCTCTTATGTTTTAAATCTCCCGGTAAAGAGGGAGCTGAGGAAAACCCCAGGTCCCCAGCCGGAGCCCCAGTAGAGGCAGGACCACAGGCTTGTCCTCGCAGGACCCTTCTCTGCCTCCCTCCTCCCGTCCGTCTCTCCTTGCCCTGACCTTGCAGTGTGGCACCAGCTGTGCCATGTAATTCCAGGTCCTATAAGTAATGAACCTCTAGTTTTCGAGTTTCCCAATAGCAGTGCTGAGGGGCATCTTGCAATCATAATGAGAACCACAAGGGCTGGTCCAGTCACAGTGCTGGTTATTGACAGGCTGGAACTGGCTCACAATAGCTATTAAGGTTCCTTTTTGGTATTTGAAAGATAAAATGACTCATGTTATGTGGCATATGTCATGGGTTTGCACAACTTTTGGCATACCATGTCTTTCTAAACAACAAAGCAGGAATGTAACTGAGGTCCGCCCAAGCCTTGCCGCAGAGGGGGTGGTCTAAACAAACTCTGAGTAAACAGTTTCTGCTCACTTATGACATTCTGTTTAAAGGCATTCTTTTCAGATGTGGGAGTGCATTCCTTTTCATTAGTAGAAGTGACTTTGGATTTTGGACTTTGGGAGGAAGGTGCCTGGGTGTTTTCATAACAAAGGTTCTATTATTAGTGTTTTGCAAGTGGCTGACAGATGCACAGTGGGAAGGATGAAATCTGTGTGACCTGCTGACACCTACAGATGCCTCGGCTGGAAGGAGGGGTTCAAGCGGGTGCGGACAACTCAGCATTGGAAAGGATAGCTTTTCAGGTATGGGGAGCAGCCTCGGTGCTGGTGCTGCCAGTCTGCGCCGCATCAAATCTCCAGTATTCGCTGGACCGGCGCTGGACCGGGCTCTCGCCGGCCGCGTGGCCCCTCTTCTCCACGCGGCTCCCTTCCTCAGCGAGCGCGGCGGTCGCGCGTGTCCGCCCGGGACCTGCCTGCAGGCGGCGAGCCCCCGGGCCCATCGCGCGCCGCGACCCCGAGGCGCCCGCAGCCGCCACGTGTCGCCGGAGTCTCAGGAGCAGCTGCGTCCCGAGGCTCCGCGCCGAGTCACTGCGCTGAGCCCGCGTCGCCACCCGCGCGGCGGAGCTGCCGGCAGGAGGAGCCGGAGGCCGCGGACACGCGGGGACACGAGGCGAGGCCGCGGCTCTCTCGGAAACGCAAGGCAGCGGCGGCGTCTCCTCTCCTGGGGCCTGGCCTCCCGCGGCTCGGCGGCGCGGCCGCTGCGGCAGCTCCGCTGGTAGCGCTCGGCCCCCGGGCTGCGCACGGGCTGCGTCCCCGCGCCTTCCGGGGGCGTCCCCGCGCCTTCCGGGCTCCGTCCCCGCACCTTCCGGGGGCGTCCCCACGTCTTCCGGGGGCGTCCCCGCGTCTTCCGGGAGCGTCCCCGCGTCTTCCGGGCTGCGTCCCCGCGTCTTCCGGGAGCGTCCCCACATTTTCCGGGCTGCGTCCCCTCGCCTTCCGGGAGCATCCCCACGCCTTCCGGGAGTGTCCCCGCGTCTTCCGGGCTGCGTCCCCNGCGGCGGCGTCTCCTCTCCTGGGGCCTGGCCTCCCGCGGCTCGGCGGCGCGGCCGCTGCGGCAGCTCCGCTGGTAGCGCTCGGCCCCCGGGCTGCGCACGGGCTGCGTCCCCGCGCCTTCCGGGGGCGTCCCCGCGCCTTCCGGGCTCCGTCCCCGCACCTTCCGGGGGCGTCCCCACGTCTTCCGGGGGCGTCCCCGCGTCTTCCGGGAGCGTCCCCGCGTCTTCCGGGCTGCGTCCCCGCGTCTTCCGGGAGCGTCCCCACATTTTCCGGGCTGCGTCCCCTCGCCTTCCGGGAGCATCCCCACGCCTTCCGGGAGTGTCCCCGCGTCTTCCGGGCTGCGTCCCCGCGTCTTCCGGGAGCGTCCCCGCGCCTTCCGGGCTGCGTCCCCGCGCCTTCCGGGAGTGTCCCCGCGTCTTCCGGGAGCGTCCCCGCGCCTTCCGGGAGCGTCTCCATGTCTTCCGGGCTGCGTCCCCGCGCCTTCCGGGCTGTGTCCCCGNCGTCCCCGCGTCTTCCGGGAGCGTCCCCGCGCCTTCCGGGAGCGTCTCCATGTCTTCCGGGCTGCGTCCCCACGTCTTCCGGGCTGCGTCCCCGCGCCTTCCGGGCTGCGTCCCCGCGCCTTCCGGGCTGTGTCTCCGCGCCTTCCGGGAGCGTCCCCGCGCCTTCCGGGCTGCGTCCCCGCGCCTTCCGGGCTGTGTCCCCGCGCCTTCCGGGCTGTGTCTCCGCGCCTTCCGGGAGCGTCCCCGCGCCTTCCGGGAGCGTCCCCGCGCCTTCCGGGCTGCGTCCCCGCGCCTTCCGGGAGCGTCTCCGGCTCGACCCCTCCTCTCGAGCCGCCGCCGCCTGTCTGACGGCCTCCTGCCCTCCCGCCGCAGCCTTTCTTCACGGGGCGGCCTTCAGACGCCCAGCAGCCTCGCCTTCTCCGGGAGGACCCGGCTCTTGTAGATTACAGATATTTACTGGCCACCATGAAAATGATCAACTTTCCACTAAAGGACCAGAGCTGCGCTCTTGGATCTGGAGAGCCACACGGGATGCTGTGACAAGGCCCCGGGCGCGGCAAGTAACATTCCAGCTACAGAAATAAGCCCGGGGGCGCTGAAACGCGTCTCAGGCGAGAAAATATGAAAAGGAAAACCTTCCTAAGTGAAACCACACCGATTTACTTTCTACTGCAAAACAAGCAAAGTAGCATGTTTCTTTCAAAGATGTGGAGTGCACCCATGCAGCATGCTCTAGCTGTTTTAAAGGAAACTATATGATACGCTGGATGGCATCAGCGACCAGATGGACACGAGTCTGAGTGAACTCCGGGAGTTGGTGATGGACAGGGAGGCCTGGCGCGCTGCGATTCATGGGGTTGCAAAGAGTTGGACACGACTGAGCGACTGAACTGAACTGAACTGATACTTTGAAAATTGGGGGGTGAGATAACTAAGTTAACTATTTTTCTTTCTGAATGGAGAAAAACTTTTATCTTCAAAAGACAACATTAGGAAAATCAGTAAGCACGTCAGAGAACGGAAAAGAATGTCTACACTACACATAGCATGCTGAAGGCTAGTGTCTGCATGACATAAAGCATTGCTGTGGTGTTCGCTCGCTAGTCATGTCTGGCTCTGGAACCCCACGGACTGCAGCATGCCAGGCTCCTCTGTGTCCACTATCTCCTGGAGTTTGCTCAAATTCGTGTCCATAAAGAACTAATATAATTTATTGTAAGAGATAAACAGGCAAAAATGGGCAGAGTAATTGAACAGTCACCTCAAGAAGATACACGAATGGCAGTATGAAAGGGAAAATTGCTCAATACCATTAATCATCAGGGAAAAGCAATTAAAACCACAGTGAGATCTTTCTACACACTCACTAGAATGCCAAATAACTTAAAAGACTGACAAGTGTTGTCAAGGATTTGACCATAACTCTCACATACGGCCAATAGAGTGTAAAATGGAATGGTTTAGGGAAATATTTGGCACTTTTTTAAAAAGTTAAGCACACATTTTCCCTGTGTCTCAAAAATTCCAGTTCCAGATATTCATCTGAGAGAGAGAACCCACATGTCCACAGAATGCCTTGTGAGGGGATGTTCACAGAAGCTTTGTCACAGAGTCAGAACTCGAGTGAGCCCTGAGTCTGCCCCCAGGAGAGTGGAGGCCCGCTGGCTGTGTACACAGGGCACACTTCTCACTGATAGAGGCGCTCACTTCTGACACACAGTGACATTGATGGATCTCAACTATTATCATCCCGAGTGGAAGAAGCTGGAGAGAAAAGAGTACACAGTGTATGGCAAGTTTACAGGAAGTCCCAGAAGAATTCAACCACGCCTGTGATGAGAGGAACCCGATGGCATCCGGGCCTGTCTGGGGAGGGACAGAGGCACCTCCCGGGGGCAGACACGCCTCTGTCACCCACGTGGGTCCCTTGAGTGAACGCATTTGTCAGAACAGAACATGCCCCTGTGTGCAGTGATGTTTCAATAAAATGTGTCTTAAAAGACAGACGCAGACGTATGTGGCTACTTCCAGTACAGGCTGGTAGTGGACGTGACGGAGCAGGAATGTCCGCGGTAACCTGGGTCTGACCCCCTACTCAGCAGCTCTGCCCTGCACCTGTGGGCTCCGGGCGCCGCTCTGGGACCTGGGGCACGCGGTGCGGGAGGCGCTCAGTCCTGAGGCGCCCCCGCCTCCGTTTCGGGGGACTTTGGTGGCATCGGAGCTGCGCGCTGGGGATAGCTGGGCTCATTCCCACACAGCAACAGCCGTGACTGTCCTGGAGGTCTTCTTCTTACAGCCCACCGTTCAAAAGCCAGAGCTCTAATTCCAGTAGGTGTAAGCGTGCAAAGTAGGTACTGAGGAGCGAGCATTCTGGAAGAGAGACATTCTTAACTCTGGCGCTGGCACTGCTTGCCGCACTCTCTGCTGCTCCAGTATCACCGAGGCTTCGGGGCACATGTGGGCCTTCCCGCGGCAGCTCCTGCCCCTCGGTTCGTTTACAGAACCGTCCTGGACGGACATGAGTGTGCATCTCCTCCTCCTCCGTTCCGGAACGCTGTTCTGGGTTGGAGGGCCCACCTTTCTGTCCCCATCCTCCAAGCCCCCTCTCCTGTGCGTGCATGGAAACTCCCCCCCTCCATCTGCATCTTGCTCCTAATGTCTCCAGCCTTTGATGCTGAAGTGCTGGCGGCAGGGCTGGGCCCTAGGGGTGTGTCGCTTACACGGGCCCTCAGAGCCACAGTCCTGCAGACCCTGCTGGGCACAGGGCTCAGTGTGGCCCAGAGGCTTCTCGTTTCCACGCTGCCCAGTTCCATGCTGAGGTCTCTCTCCCCTATTGCAGTAGTTCAGATAAAATCTGTTGCTGTTTCAGCAAATGTGCAGCACATGACATACATAGATATAATAATTTAAGTACATATAACATATTTGTGCAATATCCAACTGATGTGGTCAAAGATCACATATATCCTGTGGTCTTTTTATTTTCATTTCCTTAATGCCTGCTGGATAGTCCCATCTGTCAACCCCAGGAGCAGCTCAGACTGACATCAGAAGCTGGACTTGTTCTCTGTCATCTCCAGCTGGCTTCTGTCAGGATTCTCTTCTGCTGGTGGCCTCATCTCCCATCCATTCATACTAGCTGGAGACCTTGGAAGCCCTCTGACACCTCTGTGCTGGGCCTCACCTCCTCTCCATCCACGTCTCAGTGAACAAACCTGTTTTAAGAGATTAGTTGAAAGGTTATCAAGATGAGTTTAAGGAGCTAGAGACGGGCTCGTCCGCTGAGCAGCCGCAGCAGGAGCCGCCATGTTGGTGCAGTGAGGCAAAGGGAATCGAAGAGGGGCCTCCTCCGCGCGCTCGAGCGGTTCGCCTCTGACAGCACGGAGACCAGGCTCATCCAGGTGACTGTCAGGCCAGAGGCTCCTGCTGCAGATGGGTGATTCTGTGTGTAGACGTTAGTACTGGCTGATAGCCCCAGTAGGATCCCTGAAGAGAATTCTTGGAAGAACATAATTTGTCCTGAAGGCAGCACCGTAACAAGTATCTGGATGGGCATCAAAAGCGGCGTTTGAAGCAGACGAGGCTGATGGAAACCCCACCTGCCTATGTCCGACCACGAGTCCTGAGGGTGCAGTCAGAGGAGATGGGAGGCTGAGAACCAAGAGTTCATTCTGGAAACCTGAGGTTCAAGGAGTACACAGTTTTAATCACAGAAAGAAGCTCTGTATATTAACAAAATATTCCTGTAGCCTTAATTCCCACACTACAAGTGCTATCTAAATGGTGAATTAGTGAAACCCAAGCCACACTGGTCCATCTCGTTTTATCTTTATGAGAAGAAACAAAATCTGAAGACCGCTCTTGAATTTTAAGATGCCTGACTGCTTAATGAAGTTTAACCAAATGTTTTAAAGCGAAAGAACGAATTAAGAAAAAAAAAAAAAAACAGCACAACATTTTGTGAGAGATTGTTTGCAGATTTGTTTATGATGGTATTGACTTACAAAAATGGTTTCACTTATCTGACATATGTGAGGTTCAAAGTGCATATAATGAAATGTATTAACATGCAGTGAAAAAGTTCACAAATGTAAAGCAAAAGTCCAGCTTTGGAAAAGTAATGTTAAAGATGACTTTGCACTCAGGTGTAGCTGGTGTTACAATTTGAAGCCAAAATAACAAAATTCATAGAGAAATATCTGTGTATTCGTGGGGAAGAGTTTCATTATTTTGAAATCCTTGAACGTTTTTAAAGATCCACTGAATTATAGAAATCCATTTGCACTTTGAAATTTCAACTACCTCTGTCAATGAGAGAAAAAAAGTAAGTTCATAAATGATCACATATTTGAAGTCTATTTTAATGAAATCAATTTTTCCAATTTTGTTTAATGGCAAGACGGGACATTCAGTCAATTAGAGGAAGTAATAACTTGTCTGCTCAGGAGAACAAGGACTGTTGTTTGTTAACCAATGGTGATTATCAGAATGATTCAGTACAAATTCTGAGTCAACAGATCACTGTAGCCAATTTATTTACAAAGCCTGATGTAAAAGAGTGATCTCTGCAAGAACACACTAAAGTTTTCATTAAAGTTTGAGAAGGTAGTTTTGGAAGAGTTGTTCATTCTCAGCATTCAAGAACATCGNTGCTGTGGCCAAAACTTCCAGAACTATGTTGAATAGTAGCAGTGAAAGTGGGCACCCTTGTCTTGTTCCTGACTTTAGGGGAAATAGCATCAGTCCTTCTAATGAATATTCAGGATTGATTTTCTTTAGAATTGACTGGTTTGATCTCCTTGCAGTCCAAGGGACTCTCGAGTCTTCTCCAACACCACAGCTCAAAAGCATCAACTCTTTTGCGTTCAGCTTTCTTCATGGTCCAACTCTCATGTCCATACATGATGACTACTGGGAAAACCATAGCTTTGACAAAACGGGCCTTTGTCGGCAAAGTAATGTCTCCTATGTTAATACAGATGAATTTTGGTTATGTACCGATACCCCAATTCAAATTTTTGTCTTAATAGTCTTAAATGTGTTTGCAATTGTTAGGTTTTGGTAACTGGGTAACACTCACTTCAAAAAATGGATTTTTGTGATTTTGTGGACATTTTCTAGATGCTAGGCATGCGCATAGTAGTAGGAACATTAGTGTGCGTGCACGCTCAGTTGTGTCCCGATCTCTGGACCCCATGAACTAGAACCCACCAGGCTCCTCTGTCCATGGGATTCTCCAGGCAAAAATACTGGCCTAAGTTGTCATTTCCTTCTTCAGGGGATCTTCTCAACCCAGGAATTGAACCTGCGTCTCCTACATTCACAGGTGAATTCCTTTGCCACTGAGTCACCTCGGGAAGTCCAGTATAAACATTTACTGTTTTCTAAATATGTGATCGAATATATCCACAAAGCTGTCTCTTTCCAATGTTGTTTTTGCAGGAAATTTTGTTACTCTAATTGTGTTTTTTTGTTTTTATCCTCTTTTATTTTTTGTCAACTCTTTCAACTTCTTCAAGGTTATTGGGTTATTTTTGCAAGATTTTGATAATGTTTATAATTTAAGTATTTATCTCGTTTTATAGTCGTTTAAAATAAGAGGGAAAGCCCAGTGGTTCCCCAACCATGGTCAAGAGTGAAAGACTCTTATATACATTTAGGTGCTGCCTGTGGGGCCCTGTGAGGAGTGGACGCGCTAACCCGAGGAAGCGTTGGTGCTGTATCATTACATTCTGTCCGGCAGCTTTCCGGAGTTATTCGCCAGTTCGCGCTCATCACCTCCAGTTACATCATCGATGTGGAGTCACCTCCTCGAGGACTTCAGCTCAGGGAGGCTGTTTTGGGGAGTGTTTCCCACATCCGCATGGCTGGTGAAGCCCCTCTCTGTCTTCCCTCCTGGAAGCCAGGTGGTGGGCAGCCCGCAGTTAGGCGTGCTTCAGTCCCTAGCTGTCACTTCATTCCTCTAGCTCCTGGAACTCCTGGCTGCAGAGAGGCCAGCTAGATTGATGTCATCAATTAATCAGCTGTTTTCTGTCAGGATGTTGAAAACATGTTTCCCCTTCTTTTTGTTAAAATATGTTTGCTGTAAGTGTTCTTTTATCGGTTTTGGAGAAGCTCCTTCTCCACCCGAGGACAGGCGCCCGAGCTCTTGCTCCATCGCCATGGAGCATGTCCCATGCCGGGCTGGGCGTCCCCTGCTGCTGGGCCTCATATCCCCGCGGGTGTCTTGTGCCACTCTGCACGGAGGAGTGGCCCCAGAGTCTCCCCCACTGGCTCCAAAATCATTAATTATGCTTGTACTGCCTCTCATAAGATAATAAATCAGGACAATATTAGTTTTGCTCCAAACCTGCCTTTTATTATTTAGCTACACTTACATCTCAATATGTTTTTTTGTTTTTAGCTGACAAATCTTTTAATATTTTATTAACAGTTTGAAATACTCTTTTGAAATAATTTTCTGCATTCTGGAGAACATCAAAATCATAGTATCTTTCCATGCCTTAAATATTTAGCTGTAAAAATTTTATATTCTTATTTAGGCAACTTCTAAATAATAGACTCCATTTCGACAGGGAACATCGGTCTGAACCCCAGGATGACACTGTCAGCTACCATTGCAGCCCTGGAGGCCGGGAACGTGGGAGAAAGGCGGGACCTATTGAGAGAGAGCAAGAGGCCATCCCGGGAAGCAGGGGGTGCATGTGTGCAGGAAAGAAGGGAAACAAAGCTGTCGACACTGAAAATGGTGCTCAGTTCAGTTCAGCCGCCCAGTTGTGTCTGACTGCGGCCCCAGGGACTGCGGTGCGCCAGGCCTCCCTGTCCATCACAACTCCCGGAGTTCACTGAAACTCATGGCCACTGAGTCGGTGATGCCATCCAGCCATCTCATCCTCTGTCATCCCCTTCTCCTCCTGCCTTCAATCTNAAGATGACACCACCCTTATGGCAGAAAATGAAGAGGAACTAAAGAGCCTCTTGATAAAAGTAAAACAGGAGAGTGAAAAAGCTGGCTTAAAGCTCAACATTCAGAAAACTAAGATTATGGCATCTGGTCCCATCTCTTCAGGGCAAATAGATGGGGGAAAAGTGAAACAGTGACAGACTTTATTTTCTTGGGCTCTAAAATCACTGTGCATGGTGACTACAGCCGTGAAATTAAAAGACACTTGCTCCTTGGGAGAAAAGCTATGACAAACCTAGACAGAGTATTAAAATGCAGAGACCACTTTGCTGACAAAGTCTATTTAGTCAAAGGTATTTTTTTTTTCTTCAGTAGTTATGTACAGATGTGAGAGTTGAGCTTTAAAGAAGGCTGAATGCTAAAGAATTGATGCTTTCAAATTGTGATGCTAGAGAAAACTCTCAACAGTCTGTTGGACAGCAAGGAGATCAAACCAGTCAATTGCATGAGAAATAAACCCTGAATATCCATTGGAAGAAATGATGCTGAAGCTGAAGCTCCAATACTTTGGCCTCTTGAAGTGAAAAGCTGACTCCTTGGAAAAGACCCTGATGCTGGGAAAGATGGAAGGCAGAAGGAGAAAGGGATGACAGAGAATGAGGTGACTAGATGGCATCACTGACTCAATGGACATGAGTTTGAGCAAACTCTGGGAGATAGCAAAGGACAAGGAAGCCTGGCTTACTGCAGGCCATGGGGTCACAGAGTCAGATGTGACTTAGTGACTGAAGAGTACAGTAGAGGGATATCACAAACTAAAAAAGCCTTCAGTCAATGTTCAAGTGGAACTTAGAAGTACTGGCTACCTACAAGAGGAATTTGGATGATAATTGTAAATGTAGACTGACAGAACAGAGGCTATCACAAATGGAGGATATTATCAGTGGATGCCAACACATGATGATAGCCAAGATCAAGACAGACCAGCCACCAGGGAACTGAAGGCAATGTGGATAGAGAAAGTCCTCCAAAGCCATGGCCCTTTGCTCAATGCAAGTGATAGGTAAGCTTCTAGAAATTTACACTGTCCATAGGGATAAGGAAGGAAAAAGATAGTAGCGAGAAAAATATTGTATTGATTGAGTTTAAAATCTGAATACATTGAGCCTAATGATAGCAGTAATTTTGTAATATTGAATTAAAAATAGAGAATTTTCGGGTGCTAATTGAAAAGGAAATATCAAGAAAATTTTGATTTGTATTAAAAAAAAGTTGTAAGGAGGAAAAGGTATAAATTAAGAGTTTAGAATTGACACATACACACTACTATATATAAAATAGATAACTAATAAGAATCTACTGTATATCACAGGGAACTCTACTCAATACTCTGTAATGACCTATGTGGGAATAAAATTTAAAAAACAGTGGGAAGGTTTTATATATGAATATATATGAATTTTGCTGTACAGCAGAAACTAACACAACATTGTTAATCAACTATATTCTAATAAAAATTAATTAAAAATATAAAACATGAGGATAATTAAAAAAACATGGTACTTCCTTTTATACTTGTATGTATACTATTGCAATCACACAATTTAAAGTGACTACATACACTTCTAAGTATAGTTAAAGGTTTTAGTGGGTCATTTAGAATTATAAATAGTAATAAATATTTGTTAGGAAAAACAATACTTTTTACTAACTTGAATAATCCACCCTACATTATTTTATTTAATTAATAGTCTGTGCTATGTTTTATCATTATTCATGATTGCAAAGTTACAATGTTTTAATATGACTCTTTATCAGAGAAGGCAATGAGACCCCACTCCAGTACTCTTTTCTGGAAAATCCCATGGACGGAGGAGCCTGGTGGGCTGCAATCCATGGGGTTGCGAAGAGTCAGAGACAACTTCACTTTCACTTTTCACTTTCATGCATTGGAGAAGGAAATGGCAACCCACTCCAGTGTTCTCGCCTGGAGAATCCCAGGGATGGGGGAGCCTGGTGGGCTGCCGTCTATGGGGTCGCACAGAGTCGGACACGACTGAAGCGACTTAGCAGCAGCAGCATGACTATTTATATGTTCCATTTTTATTTTTAATGTTTTACAGGAAACAAAGCAACTTCCGTTAAGAAAACAGCTATCTCTTTATTTTTTATTGGGTTTATTTTATTTAAACATTTAAATTTAAATTGAACTTAAGCTTAGACTCAATCACTTACAAACTATGCCTTGAGCAAGTTGATTAAAGTGTTAAGACAGCCTTGATTCTTTAGTTCATGAGATAAGGATAAATCTATTTGCCTTAGCTTTCTGAAAAGATCATTGAACAGTTCAAAAGCATTGATAAATACGAAAGTGTATTGAAAAGCTAAAGAACTCTGAAATATTTATTATTGTTTTATCAACATGCTATAAAATATTTCTAAACACTTTAAAGGTACTATTTAATTTTTCATTACAACAGAATACTTCCTTAATCATTCTTGAAATAAAGTCACCTGTCCATATAAGTTGGTTGGTTACCTTGTAACACCTAACTTTACCTTCATGATTGACAAGATACTTTTATATACAAGATGTAAAATTGGAATAATAGATTATTGAAAATATCTACTAGTTAACTTTTTACACAGTTTCAAAGGATATCATTAGAAATATATGACCTAAGAACTACTTCAGTTAAAGATGAGTGAAATTTTAACAATGACTACTCTCTAATTCTTAAAAAAAAAAAAAAAGGAAAAGAAAAACCCCTAAACTTTCATTGGATACCTAGGATTAGGGAAACCTCAGAATAGAAATTAACTTTCTAAGTCTTGGTCAGTTCAGATAGGCTTTAAGAATTGTGCACTGAGAATCTTCAGTAATTACTTTCAATTTTAGTTCAGGCTATACCTACCCATTTTGCCTGTTATATTCAGTCTATGAAATGGTAACAGCTAAATTTTTTTATAGTTACTGAAGTTTGTCATAGAAGTTTTTATAGATAGTAAGTTTGTCATAGAACTGTCATTGAAGTAAAAAATTAAATGTAAAACATCCAGCAACTTGACAGTAATATTTTCATGGAAGAGTCTGAACTGAGATCTTAGACATTATCATTGTGTATGCAGAAGAGTAATTCTTTTCCTCTTTCCCATTCCCACTCTCAATAAGCCAAAAGAAGACATATGCTATTGCAAAAATTCATTTGAATACCAGAAAGTTAAATCAAAGTTGATCTATTAATATTATCTTCTATTATGTGCAGATCTTACAAACTTGTAGGAGGGTGTGCATGAGAAACTGATAAAGTTGAAAGTGTGACAAGATGGGTTACAGAAAAAGTTGGGTTGTATGAAAGGTCATTTAGTGACTGTTCTGTGCACTTAATCACTGTGCCTTTATTTCTATGTCTGTAGTATAAACCTTGTTTAAACAAACCAGAACCAGGAAATGATGATTCTCGTGTCAGCTCCCACCAGCTAGAGGTACTTTGGAAAATAGTAATTCTACTTTTCATTGGTGGGAAAAAAAAAAAAAGTGTAGAATTATAATCACTATAAACCACTGTAACTGTGGTCCCTTATTTGGTTTTTCCAAGATACACGAAGTCCTTTATCTCTCATTCCTACTATTTGATTCGAATTTTATCCATTGAGTAGTTCGC
>SJYS01007487.1:281205-298330 GCA_006410695.1 Philantomba maxwellii | reverse complement strand
AAAAAAAAAAAAAAGACTGAAATATCTAGGTATTGAGGGCTGGACAGAGGGTTTCAGGCATGGCTGGATCCAGGAACTCCAGCAACATCATTAGTATCATCCGCACAGCAGGTACGATGGCCACCAGCAGCCAGCATCTTCTCTGATGTCTCTGGTAGGTGGTGGTTTGAGTCTCCAAGGAGGACCATGACAGCTTGGATGGACCAACCACTGTATCTAGGAGGAAAACAGTCCTTGATTTTGTCAGAAACACACCTGTGGGAGGGCAGGAGGGACCGCTAAATTGATTTCTATAAGAATCATGTGATGTTGGATGGATCATGTTTATCACTACCAAGGCTGTTCAGTGGTCACAGCCAAATTTGTGGCCCAATTCTATCAGATGTCTGAGACCTTCATTTATATTGTTTACTGCTACTGCTGCTGCTAAGTCGCTTCAGTCATGTTCGACTCTGTGCGACCCCATAGACAGCAGCCCGCCAGGCTCCCCCGTCCCTGGGATTCTCCAGGCAAGAACACTGGAGTGGGTTGCCATTTCCTTCTCCAATGCATGAAAGTGAAAAGTCAAAGTGAAGTCGCTCAGTTGTGTCAGCCCACCAGGCTCCTCCGTCCATGGGATTTTCCAGGCAAGAGTACTAGAGTGGGGTGCCATTTTATCATCTACCAATCTTGACTATATTCTATTTATTTATTNATTCTCCAGGCAAGAACACTGGAGTGGGTTGCCATTTCCTTCTCCAATGCATGAAAGTGAAAAGTCAAAGTGAAGTCGCTCAGTTGTGTCAGCCCACCAGGCTCCTCCGTCCATGGGATTTTCCAGGCAAGAGTACTAGAGTGGGGTGCCATTTTATCATCTACCAATCTTGACTATATTCTATTTATTTATTATTTACTCTTATTACCACCAAATCTCCTTGCTTAAAAGAAAAGAAAAACAACCTGGCATACTCTCTGTATTTTCAAGAGCCACATCACTTTTATTTTTGTGAAGCTAGGTGAGAGGTAGAAGGGAAGATGAGAGACAGGGAGGGCAGGAGGAAGCCAATTCAAGGCCCACATTTTCTACTGTTCACTAAAGTGCTCAGTGGAAATTGCTGCTCCATTTCTTGAAAAAGGAGCCCATCAATAATGCAGACCCTCTGCTTCCTCTTCTCTCTCGGAGACCTGCAGATTCCACAGTGTGTGGTTTTAATTCCACTTTGTTACAATGCTTTTGCCTTAGCTGCTTGCCCAGCTAATTTCCTAGCAAAAACTTCACAACTCCAGACAGTCCCGGTAACCCAGGTGAGGACAGAGCCCAGCTGACATCTCTGTCGTGTACCCTGGGGAGGCCCGTGGATGCAGGCGTGCATCTGCCTGGGTTCTCGGTCACAGTGTCACTGGCCTGGGATGCTAGTCTTCAGCAGACACAGTGCGGGGTAGTGGTTAGTGCATAGGCTCTGGCATCCCACAGACCAGTGTTAACCCCGGCCCCACATCCTGAGCTTCAGTCCTCTTTTCTTACAGTGACAGGTATCTGAGATAATGTAAGTAGTCTCAGCAAATGTCTGGCAGAGAGTAGACAATCAGGGAATATTTACTATTGTTATTATTAGTCATAGAAATGAGTTCCCACTCTAAACAGTGGCAGTGTTTTTCCATAAGTCTCACTTACCTAAAGGAACAGTTTCCAGATACTCGCAGGTACCTTGGTAGGGTCACCTGGTTATAAGAGCTCTGATCATTACAAAGGAGGTTATCTGTTTATCAGAGATGACCCCCTGACCCCTTTGCCTAGGAAATGCCTTTGTTGGGCTTAGTCCAGATAGGCACTTTGCAGCCATTTTCCAGATTCCTTTAAAACTAGTGCATGTTTAAGATGCTTCACAAATTCAGATTGCTTTAATTCTTCCATTAGTGAGAGTTATCAATGGTTCACTGGGTTTTCTATTCCCTCGTTATGAAATGAAAGGTAAGCCAAACTATTTTACCCAGAAGAAGGCTGCCAGACCAAGTGGGAAACCAATTAAGAACACATCCATCCATTGGGACCATATGCTAAAAAGACAGTTGTTTTAAAAAAATGTTTTTTACAAGTATTTTTATTGATTTATTTTCGGTGGTGCTGGGTCTTCCTTGCTGCGCAGGCTTTTCGCTAGTTGCAGCGAGCGGTGGCTACTGTCTAGTTGAGGTCCACAGGTTTCTCACTGCAGTGGTTCTCTTGTTGTAGACAGAGCGCAGGCTCTAGCGTGTGGGCTCAGGAGTTGCGGTGCTCGGGTTTAGTTGCACCATAGCACGTGAGATCTTCCCAGACTAGGGATTGAATCCGTGCATTGGCATCAGAGGTAAAGAATCCGCCTGCCAATGCAGGAGATGCTAGAGACACAGTTTGGATCCCTGGGTCAGGAAGATCCCCTGGAGTAGGAAATGGCAACCCACTCCAGTATTCTTGACTGAAAAATCCCATGGACAGAGGAGCCTGGTGGGCTACAGACCATGGGATCGCAAAGAGTCGGGCACAACTGAGCACTCACACATTTGCATGCACGCTCCTCCATTGGTAGTCAGATTCGTTACCACTGAGCCACGAGGGAAGCCCAACAATTGTCTTAAATTTGTCTGAGCTGAAGCTTGCAGGTGTGTGTGTGTGTGAGTGTGTGTGGACATGCATGCTGTGTGGGTGATGCTCGAGTTTGTGTTAGACCCCCGAGATGTGAAGCACCACACAGGGAGCTTTACAAACATTGTCTCACATAACACTCCCAAGTTCCAAGTGAGGCAGGAGCCACGGCAGTAAGGAAATGGAGACTCAGAGCAGGGGGGTGATTGTTAGTTTCCTGTGGCTGCTGTAACAATTGTCACAAACTGTGGCTTAAAAACAACAGAAATTTATGCTCTCACAGCTCTAGAAGATGGAGGTCCAAAATCTGTATCACTGGACTGAGAAACGTGTTGGGAGGGGTGACCTTCCTCCGGGGTCTCTGGGAAAGAATCCATCTTGTGCTTCTCCGGCTTTCTGGGGTCGCCGGCTGTCCTCAGCTTGTGGCTACATCACTCCACTCTCCGTCTGTCATCACATCGCCTTCTCTTCTGTCAGTGAGATCTCCCTCTGCCTTTCTTATAAGGATGCTTAGGGACTTACAACATATAGAGTTAATCCAGAATGCTCTCCCCATCCCAAGAGCCTTAACTTTTAATCACATTTGCAAAGACTCTTTTTTTACCCCCAAATACAGAACCATTTATAAGTTCCAGGGATTAGAATCTGGTATCTTAAAGGGGCCACTTTTGGGCTTAACCACAGTGATCAGTCTTGATTAAAAAGCAACTAAGTACCAGACATTGTTCTGAGCTCTGGACCTACAAGATGCCCTTGAGGAACAACTAGTGCAGGTAGAAAGACAAGTGAGGAGCTCACTTCTGAACATGTAATAAATCCTCTGATAGAATCAGTGCATGTTGCTCTGTGCACCTAGAAGAGGCACCTGGCCAACTAAGAGTTTACATGCTGCAACAAAGATCCCACGTGCTGCAATGAAGACCCGATGCAGCCTAATTAATTCATTAAAATCACAAAGAGGAGGCACCTGGCTCAGATGTGACGTTATTGCTTCCTAGGGGAAGTGATAACCTGATCCTAGTATTAATAGTTTATGTACTTTATGAATGAATGGGTATAACATAGTTATTAAGTCCCCAAACCAGAATTCACTCCCAGCTCCGTCCCTTACCATGTACCTCTCAGTTTTTAGCAGCTGCCCAAGGGGCGGAGCAGCTTGGCCACAGGGCCACCGGGGGCACAGAACATGGCCCAATGACCAGGTGCCCTCTGCATAGGCTGCGATGTGTCAAGGAAGTGGTCCCTGGACCAGTGGGATTTGACACTAAGGCATTTGACAGCCCTCTGCCCTCTCATTAACGCCAGGCCCTCTTGGCTCTGATGCCAGAGGCCACCAGTTCCTTTTGGTCGCCTGCCCAGCCCGCGTGGTCTCCCAGCTTGTGTGGGAGTTGATTCTTCAGTTTTAAAGGTATGGCTGCCGGCAGGAGGCCTGTACAATATTGGCTTCAGGCTTCTTTTACAAAATTAAATATGCTTAAGGCTTCTCCCTCGACTTCAGCATCTTAACTGATTAAACATTCATTTCCAAGACAAAAAGAGTCAATTTAGTATGAAAGATATATTTTGCCAGTTTAATTTAAAGCGCTGCACCTCCATCTGACCCCTATTTTCATAACTCAATAATTTTATCCTGTGTTGATTGTCTCATTTTGAGAGAGATATTGTATGTATAAATCAGTTTCTAAAATACCCAAAGAAACTAGAAGAGTGGAATTTATTAAACAGCCTCTGTTAAGTCTGAAATAATTTATTTTGGAGTCGTCCTTGGGAAATGTTTGAGCTCGCCGTCCTGGCTTACGCAGGAGAGGAATTATCCTGGAAAGGGCAAAGCTTGATGCTCCTAGATAAGTTCTTAGGGAACCTGCTCCTTTTTCAAGACCAGAGAAACTCCTTGGAGAGCCTTGAACAGGTGGAGACGGGCCATGATGGGGAATGAGTTCTGGCAAAATCAGCCATGGGTCCTGGTGATTTGGGTAATATGGGGTCTCCCTAAGGTGAGTGCTGGTCACTGGGCCATCCTGTAGGTCGCTGGAACTTTGTGGTCCAGTCGTGGGCTTCAGTTACCACAAGAGTGGCACACGGTCATCATTCAAACATTCTCCCCCAGCACTGACTCTTATTTACTGCTTTCTCTGGGGATTTGAGTAAGTAACTTCTCTCCCAGCCTCAGTTTTCTTTCCCATCGACAGAATGGAGACTGGAATTCTAGATCTGGTGAACTCACAGATAGGAAAATGGGAGTGACTGCTTTGTCAGCTATGCTACACTGAATAAGTATATGGGTTTGGGGTTGGATAGATCCCCCCTACCATGACCACAACACATGCCACTGGCCTGGGGGGCTCAAGGCTCATCAACTTGGATTCACATCCTGAGTGCTGGACTGGTAGTTTTATACTGTTCATGCTCTAGGTCCTTGTCCCAAAACATCTTGCCAAGACTGGACCTTCTCCCTGCACAGAGAGGGCTGGGGGCATACCGAGTGAAGGATCTTTCCTGGCTAGAATCCTAGAATAGGCTGAGGGAGAGGGCCGAGCAATTTCGAAGTTGCACATCACCCTTAGAGGTGGTTCCCACGAGACAGCTTGCAGCCCTGGCTTAGGTTCCAGAGCCTAAAAGCAGGGCTCAGAGCTTCGGGGCAGGATCTGTGTGTTGACCCAGGGAGGGGAGGTCCTTCATATTCATCTTCCCATCATCTGCCCCCTTCTCTTCCTGTTCTCACTCTTCCCCTCCAATCTCCTGTTCCTCCCCTCCTCCCATCCCTGACTCACTCCTCTTCCACCCAGAAGACTTGGTCTCCCTCTAAATGATTCTCACAAATTGAGATGCAGGAGATCCTCTCTGGAGTCTGAGATAAAGGGACCAAAGGCCCCCAGCCTTTGATCCTCTGGACTTCTGAGCCGCAGGGCCAGTGGATACCCATCACCCTGTCCAACCTATTAATTTGATTGCTCTTAGTGCATAAATTGGTTTTTATTTCGTTTTACAGTTGTTATCAGTTAGTTTTTGCTGTGTAACAAAACTACCCCAACACTTAGTGGCTTAAACCCCAACACTTAGTAGCGTAAAGCAAACAATGAACTTTTCCTATTTCCTGTTCTTTTGTGGAGCAGCGAGGTAGTTCTTTTGACCTGGGCTGGCTTGGCTGGTTTCTGGGGTCAGCTTGGCTGGAGCTGCATGGCCTTGGATGGTCTTGTTCACAACCTGGCAGTTGGCTGGGTCTGTGCAGGTGATGTGGCCACAGGTCTCTCTTCACATGGTGACCCGGGCTTGTTCAGATGGTGATAGGGCTCCCGAGAGCATCAAGAGGAAGAGGCTCTGACATGCAACCGCTTTTCAAACCTCTGCTTGCATCACATTTTTTAATGTTCCTTTGGCCAAAGCAAGTCATATGGCCAAGCCCAGAAATAGACGCCAAAGAGAGAAATGGCTGAGTAACATTGCAGAAAGGTATAGATGCAGCAAGGGCAGGAATTTGTGGCCCTTTGTGTGTGTGTTGTTTTCTTGATGCTTAGTATTACCCAGCAGATGTAAGACCTTGTAGCTAGATGGTAAAGAATCTGCCTGTATTGCAGGATACCTGGGTTTGACCCTTGGGCCAGGAAGATCCCCTGGAGAAGGGAATAGCAGCCCAACCCACTCCAGTATTCTTGCCTGGAGAATTCCATGGACAGAGAACCCTTGCGGGTTATAGTCCTTGGGGTCGTAAAGAGTCAGACATAACTGAGCGACTAACACACACACAAGTTCCCATAAGATAAGTAACATTACCTCCATTTTACAGATGAAAAAAACTGAGGCATGGGGGGATTGACCCCTTGCTCTGAGTCACTGGGTAGAGAGTAACAAATGGTAGAACTGGGTTTTGAACTTAGGTTGGCCTAACCCCAGAGCCCATGCTCCTAACTGCTTATATTGTTCATTTTACAGATACAGTTTGGGTACAGAGTTTTGTCCAGCCTGACCTGCCTGGGGTTGGCTTTGCTGGAGGTGTCATCAGACTCACCAGCGCTCACTGGTCCAAGAAGTGGGGGAAGGCAGATCAAAGAGTGGGGTGGCTGTGGATGGGGCGAGGGCCTCAGCTGGGGGTGGACAGGGGATGGGCATGGTCATTAAACCAGGACCTCAGTCAAAGCTCAGAGCTTGACAGCAACAGAAAAGTGACAGTTCTGCTTGCCAAGAAAGAGAGAGACCCAAACTCTACTCTTCTTGGCTGCGTGACCTGGAGAAGGATCCATCTTCTGGTAAAAGCAGGGCATCCATCACCGACTCGATGGACCTGCGTTTGAGCGAACTCCAGGAGCTGGTGATGGACAGGGAAGCCTGGCGTGCTGCAGCCCATGAGGTTGCAAAGAGTCAGATATGACTTGGTGACTGAACAACAACAAGGGCATCCAGAAGGGCTTCTGTAGCTGAGCTTCTCCTGGCTGCCGTGTTTCTGGCCAATTTCCCTCTGAGGAGTGAGTCAGGGTATTTATCTCCCAAATGGACCTCTGAGAATCCTACACAGGGTGGCGGTGGACCAGAGGTCCAGAGGGTCCTTTTTATTCCGCAGAGTCTCGATGAAACTCCCTCCCTCTGTTTTTTAGAGGCAGTAAGCGAAAGAAATATGTCTTTTTACATTTTATAAAACTCAGAAAAATGGCTTTAAACAGCTTTTGCTCTCCTGCTATAATTATTTATTTTCAAACACTCCTGCAGGGGACTGCTCCGTTTTCTTATCCTGCACTCCTTTTTCTCATAAATGAACCATCACTTCAATAAATCATTATGAAAACAGAGACTAACACCGGCTCTGAAAGGTTGAAAGATTTATGTAACACATTTATGTTTCCCATTTTCTCATTCTGGTACTCGGCTGCAAAAGCTAAGCTAATAAAAGCTGCTATTAATATTTCTTGTTGCCTAGCAACCCCAGAGCGGGAGTAATAGCTTCAGCTAGAAAAATAGATGACCGATAAGGAAAAATTCAATTCTTTTATTATCTCAGGGGGAAATGGCCTTTTACTGGAACATTATGATGTACGAGTGTGAAGTTGAACACAAAAGATTTTTGTGTGTGTTTGTTTTTCTATTTTTAATGAACATTATTTTACCTCCACTGACTCTTTCAGGGGACTTTTGTTTTCTTCTGCACTCTGCGCCTCCCTCCATCCCTCATGCTTAATTTAGTAGCTATAGTAGTTAAGAACCTGTCGGCGTATTTTAGTTTAAAAGTGGGTTTTGCAAAGGTTTATAACGCAGTCATAAAAATTCAGTCCCTGTTAAAACTCAGGCCAGCGATAAGCCAACACACAGGCTGGTTCTCTGCAAACAGGCTTACGTTCTATTGAGAGATAAGATTCGTGGTTTTCTCTAAGAAAAAGGTCAGAAAAGAACAAAATGTGTTCTTTTCTGTGTCCCAGTTTTCTTTGGAACCCAGGGAAGCTGTCTCTTTTGAGAAGGGTTTGCTCTGAAGTTTGAGGTATGTTGAAAGTTGGAAAAGATAGGGCTATTTGTTGAGCACCTGCTGTGTACAGATGTAGTGCCACTGCCTTTTCCCAACAACCCTCTAGAGTAGGTACCACTTTTATCCCCATTTTTCAGATCCAGAAACTGAGGCTTAGAGAAGTCAGGGAGTCAGCCCAAGGTAGCATGATGCCATGATGTTTCGCTCCTTGATGTTTTAGTATGGCATTTCTCAACTTAGCCCAACCAACATTGGTGGAGGGATTATTTTCTGTGGTGGAGGGCTGTTCTGTGCATTGTAGGATGTCTAGCATCCCTGGCTTCCTTTCACTATTCCTGGCCTCTAGGAACAATCCCCAGACAGATAAAAATTTTAAAATAGCTTCTTTCATGGCCAGATATTCCCTGGGAACAAAATCACCCCGACTGAGCGCCACTGCATGCCGTCCCCTCTGCTTGGACCCCTCTTCCCCTTTGTCCACCTGGTGGTCTCCTATTCCTGCCTTAGGACCCGATTTAGAAGTCATTTTCTCTCGAAGGCTCTCTGGATCCTTTGAGCTGGATGTAGGGAGAGGCAGGTGAGGCATTTGCCTCCATCACGAGATTTAAGGGCATGTGCCAAAACTCAGGAATCAAGATAAGTCCTTTTTTTCACGCAGCATTTTTAAAAGGCAGAATTGCCACCCAAAATATGATGAATCATGTATCAAAAATTTAAATAAAGGTAGTATCTGACTAAATTCCTGGAAATATGTGGTTGTCCATTTAGATGCCTTCCGCACCACCAGCCCGGCACAGCCTGAAGGCTGGATCTGTGCTTTATGCTTTGCTCTGCACTAGCATCTAACAACGGAGAAGGCAATGGCCCACCACTCCAGTACTCTTGCCTGGAAAATCCCATGGACGGAGGAGCCTGGTGGGCTTCAGTCCATGAGGTTGCCAAGAGTTGGACCCAACTGAGTGACTTCACTTTGACTTTTCACTTTCATGCATTGGAGAAGGAAATGGCAACCCACTCCAGTATTCTTGCTGGAGAATCCCAGGGATGGGGGAGCCTGGTGGGCTGCCATCTATGGGGTCGCACAGAGTTGGACACGACTGAAGTGACGTAGCAGCAGCAGCAGCATCTAACAAAGGGCCTGGCTTGCAGATAACGTTCAGTCTCTGTTTATTGATGGAATAAACAGGAGGAGAGATTACTTGTCCAGGGTCACACAGTGAAAATAAGGGTAGAGATGGAATTCGAACCCAAGTCTGCCTCGAAGCCCAGAGCCTTCTGCCCCCTTCAGGCTGTGTATGGAGTGAATCAAGGTTGCCTACAGGGTGGTATCTAAGTCACAGGGGATTCAAAGATGCAATGGGATGCTCCCAGCCTGGGGGAGGGGGAAGGGAACAGCAGCTGTGATTTCAGCTTGGTGTCCACTTGGCTCTCCCGTTGGCTGACTTATGCAGCCACCAGCCCTGCACCAGGCAAGAGGCAGCAGCTCACTGATAGAGAGCTTCTCCTAGAACAGAACCGTGACGAGCCTCCGGGAGCACCACTCATGCTCCCCGCGGTCATGGATTCTGTATCTTGGCCTTTGGAGGGCAAGGAATACTCCTCATTTGACCCCCATTTACTCTAGGTGGGGCCTCCTTGGTGACTCAGATGGTAAAGAAACTGCCTGCAGTGTGGGAGACCCAGGTTCAATCCCTGGGTCAGGAAGATCCCCTGGAAGAGGGCATGGCAACCCACTCCAGCATTCTTCCCTGGAGAACTCCTTAGACAGAGGAGCCTGGTGGGCTACAGTCCATGGGGTCGCAAAGAGTCGGACATGACTTAGCAACTAACCCTTCCACTGTCCTCTAGGACAGTGGGCTTCTTCTAAATGTGTGGGTCCTGTGCTTAGTTGCTCAGTCATGTCCGACTCTTCATGACCCCATGGACTGTAGCCCGCCAGGCTCGTCTGTAATCTGCTAACATTTATTAAAACACTTACTATGTACTCGACATACACTTAAGCCCTCTTTATTTATCTCATTTAGTCCTTCGTCCTGAGAAGGAGGTACTATTATTATTGCCATTTTGCAGATGAGAAAACAGAGGCACAGAGAGAAAAACTACTTGGCTACACAACCACCGAATGAATGGTGGTGCCCAGATTTGAAACCCAGGTGCTGACTCCTCTTCCTGTGAACTCAGTATCCACCCTGTACAGCCTTCACGTGAATTAATGAATGAGCAAGGGGGTGAGTGAGCCAGGCCTGAGACCCACTTTAACCGACCCTGAGTCAAGCTGTTCACATTCACAGGCAACCACAGCATGAAGCATGAGGTGCTAGTTCGGAATGAGGAGCAAATGAGTACTAACAAGCTCGGAGGAGAAAGGTAGCAGAGAGGACTTCCTGGAGGTGGCATCCTAGGGGCTGGGCCTTTGGAACCAGACAACAGCAGCAGATGCCTAGGAGGAGGAAATTTCACACCTGCCTGGACTTCCTTGTTCAGACCCAATTGCCACCTGTTCCACTGGGATTCACAAAACGATTGTGAGGTTTTATTAATAGATCACTTGAGCGCCCTCTAGTGTCCACCCTCTGCCAGGCTCCCAGTCAGAGCTGTGACCCTCTGGCCCAGAAGGGTGCAAGGGCCACCAGGCATTTACTTCCATTCTGGGCCAGATGCCCAGCTTGGCAGAGTACCTCTCCGTCTGAGACCTGCTCCCGAGTCACGAGGGAAAACTCACAGAAAATCTCAGCAACATTCGTCAGCTGCAGCTTCGATATTACCCAGTATAATGGCTCTTTCCTCCTAGTGCATATTCAGTACCACGTTTGGGAAAATGAGCTTTTAATGTACCATCAGCATTGCTGAGAAACCATCTCTGGCTCCGCAGAATGTCTGGAGCACATAAAACTTGAGATCTATTGGAGTCATTTTCCTCCGGCTCTGCTGGATAATGAAAAGGCAGTCAGTCCCCTGCCCTCTTTCTCTTGTCTTGCGGCTTTGTCCATTTAGTACTCAGAGTCTTTATAAAAGGTGGCAAGACAAATAAAACTCATCGAAATATTGAGGCTCCAGAGGAGAGCATCGCTGTGTTACTGTGGAGGCCAAGGTGTCCTGGGGGAGGTTTCGGCACACTGGCTGGTCTGGGCTGTGGCCCCAGCTGTGACAGTGGCAGCCTAGGGTCCAAGCAGTAGCACTTGACAGGGAGTCTGGAGTCCTGGGGTTCCTCCTCTGCCCTGGTGGGTGACCTTGGGCATTACTCCTCCTCTCCAAGCCTCAAGTGAGACGGAGCTGATGCTGTTTACCCCGCCCCTCGCCCCCCACCTGCCCAGAGTGACTGTGAGAACCAACTGTACTGTTGGATAACCCTGATGCTTAACTTTGTATGGGATGTAACAGGTGTCTGATACGGGTTTGTTGAATGACTGAGTGAGTGAGTGGGTGAGTAAATGGATGAAAAATAAACGGTGCCGAGGTAAACCCTTCACAAACTGTAGAGCGCTGCCTACGCTATTGCTGGTAAGTAAGCCAGATGGGGACCCTATTTCTATTTTCTGTTCTATTGAAAGTAGTCTATTTCATCTTATGGCCCACCTTATCTAACCCTCCCATCAACTTTGGAGGGAGACAGAGTTAATCTCACTTACGGTGTGTCCCCAAGGACAAGGGGCTTGTCCAGAGACATAGCCAGGAAGTGGTGGAGGCAGGATAGGAACCTTCTTCCCTTGACCCCAACACTGCACAGAAGCATCCTTTGCCCAGCCTGTGGTCAGAGTTCTCACTGGACACAGAGATGGGGGGTGGGGTAAAAGCATCAGCTATTTCTCCAGACTCTTGGTAGCAAGAAAAAAGCATTTAGAACTTGTCATTGGGTTGTGTTGGTTGGATGAAGTTTTGGGCCCTGAGATGCTGGAGCCCTGAGGAATCCCTTCCGAATGAGCCATTGCTAGTTCTTAGTGTCACCCCGGAACTGGTAGAAAGACCTGGAAGCAGGAAGCCTGGGTTCATGGCCCATCTCCCCACCACTGATGGATCATAGAACACAACCCCTTTCCTCCTGGCCATACTTTCTTCATGTGCTGAAGGGACCAACCCCAGCGAGAGCTGTGGAGAGGATCAAGAGAGACAACATCTCCAAAGCGTTTCATGAATGGGCCCTGCAGGGGGCTGTTGTCAATGGTTGGGGGCTNTCGGAGAATCCCCATGGACAGAGGAGCCTGGTGGGCTACAGTCCATGGGGTCACAAAGAGTTGGACCCGGCTGAGCGGCAGAGCACGGCGCATCCCCCCACCCTGTAGGGAGGGGCTTTAGCTGCCCCCTCCCACCCTGGGCTCGTAGGAGGCTGCAGCACCCCACGGTGGCGCCTCAGGGCATCTCCATCTGCCCCGTCTCTTTCTTGCCTTGAAGACTTGTGCATTCTCTCTTGTGGCACATCTGTGACCCCTGACTGCAGTCTTCCTCCCACTCAGATGTTGCTGAAATACCTGACATGTGCACTTAGAAAACGAAATCCCGGCCATGAGCGGCTGCATGCCAGGTTGTGGCTCCTTTGCCTCCTGGTTGCAGAACTGCTCTGAGGTGCGCGGTGCTAGGGGTTCATCCCCCGAGGCCCCACCCCAGGGGCACCGAGGCTGTGCCCCCACTCGTGGGCCTTGGCTGCCGGCCCGGTGGCTTGGCGGGTCACAGCAGCAGGGTGGGGTCCTTTGGGACGCTCCTGCCTTCTCCCTGCCGAGCTGACCTGGCGGTCCTCAGGAAGGTGCTCGTCTCCACTTGCTGCGACAGAGGCCGCTGTCCTGGGAGCACTGTCTGCGTCCTCCCTTCCCTCGGATGAGGGAGGCACTCTCCCTGTCTCACCGGCAGAGGGGCGAGGCCCAGGCCTTGCTGAGTGTTCCCCCAAAGCTAAGGCTGCAGGGGACAGTGGGGAGTGGCTGCAGCGTGCTTCGGCAGCTCTGGGAGCCCTGGCCTGCCCTGAGCGAGACTGCCTCCTGTCTCTCATTTGCTGTGATGTCTCGTCCATCGTGGTCCTAAAGTGAATCTGCAGGACGGCTGTGGGGTTTTCATTTCTGTTCTGTTTTGCTAGACTTTTTCTTCTATTTTAGAAGAAGATCCGGTCTGTTTTGATGCTCAAGAAAGATTTGGGAGAGTGTATTTTTACTCATCGGCAGGATGGTGTTTGCATTGCAGCCTGGATGAGGGGGTTCAGAGGATCAAGGGCCCTGGTGCCTGATGGAACTGCAAGGACTGCAGACACTTTGAGGCCTTGAAGAAGGAGAAGCAGCTCTAGAGAAGCTGGGGAAACGGAGGAACAAAACAGCCAGCGGACAAGGAGAAGGGGAGCCGCCGCGTGGGGCCCCAGTGCCCGAGGAGAGTCCCGAGAGACATTGGGGGAGGTTCTGCAGCGAGCACTGACGCGGACCCCAGGGTGTGGACCCGTGGAGAGCAACTGGGGTCGACCAGCACTCCTCCCTGGGGACCGGGCAGAGCCGTGGGGGGTCTGAGGAGCGCGTGGGGGCAGGGGGCAGCAGCAGGCGAGCAGGCGCCCGTGTGGCCGAAGGGAGCTCGGCTGGAAATCGGGGGGTGACGGGGGAGCCGGGCTCTGAGAAGGGGCTCTGTGATCCCGTGTTTCCGAGGTGGTGAGGGGGCTTCGTGCGGACAGTGGAGCTGGTGAACACTGAACCTGGGGGGTGGGGAGGAGCCTGGAAGGCGGGAACAAGGTCAGCGAGGCCCGGGAGCACGGGGGCTGGGTGTGTGTGATCCGCCCTGTGCTGTGGGTTTTCTCCAGGAGCAGGTTTGCTCAGATGTAGGCAAAAAAAGCGAGTTCATCTCAGGCTGGATTTTCTCCAAGTGGATGAGATGAAGAGTCGGGGAGAACGTTATTTGGGGCGTTGGAAAGAAGGGAAGGGCCTCAGTTGTCAGGGGATAATACCTGCTGAGAGCACAGCATAGGCGGCTAGTGAATCTCAGCTCCCGCTTGGCTGGGCCACGGTGCCCAGCAGGGGGCAAGCCGCCATCGAGGGGTAGCTGTGAAGGTCTTGTTATGAGACTGGCATTTTTATCAGTTCGCTTTGAGTGAAACAGATACTCCTGCACAGTGTGGGTGGGCCTCATCCAGGAAGCTGAAGACGCTATGAGAAAAATCTGATATTCACCAGGAGGAAGGAATTCTGCCTCCAGATGGGGACATGGATACCTCGCCTGAGTTTCCAGGACTCAAGACCACAACACTAGTGTTTCCCTGGGTCTCTAGTCTGCAGGCCTGCCCCAGATGTCAGACTTGCCAGCCCTCACAATTTTGTAAGCTGATTCCTTAAGATCAACCTCTCTGGATAGAAAGGGCTTCCCTGATGGTTCAGTGGGTGGAGAATCCACCTGCAATGGAGGAGACTCAAGAGATGCAGGTTTGATTCCTGAATAGGGAAGATCTCCTGGAAAAGGAAATGGTAACACATGTCAATAGTCTTGCTTGAAAAATCCCATGGACAGAAGAGCCTGGAAGGCTACAGTCCAAAGGGTCACAAAGAGCCGGACAGGACTGAGTGACTAAGCATGTGTACACAAACTCGTTAGATGGACGGATGGACAGATGGATGGGTGGATTAATGGAGGGATGGATGGGTGGATAGACGGATGGGTGGATTAATGGATGGATGGATGGATGGATAGGTTCAAGAACTGATGGATAGATACATAGATAAATGGGTGGATAGACGGATGGATGGATGGGTAGATAGGGAGGCGGATGGNGGTGGATAGACGGATGGGTGGATTAATGGATGGATGGATGGATGGATAGGTTCAAGAACTGATGGATAGATACATAGATAAATGGGTGGATAGACGGATGGATGGATGGGTAGATAGGGAGGCGGATGGATAGACGGATGGGTGGATGGATGGGTAGATGGATGGGTGGATGGATAGATTAATCTCCCATCGGCTGTGCTTCTCTGGTGAGCCCTGGCTCTTGAACTGGGCCGTGGCCGCATTCTCAGGAGCCACTGGGATGACGCCATCAGATGTGTGGGAGGAAGGAGGAAGTTGTCACCAGGTAGCCAGGTCTTCAGCTCGTGACCACACAGGTGAAGTTCTGGGTGACCCCGAGGTCCGGGCATGTCTGGAGGAAGAGAGGCTGAGGGTTTCTGGGGACCGGCAGGACAGCTGAGCCGGGAGGACCAGGCTTGGGTGCCTGTCCCTGTGGACTCATTTATCCAGGAAGGTGGCGGTGGTCCTGGCCGAGAGGCAGACGGTGAGCAAATGCAGTGACTCTGACGAGCAGGTGAGAAGACTCGGGAGGCTAAGTGCCGCGGCAGTGGGGTGCAGACTGTGGGCTCCAGGGGACTCTCTCTTTCTTGGCACATGGGGGCGGCCCTGATGGAGAGAAGGGGTGAAATGGGACACTTTTGACAGGAAGATGGTTTGGGGAGAACAGAAGCGCAGGGCCTCAAGCGCAGGCCGGTGACGAGGGAGGACCTGTGAGGAACAGGCAGGGAGCACGTGGATCGCCTGCAGACTCAGGCCCGCGCCCGTGCTGTGCCACGGGCGCCGCTTAAGATGAGTTGCAAGAGCGGACAGCAGCGGCGTCAGGATAAAACCAGGCCTTTCAGTGGGAAAAAGAGAATCCTAGTCCTGAGGAGCAGGGACGTGGGTGAGGAGCGAAGGCAGGGAAGAGATGAACATCTTATTTCTTTGCTGCAGCCTAATGTGATATGAAAAAAATCTCTTTTTTAAATTTAAAAGCATGACAATGCATTGGTAGTGTATATTTTTAATATTTTAAAAGATATTTAATGTCACTGTGGGTCTTTCTTTTCTGAAGTGCTTTTCAGATAAATGCTATTAGTGAAAAATAAGAAAAGAGAAAAAACAATTTTGATTCAAAGTATCTTATATTTTCCCAAAGACAATATTTTTAATATTGCCCTAAGATCCCTTTATTCACGTTCATCTCTGGTTTCTGTGTGGAAGGATCTGACAACAGGGGCAATTTGATTTTGATTTAATGAAAAGGACAATCATTTGCTCACTCTGCACTGGAATGTGCACCATGATTACGCAGAAACTTTTTAGTAAAATTAACTGTCTGTTCACATTTTCCTCACCAGAAATCCAAGTCATTCCTCTTACAACAAAACAATCAGAGTAGAATGCATTCTCTGGGATTTGGGGAGAAAAGCAAAATAAAGTTCAGAGGCAGAATTTGGTATAAATCCTGAGGCCGGGCCGATCGCCATGACGCGTCCGCATTGGAATGTCATGGCCTGGCCTGGCTGTGCGATCTTGGCGGGAGGCGTGGTTGTTTATGCCAGGCTGGAGAAGTCACTTGAACCCATGTCCTTTGGTTAAGCATTTTTTCTATGAAACCTGCACAAATCATCTCCTTGAAATCGGCGCCTTGGGCACGCAGACAGCCTGCTTTCCCCGGGGACCTTCTGTGTGCAGTCGCTTCTCTTCCTCAGATGAGAAAGACTCTGATCCTCTCTGTCCCCTTGCTCATGGGAGCTCCATGTCCACCCCAACCCTCCGGTTCCTACCCCAGGGTGTGGCCATCCTTAGACCAGCATTTCTCCTGTGATTGATTGATTGGAAGAGCGAGGAAGCAAGGGAGTGAAGCGGAAAGAACACACTTTACTTGATTTGTCTCCCACTGCTCCCTCGCATATTTGTCAAGTCAGATTTAACCACCTGCTATGAATTCTTCTTGCAAATATCTTCATGGTCTTCAAGAGGCAAAGATTTCTTCAGTTCAGTTCAATTGCTCAGTCTTGTCCGACTCTTTGCGACCCTATGGACTGCAGCACGCCAGGCCTCCCTGTCCATCACCAACTCCCAGAGTTTACCCAAACTCATGTCCATCAAGTCAGTGATGCCAGCCAACCATCTCATTCTCTGTCCTCCCCTTCTTCCACCTTCAGTCTTTCCCAGCATCAGGGTCTTTTCCAATGAGTCAGTTCTTCACATCAGGTGGCCAAAGTATTGGAGTTTCAGCTTCAGCATCAGTCCTTCCAATGAATATTCAGGACTGATTTCCTTTAGAATGGACTGGTTGGATCTCCTTGCAGGCCAAGGGACTGTCAAGAGTCTTCTCCAACACCACA